>CM030860.1:11342406-11664906 GCA_018105865.1 Metaphire vulgaris | reverse complement strand
TTTTCCTCAAATGCACTAACAAAGGCTGCAAAACTTGACTACAGTAGGACTTTGTTATAACGTACTCAGCGGGTCTGTAAAATTTAGTACGTAATATCTGAGGTATGTTATATCCAATACCATCAAATATGGTAGCGCAGAACGTGGTACCATACATTGCAGTAAGTCAAAACCAAGTACCGGTATACGTTATAACCGAGTCCGCTATAACGAAGTTATACTGTACTTAAGAAAATCATTCAATCAACCTACCTACTTCATATTCATTGCTGCAACATGCAAATATAAATTTAGTAAAGACATGCAGGGTATTAGACTACAAGACTACAACTTCTTCTTTATTTATTTCTCCATAATTATTCCACAATTTTTACAAAACATATAAACAGAAATAAAAGGTATATAATCCTATGTACTTGTCCAATAATAACATTGTAACAAATCAAATTGAGAAATAAATAAATAAATGGTTAAAATGTATGACCCTAGTTACCTGTTCCTGATTAATCTGCTTCTGTAGTCCTTCGACATCCTCAACTATACTGCTGTGTCCCAATGTTTTTCGTGAGCTGATCCACTCCAGCTGGGCTTCGAGCAGGTTTACAAGTAACGCACAACGCTCCCCGACTCTGCTCTGTAAAACATTCACAAGCCAAACAACTGAAGCTTCTTATCAATATCAACCAATCAGAATTAAGCATCTGAACTTCATCAACCAATCAGAATTAAGCATCTGAACTTCATCGGCCAATCAGATTATTTCAATAAAATTAATTTAACACACATGTACAACATATGCAAGCAAAGCAAATAGGCAAACTGAAACTTATCTAAACGCATAGCCACACAATGATGGCACAGCATTGCTAAAGAATACAACAGTCAGTGGCGGCTCTAGGATTTGGCAAGTGGGGGGGGCGTTGGGGTGGCAACTTCTAATCATGGGGGGCAACCATTTGTTGTTAGGTATGTAGTATTCAGTATAGGGTCCCAACAGGGGGACCACTGGGGGGGACCAGGCACTCAATGGGAAGGGGCACGGGCCCCGGGGTCCCCCTGTGGAGTCGCCACTGACAGTGAGGACTGTTTACAATTGCTGCTGAAGACATGCCAAGGGCTAATAATCGACTTAAAGCCTTTATTTATGCCAAGTACATTACTAAAATGGCACTAGTAGAAGTTCCTATGTCATTATTATTTGATGAATAAGTCATTGGAAAATTAATTAAAATAATAAACTACAGATTCATACAAGACAAAACAAAATAAAATATGAAATATAGTAAAACAATGATTGTATAATGTGAAAAAACTAAGTACATGTATATGTACAATTTTTTCTATATAACAAGATAACAGTAATCATTGGTTGCCATTTCTGACCACTCCCACCCAATTTTTTTATCTCCAGTGGCCAAAGAGTGGACAGCTAAAACCAAAATGTCCGAATGTCAAAAGGAGGGGTTCAGTCTCAAAACAGTGGGGGAGGGGGGAACCCCCAAAGCCACAACAAATCAAACATAGAAAATAATCAGGCATAATGCGGCTTTCAACACAAAAAGCAGACAAATGCATCTGTTATTCAAAAAAGATCTAAACTACATACAGAACTAACTGCAAAGCTGACATAATAAGCAAAAGCAAAAAGCCATTGACGTATAAAATCAAAACATCTGGTCATTAGCATTAGAACAAACTTCAGGATCAACCAAATGAAATCAAAGCAATCTATTTGAAAGCACTACAACTAAACGCTACAGTCAAAAGCATACCAATACTACCAATCTATATATATATATATATATATATATATATATATATATATATATATATATATATATATATATATATATATATATATATATATATATATATATATATACACACACACACACATATATATATATATATATGTATATATATGTGTGTATATATATAGATATATATATATTATATGTATATATATGTAGTGTGTATATATATATATACACACATATATATATTATATGTATATATATGCATGTATATATATATAATATACTGTATATGTATATATATATATATATATGTATATATACACACACACAAATATATGCAAGAAGCTTTGTTGTAATACAATAAGCCAGATGACACCCTAGAGGAGTCATGCTACCTACTACAAGGCTCAGCAGGCACAGGCGCTGTTTATCGTTTATCAGGTAAGCAAGCTGGCCATTTCAAGTTACCTTGATATCGGGGAAATCCGAATCTTCAAGGTCGAGGTCGTCCAAACTAGAAGCCGCAACCGAACCCAGGTCGGGGTCAGAATGACCTGAAAACCTCGAATCAAGCACTCTCTCGAAGAATTCACTTTCATCAATCATTTGTACAGATTCCGAATAATCAGGAAGGGAACCTTCTTCTTCTTCTTCTTCTGACTTAACTTCTTCACCTTCAGCATCCAATACGCCATCTTCGTATACTTCATCCACGATAATTTTGATGTCTGTAGTATTGGCCCCTGTGTCTATCAATCCTTTATCTTGTGCCGCATCTAGTCTAATGGGAATTTTCGATCCCGGATCATTCACCGGTCCAGCTTTTCCATCAATGATTCCACGCTTACGTGATTCAGATAAGGTCACAGCATCACCAGTGCGCGAATCAAAGATCTCCTTAGAGTTTCCATCCTGAATTCCAGTTTCCATTGCTTTCTCGAGGTTTAATTTCTTACCAGGCACAGGACGTACACAAGTTCCTTCTTCTGCAGTCTCTCCTAAAGAGGTTCCAGATTTCTCAAATATTTTACCACGATGTTTTAGGTTTTCGCTTTCACTTTCCCTGCTCCCACTTTTGCCATTTTCTTTCCGTTGGTTTTCATTTGTCTCGTCAACCACGGGCTCGACTTTCATTGAATTCTCCAAAGCGATAACTTCTCCACTCCTTGAGTCAACAATGATCTCAGAATTACTTTCATTCATCTCTCTCCAACCGATGGCATTTTTTCGATCAATTATTTCCGTACCTGTTTTGTCTCTGCCATCTTTATCTCCATCATACAGTTTATTGGAACCTCTATTAGTCATTTTATCAGTATCCAATGTTCCCGACATACCGACAACTTCATCGATATTTGAGGTTTCTGACAAAGACATCTGACTCACTTCTGTTTTTCTGGCCAAAGCAATCATCGTTTTAGATTCTGTATTCAGTGGTGTAGCACGTTCTCCATCTGGCTTCACTGCCACCAAAGAATCATCTGCCTCACTGGCTGCTGGTGCTTCTGTTGGTGTTGCTGGTGAAGATGTTGTGGCATGTATTATTTCATTAGTTGCACCCTCATTGTCTTTCTTAATACATTCAGCTTCTAAAGTAACCGAACCCGCGTCTGCTCTGGGATCTAGTCTTCTAGTTGGTTTTGGCCGAGTAGCTGGTGGAAGTTTCTTCTGACCAATTTTAGCATCACTTCCTGTTATTAGACTAAGATCTCCTTTTTCCATAACCTCTTCATCGACACTTGTTTTTGAAATAGCGACTGTTTTATCCATTTTGACGGAATTGGATAAAACCAAAATATCCTTTTCCGCCGGATCTGGCCTGGACGTACCTGCGCTTGCAACTTCAAGCAAATTGACCACCCCACCTGGCTTCCCTGCCTCTGACAAATCCGCTACGTCAGCAATAATTGATGATTTTGAAGCCCTTACTTCTTCATCTTCATCTGGACATGCTGCTTCCAGTGAAGTCACTGCTTCGTTTGTTATTTCAGCTTCCAAAAGGGCCTCTGGCTTAAGTGTTTCTTCCTTCGTTTGTACGGACATCGCCTGATCAGTCGACATTTCTGACAGACTTGTCCTTTGGTCTTTCTTAGCACTGCCATCATCTGACGATACAGAATGACCAGCAGTTTTGGTTTCCGATATCTTAGCCGGTTTGCGTAAAGTTTTCGGGGGTATTTTCTTTGACGGGGCCTCTCCACTACCACTTCCAGCAGAAACATCGTGCTTCAGTGTCTCTGCCAAAATTTCTGGTCCATCGGCATTTGTTTTTTCCAATAACGACTGCTCTTTATCTGTTTCTGTTGGTTCTTTGTCGATCGCCATGCTTTCGGAATGCGCCAAGTCATTCCCAGCTTCTAATCTGTTTTTGCAGATCTCAGATGCTGATGGCAAAGAAATAGTGATGTCGGTTTTTGAAGAAGTCCCTGGTTGAAGACCCTTTGCCTTTTTTGGCGATATCAGTTTTTCAATGGCTTTTACTTCTTCTGAAACAGTTACTGTACTGTTATCTGCTGCTGTAGACAGTGATAAGGCAAATTTTTCATTTGTCTCTGATACAGCCAAGGTTTCACTTGTCTTTCTTGCATCTGAAATAGTATCTTTCTCTCCGACCACTATTGTCTGTGATAAAGTCAAATTTTCATCCATCATTTTCACTCCTTCGTCTTGCACTGTCACTTCTGTAAAGGCCGATTTATCACTAACATTCTTTTCTTTCGATAAAACCAACAGTTCACCCTTTCCCGTTGTTGCTAATAGAGTATCGCTTTTCTCTGTTTGCACTGTTTCTGATAAAATCACCTGCTTTTCCGTCTGTGGTACATCTAATAAACCTGGCTTTTCTTCTGCATCTGCTGACTTATCTTGGAAACTCTTGTCTACTATCTCTCCAATTCTTGCCTTTTTTATTTCTGATATAGAAACAGTTTCATCTGCCCTAATTGAACCTTCTGATGATGCATCTTTTTCCGCTGCATTTGTTCCGTCTGATAAAATCACCTTTTCTAAAGCACTTGCTACCTTTGACACACCTGACTTCTCACCTGCTTCTGATATAACTGTAGGTTCATCAGTATCTGTTGTTCTTGATGAACTCAGGCTCTCATCAGTCTGTTTCTCTTTGGAAAATGCCGTCTCTTTTACTCCTGTCTTTGTTTCCTCTGATAAATTTACCATCTCTGTAGGCTTTGCTGACCTGAGAAATAACTGCCTCACCTGTCTTTCTCGCTCTGCTTTGATCTGTCTTAGTCTCATACAGGTGTTTTACTTCAGATGAGTCCACCGTATCACCTACCTTTACTGTCAGTGGCAGAGTTACTTTTTCTCCAACCAATTCCTTACCTGAAGTAGTCACAGCATTGTCACTGTCTATTGATATTTCTGCCAAAATCAATATTTCATCCTTCGAACTTTTATCATCTGCTTTAGTGGTTCCTACCATCTCAGAACCGGAAAACTTATCTTCTTTGGTATCCAATTTTTTAGCTGGTTTGCGTGGAATTTCTGGAGGTAATTTCTTTCCTTTGGTCTTTTTCATCATCTTCTGTAGTTGAAGCAAGCTTGCTTGCCTCTTGCAAAGACACAAAATCACCAGTTTCCTTTCCTGATGCATCTTCACACGTCTGTTTTGCCTCAGGTAAGTTAAACGAGTCAGCGCAACTAATTGCTGATAAACTCACAACTCCACAACTTTCCTGTCCTTCTGGCACAGACGTAACACTGTCTACTTCTGGAAAACCCATAACTGTACCAATGTTATCTGGTTTAATTGTAGTCAATGCATCTGGTGATGCAACATTTGTTTGGAAATTTCCGATAAATCTTCTGTTTTGTCTTTCATCACTGTTTCCGTGTCATCCTTCGGACTTCTGTGGGTTCTCAACTGCATCTTCACTTCGTCTATTTTCGGTTCTTTTGAAGTTGATGCTTCTGCGGTTTTAGATAATGTCACCGATTTGTTTGCCATTTTCCCATCTTGGCAGATGTCTATTCTACCTGTATCTGCTGTTTCTATCAATGCGAAGCTTGTGTTTCACCTGCATTAAGGTCTTCGGATGCGCCTGCCGTAGCCGCGCCACTGGCCGTAGCTGTGCCAAACGAACTAACATCTCTGCCAGGCAAAATTCCCACTCCATCCACCTTCGTTGGTTTCAGCGAGGTCTCCACTTCACCGGACTTCACTGCTTCTAACGCAGTCACTTTTTCACTGATCTGTGTTACCGCAGCAGACTTCTTCACTGCGGGCAATGCATCAGACATAGCATGCAGCCTGTGTGACGAATGACTTTCGTATGAGCTTTGCGAGCCAAATTGTTTCTGGTCGCTCGACGATGTCTTTCTGCTCTGCCCTCCTTCTGACCGCCTGCTGTCCTCGCGCGTGTCCTCCTTGACCCCAGAATCCTCCTTTGAGCCATCTCCTCCACCCTCAGACCCTGAAGCATCTGGTTTTTTTCTTGTCTCAACATTTATGACCTCATCGGTAATAGTAACCATGTCCAACGAATACATGTCCTTGACCCAGTCCGTGTCGGAAGCAACGAGTCCCAATTTTGCGGCCTCTTGAATAGAATAAGATTTTAGCGTACTCGGATCAACAAAGAAACCCGTGTCAGCGTCCAACATACCCTGATCTACCGCATCACTCAAGCTCATTCGAGTTTTTCTCTCAGAAATTCCGGTAGCTCTACCTGATTTTTCAGAGCCTGTCGTCTCTCCCGACGGTAATCTCTTCTTTGGTTTATCTGGAACCGACGGAGGTTGCTTCTTTGGTTTAAACTGCCTTTCTGCCTCGATTATCACGCCAGAGCTGATGGCAGCCGAAAGTGACAGAGTCTCACCGGTGCATTGGTCAAACACTGTCCCCTTCTTCAAGTCAACAAATTCATTTGTTACGGCTTCATCCAGCGATATGATGCTTCCCTTCGTTGGGTCAACAACGAGCCATAACTTACCCCCCGCAATGTCAGTTGCATTTTCCTTATCGACAGACATTCTGTCATCAGCTGCTCTATTTTTTGTGCCACTCATCGTCATGTCTGTATCCCTAAAGACCTCATTGCGTTCAGAAGATATGCCATCATTTTTGAATGAAGTAATGTCACCAGTTGTAGTCAAAACTTTTTGTTGCAGAATTGATTGTTTACTGTGTGCGTCGAGGTCCTTATCCTGGCTAGCAGTGTGCAAAATTTCACTTGGTACACTGCCTGTCTTTCCACTGGTTATAATGCCATGCTCGACAGCTGCACAGATGGAAAGTTTTTTACTAGTTTTCGTCGATAATACCGTTCCTGTTTGTAGATCGACATTCCTTTCTTTAGCGCATCTTCCAGCGAGATGGACTTTCCAGATTCTGGGTCGACGACAATCCACAATTTTCCATCGATTATTCTGGAAGCAATTGCCAAGGCCAGCGTCAATTTTTGGCCGGTGCGCAAGTCTGTGACCATTCCGGTCAAAGAATCGACGATTCCTGATTTGACCGCTTCTTCAAGCGTCATCGGCAAATTCCGGTGGCTTCCGTCGAGTGAAACTGCTACAGCCGCAACAGAACTACTGCGCTGGTCTTCGTCCCTTTCGGACGAACTCTCGGTAACACAAGGCGGGATTTTTGTTTCGATCGGTCTCTCTGTTTTGATTCTGCTTAGGTCTGTAATAATGAAACCGGATTCAACGGCCTTGCGAAGAGGAAGTCTTTCGCCGGTCTTTTCAAACAGCACCGACCCGCCGTTTTGCAAGTCCACTATTCCCCGCGCCACAGCATCGTCGAAAGGTACCATTTCCCCGCTGTCTGGATCGACAACTATCCACATCATCCTGTTGATCAAATTGGCCGCAAATGCCTCGGCAAGCGATACTCCGCGTCCAGTTTTCTCGTCAGCTATAAGTCCAGTTGAACTGTCCATCAAGTCAGCCTTGAACAGATACTCCAGAGTCACTGGATACTTATGCTGCAAATCTCTATCCAGTTCCACTCGGATGACGCCACGCTCTGGCCTATCATTAACCAAGAATGTTTTTACTGAAGCTGATCCCTCACTGGTAATGACCAGCGAAACTGGAAACGATAACTTACTACCTGTAGTTACCTGGCCCCCTTCTTTGCTAGTAGCGGTTAACATTATCGGTTGAAGAGAGCATGCATTTAAGTTGCTGGGAGTTGCTCCCCCAATTATTTTCATCTTCAATTCACTTGTCTCCAGCTTAGCATCACTTTCAGTCATCTTTTCTTCAAAAGGCGACTCAGATAAAGCTTCCGGCTTGGCACCAGGCAATACTTTCAGCGCAGTTTCCGATTTTCCACCCAAGATGGTGCTGGTGGATAAATCAACCACACCCTTAGCAACAGCTTCTCCTAAAGATAGCAGCTTTCCAGTCTCAGGGTCGATTATTATCCACAGTTTTCCTTCAATGATGTCCGCCTGGACTGCCTCATCGATGTTCATCTTTCTACCGGTTCTTGCATCCGTCACGAGACCCGTAGAAGCGTCTAGCAATCCGCACTTTATGGCATCCACCAACGACATCGGCTGACTCTGGATTTCAAACGATATTTCCGTTGACTGATTCGAAACGACATCGGGACATGTCGTATGCAAATGCTCCGAACTAGAACCTTGTGTTCCCTCCGGTGATATACGCTCTCGGACAACTGCTTGTGGTTCTAATGACTTTTCGGGACATGGCAGTGACAATTCGTGTCGGGGAGCTTCTTTCCGGTCGACACCTGTTGGCAGTTTCACCCCCTCACCGGTTTTCCCACTGACAACAACAGTTCCAGTTGTCAGATCCAGAATGCCTTTTGCAACCGCTTCAGTCAGCGACAACACCTTTCCAGTGTCCGGATCAATGATGATCCAAAGCATCCCGCCGATGATGTTGTCGGCAATTGCCTCTTCGAGAGTTAACTTCCTTCCCGTGTCTCTGTCAGTAACAAGACCAGTTGATGTGTCTATTATGCCGCCTTAACTGCCTCTTCGAGTGACATAGGTTGGTTTATGCTGAATTTTATCTCGTGTTCCCGCGTTCTCCTTTCCGCCACATTGTGCTGTATCTCTGTCTGATAAGTTTTTGAATTTTCCAATCTTACATCTCCCTTATCTTCAGTTGCAGGCTGTGGCTTGGTTTTCAGTGCAACGGTCTCTTCAGATTTCATTATTTCTCCGTGGCCGGCACTCAAAGTGGCCCGCATGCTCGATGAAAGTGGAACCCTTGCGCCAGTTCTTCTGTCTAGTACACCCTCCTCTTCCGGATCAATGATTCCTTTTTCAACTGTTTCATCTGATGGCTCGACTATATCGGTGTCGGCATCAAGAGCAACCCATAATTTTTTTCCACGACATTGTTTGCAATTGTTTCTGTAAAAGTCAGCGAATTTCCATCGATTTTATCTCCAGCATCGGATTCAATCATTCCAGCTTTCACTGTTTCTCCCAGTGACGTCAGAAGAGCTGCATGGAATCCCGCGTGAGCCGTGACTTCTGCAACTTTCTGTAAATAACAATCAGCATCTTCAACACCAGCCTTCTTGTCCTCTTCTGTCGGGGGTTTTCTCACTGGTTTGCTGGCAGTCGGTGGCGGAACTTTCTTTGCACCAATTTCGTCTTTGCTTCCAACAATAATACCATGCGTCACTGCCTCGACCAACGAGTACCTCGCGTCTGAACTTTTCACTCGAACCGACCCAGTATCGGGGTCAACGGTGCCAGAGCTCAATGCTTCACCGAGCGACTCGACCTTGCCAGTGTTTGGATCGACGACAATCCACAACCTGCCATCAATGGCGTTGGCGGTAACAGCCTCGGATAATGTCAACTTATGACCGGTTCTTATGTCGGTTATACGTCCGGTTTTGAAATCTACAAGTCCAGCTGCGACGGCCTCTGACAGAGCAATGGGCCGTTGAGCAGCAGGAGCGCTGTCTCTTTCGAAGGTTACCTTCTGTTCTGTGTCCCCTCTTTGGTCAAACCCTTTAGACGAATTTCAATCGTTGATTCCACGTCATGAATTTTAGTGGTGTTAAGGTCACTCAGTCCACTCGAGACAACATACTGAAATGCAAACACTACCTCTAAGCATAAGCACGGCAACCTTATTAACCCCTTAACTGTGTTGTATTTAACTGTAACTCAATGTAAAATGGACGGATATATCCAGGATCCCCAGTTAAGGGGTTAACAGAAAGATGCAGCAAACACTTCATCTGCCATGGTATCTTGTATGCCACCTGATAAAGGTCCATTTCAAGGTCATAACAGACAAAAATGTGTGATTCTTTCATATAAAATCCCATGGACAACCGTACTTGATAGTTGGGGGTGCTCTCCATTACTCCTTGTTACAAACTAAACCTTCATCTGTTTCAATTTATGCCATCAGACCATGCTGAACAGAAATCAATATGATTCTAGCAGTTTAAGTAATAATTTAGTCAATGATGCCGCAATTCAAACAATTTGAAAACAAAATTACCTTAAATTTGGATTCATAATCAAGAACAAAGACTGACATAAAATTATAAGAAAAACACAAAGTTAACAAAACCAAAACAAAGATATCATCGCATGCAAATTCTACAGACGAAAAGAAAAATCATGCACATCGTTATCATCTGACATACTTACCGACTTTAAGACCTGTGCGTTCCTCCTTGAACCTGTGGCCTCCGAAGTAGGAAGTTCCTTGTCCGAGTCAGGAAATCTGACCGCAGCGTCATCGATGAAGTCGGGTTCTTCCGTCGTCTCTTGAATCGTGTCGAACAGAGAAAACCTTCTCTTCGTCCTCGGGTCTACGATTGCGTCAAAATATTCGTCGACGAGGTTCTCGTCCATGGCACTGGCCAACGACATCGACTCGGTAGAGTCCGGAAGATAGACGATACACTTGTCTGGATCCAGGAGCCCGGTGTTTATCGCCTCTTCCAAGAACATCGTCGCTCCAGTAACCGGATGCGTGAACAGCCGAGATTCAGAATCAAAAAGTCCCTTCCGGTTGGCCTCGGTGAAGCTGAGCGAAGGGGGGACATGAGCGTCAACAATAATTCCAGCATTGACAGCATCGATGAAGGACGTGGACGTTCCGGATTCCTGGTTGAAAATCTCTCCCGTTATTTCGTTGACCAGCTTACGGTTGAGCGCTTCGGTCATCGAGATGTACTCTCCGGTCGCTGGATCGGTAACCAGAGTCCTGCTGCCATCCAGAAGGCCGGACCTGAACGCCTCCGTAAGACCCATTTGGTTGTTGGTAAGAGGATCGGTGAACGTACCCGTGCCAACGTTGAAGATTCCAAGGTCGACCGCCTCGGCCAAACTCTTGTGGACCTGCTTCGAGTCGATTAAAAGATTCTGGACCATCGCTTCTCCTAAAGAAATCGAATTCCCAGAAGTCGAGTCCATCAAGTGACCATGAACTGGATCTATCAGCCCCTGTGCTATCGCATCCATCACCGACAGCTTTCCGCCTGTGCTTGGGTCGACTATTTTTGACCTAGTAGGGTCGACAAAGCCACATTCAATGGCCTCTTCCAAAGTGGTCTGCTCACCGGTCAACGGATTGGTGAATAGACCATCGACAGGATTGTAAACACCTTGCTGGACCGCTTCAAGAAGACCGAGGCCAGAGTCGTTCACCGCAGTTATTGCCAGTCCTTCAAAGATCGCTTCTTTCAGCGTAAGGCACTCTCCTTTTGAACTCAAGATATCGCCAGTCTGAGGGTCGAGAATTCCCTCTTGAACCGCCCTCTCAAAGGTCAACAGCTGACCTGTGTGGGGATGTCGGAATTTCATGGAATCTTGGTTAATTACTCTGGACTCGACGGCGTCCTTCAAAGCCAATTTCTCTCCTGTTTTGGATCGATAATTTTCCCACTGTCTTCATCAAACAGTCCTTTGCTGAGGGCCTCCTGCATAGAACAGCCGGTCTGGGCGTCGCATATCAAGCCCTGTGAAATGGCATCTGCCAAACTTGTGACTTGCTTGGTCTGTGGATCCACACAGTCTGCAGTCAGAGGATCGAGAATTCCTCGTTGAACAGCTTCTTCGATCGAATAAATTTTCCCGTAGACACTGATGTTCGCGCTGCTGTCGATTATTTTACCTTTGAGGGCTTCAATGAAGGTCATCTGCTGCCCAGTGGCAGGATCCATGATGGTGCCATCTGCCGAGCTGACAAGTCCACATGAAAATGCCTGACCGAGACTCAGCCTCTCCATCTCCTTCTTCCATTTTTCTGGCTTCTTCTGCTGAATCACAAGCTCTGCAAGTGTGTTGACTCCAAAGACCGAACCCGAAACTTCCCCGCTAAATGGATCCACGAGTCCGCTCTGGATGGCCGATTCCAGTGACAATGGTTCCCCGTCCAGAACAGCGATAACCTGCTTTGCATCGATGAGCTGGGCGTGAACTGCCTCGATTAAGGTCATCTGCGATCCAGATGTTGGATCAACAAACATTCTGTCGCTGGGATTATAGCATTGCGTCTCAATTGCTTGCAATAGCGACATACCCAAACGCTTTTCCTCGGCGGGATCCTCAGAGGATGTGGAAAGTCTTGCACTTTTCTTCCCTTCGAACAAATCTGACCCAGACAAAGTTGTTTCCACCGGAGCAGGAGTGATCTCCTCTAAAACTGCAGACGATGGCCTGTTGGGAAGCAGTTTTCCAGCGGTAATGGCGTCTTTCAATAATAAGACCTCACCAGTCTTCACGTTTACAATGTTTCCAGTTTCAGTATCAAGAACTCCGGTCGCTGTTGCCTTGGCGATGTCGATCAACTCCTTCGTAGATGGATCTACAAACGTAGATTTGGGGTCAACCAGTCCATTTCTTAATGCCTCTTCCAGCGTGAAGAAACGGCGACAGGTTGGATCGAGGAATTTTCCGGTAGTTTCATTATAGAGACCCGAGTCTACGACCGCGGTCAGGCTCATCGGCCTGGCGATCACGATTCCTTGCTTCATGGCGTCCGTAAGAGGAACGTTTTCCTTCTCGTTCGATCGCTGTAGAAAACTTGTTGTGCTGCTGATGAGGCCAGACGTCATGGCATCTTCCAGTCCAACCACTTCACTGCTTAGCGGGTCACTGACAACAACAGAATATGGGTCGAGAAGACCGCTGTGGATTGCGTCCTGAAGACAGCGTACGTCGTTGATGCGAGGATCGTAGAAGTCACCGGTTTCTGGATTATAAAGATTCTCTTCAAATATCTGCAGCAAAGACAATGGCCTTGTAAACGCTACGCTCTCGTCTACAAGTTCCGGTTCAGAAACAGACTTCACTAGTACACCATCTCTTTCTTTAATATCACCAGCTGTGCCCTTTCCAACAATACCAGAATCAACTTTAACACCAAAGTCCTCTCTCTGAGTCGTAGATGGACTAGAAACATCTTTCGTCACCAAGCATGCATCCGTTTGAACCTGCAATTTGCTTTCTCGATGTGTCAGTGACTGGTCAGACACGTCCATAACCACCGTTGCTGCTTTTCGATCGATAATATCTTTGTCAACGGCTGCGTGCACAGAAACCACGTCACCAGATCCAGGGTCAATGTTTGATGGCGATTCAATCAGGCCTTGGCTCACGGCCTCATCGAGGGACAGTTCCTGGCCGGTGTTTGGATCTTTGAAGACCCGTCTGTCCTCGTCGTACAGTCCCAACTTCCGGGCTTCAGCGAGGTTTAATGGCAAGAGCGCGACCAATCCGTGCGACGAAACACCCAGTCCTGAATCACCCATTTCTCTTTCGCCGGCTGTCCCAGGACCCAGTGTAATTGTCGCAGAGGACGTCGACGAAAGGCCCTTTCGCACCGATTCCGCTAAGCTCACTCTTCTTCCGGTGTAGGAATCGATGAGATCTCCCGTCTCGGGATCCAAGATGCCTCGCTCAAACGCCTCCGATAGCGCGATAAGCCTTCCCGAGTGCGGCTCGCATAGTTTAATTGAGCTCTTGTCAACCATTCCTTTCTCTATTGCCTCCTGAAGGTCAAAGCGCTGTCCGAGATCGAATCGATGACCTGACCCTTCTCGGCATCGAATAATTCCATCCTTAGGAGGTCTTTGATGCTGGGCGCCACGCGTGGCTCCTCGGTTTCGGACACTATTTCCCGCGACTGACTGCGCCTCGAAGACAAAGACGGAATGCCGTAAATCAAGTGACCATAGATATCTTCTCTTGTGGCCGAGTCGCTCGTGTGGCCTTCCGTAGATAGAGCAGAAGCCTCCGACATGGTATCACTGAAGTCGTCGGCACTGTTTATCTGAAGTCTTTTGTTCGGAAGAGGGGAAATTCCCGACTTCATTTCCTCGGTGATAAACAGTTCTTGTTGCAAGTCTACGTCTTCTTGTTCAGAGTCTTTCTGAGTTTCCTGTAAATAATAATTGAAAGTTCAAATTGAAGTAAAAGATTGCACTCTGCTCATTTCTCAAATGAAACATCAACGTGGATTTTTAAAATTTCAACTGCAATTAAATTTACTGAAATGAATAATTAGGAAATTTGAATAATTCCACATTTTAAATGTTGCCCCAGGCATTCATCTCATCATACATACCGTACATAAACCTGCTAGTTTAAAAAATTGACTAAAAAATTGTATTACTAAGAACCTAAACCTTTTAGTCAAACTTAATTAACCCTTAACTGGGCAACTATTTGTAACTCAATGTAAAATGGATGAGTGTTACTCAGGGCACCCAGATAAGGGGTTAACAAATGCAGCATAACTAAAAATAATATCATGCACAGAAGTAAATGAATAAGAGAAATTCAAATGGCTTAACCCCTTAACTGGGCGCCCCGAGTCCCCATTTTACATTGAGTTACAAATAGTTGCCCAGTTAAGGGGTTAAATGAAATGAAATAAAATGAAATTTCCTAACATCTGAAGTGTAAAACCCACCAGCAATGATTCGTCGATGTGCAAAACTGTTTGATCGTCAGGACTTCCATCGTATATCTCTATAATCTGCTTATTCACGGCCTCATCAATAGACATCGCCGACCCAGTCGAAGTGTTCACAACCTGGCCATTTGCATCGACAATGTATCCTAATTTCTTAACATAAAAGCCCAACTGTGCCTCCATGACTTCCGGACGAGGCAAGGAACCGGGCCGAGCAGGCTCGTTTGGCTTTTCTTCTGCTGACGGTTTTTCTCCAACTGGTTCCTTGGATTTCAGCTGGATTGAAAGTGATGTCGGTTCATTCTGCGAAGTGGAAATCCTTCCTTCGCTTATCTTCAGCTGCTTTAGACTAGAAATGTTGAGCTTCATTCCGTAGTCATCTTCAGCTTCGTCCGGCTTTATGATCATTTTGCCCTTGCCCTTGCCTCCTTTGCCTTCCATCTCCGCCACCAGCCGGTCGAGTTCGTTAAAGACCGAGCTCTGGTAGTTTGGATCCACGGTCACAAAGGCCACTCCGGTGCCATCGTCTCTGTCTCTTCTTTTTGAGTATTTGTCGCTGCCGAATCTGTCATCGAAATCGAGAAATTTCTTTGATACCTTCTCGGTGTACGACTCTTTGACGCCGGCTGCGGTCCTCTCTGATCTTTTAACCTCTTGCCTGAACTGCGTCTCACCTTCTGAATGCTGGAAAGTGCCCCCCGATCGGGAAGAAAATTCTCCAGGTCTACCCAGCTTGGCAACAACCATTCCTTTGCTGATGGCCTCTGGCAGCGCCATCACTTTGCCAGTGTTAGGGTCGGTGAACGTATTCAGAGCGGTATCTAGGAAGCCCTGCTTGAGGGCTTCACTGAACGACAGCGCCCTTTCCTGTGCATGTGGGTCCGTGAATTTAGGAGCCGGACCCTTAGACAGAAGTTCTCGTAACATTGCCTCATCCACTGTCATCCTCTCTCCGGTCTGTGGATCGTTGTACGTGCCGGTCTGAACATGGACGAAGCCTCTCAGTATCGCCTCGTCGAGCGACATTTCAGGACCCCGGGGAGCCAGTGCTAAAAAACCAGCAGATACCGCATTCTCGATCGACATGTGCATGTTTGTCTTCTGGTTGAAGTACTTCTTGGTTGCGGGATCGATGAGACCTTGGTTCAGCGCTTCGTCGATGGACGGTGCGCGCTGCGCACCCCGGTGAGCGCCGCTCTGTTGTGCTGCTGGTTTTGACTGAGATCCCAGCGTGCCGTGTGACCCACCTTTCGGAGTCTTTGGTCTTTCCTGCGACAAAGGAATAATGTCAATTGTAGTCGTTGTCTCCGCTTTTCGCTCGTAGACCTCCGTTCGTCCTTTACTGGACGTCAAACTGGATTCGGTAAAAATCCGTCCAGACTCTGGAGCCTCGGACAATGCCACTGCCCTCTGGGTTTCTGGATCAACGAACTGACCCTGCTTCTGCACCAGCCAACCTTTGCGTCCACCGGCCTCCTTTGACGTAAAACTCGCCGCGCTCTTGTCCTCTGTGATCACCAAGCCTCTTTCAAATGCTTCCTCCAAAGGTATGCGCATCCCTGTGCTCGTATCAAAGAAATAGCCTTCGTCGGGGTCAACGAGTCCTCGCTGCCTTGCTTCTGCGAGTGACCATCTGCTACCAGTTCTTGGATCAACAACTTCCCTGATGTTTTGCCATTCTGTCAATTTCGCTGCATGACCCGCCGGGGTATGAGTTCTTTCCGTGTGCGCGGTTGGATGAAACAATCCGGCATCCATCACCTGCCCAGCGGATAGAGTTTCTCCAGTGACCGGATGCCTGTACAGACCGGTCTTGGGATCCAGAAGACCTCGCCTCACCGCTTCCATCACCGATATCTTCTCGCCGGTTCTCGGATCGACGATAAGGTTGACTCGGACCTGGCTCGATTCCTTTCTCGTCTCCAGTTCAGCGTAGGCTCCCTCATCGGCGCCGAGGTCCTCGTAATCCGGATCCTCTATCAACACCGCCTTGATGAAATGCAGCCGGATCGCCTCGCTGATCGACATCTTGTCACCCGTCAGAGGATCCATGTAGATGCCCTGGATCTTGTTGATGAGGCCGCGACGTTCCGCCTCGACGGGATCGTACTCTTCCCCCGATCGAGAGTCCTTCACCGTCTTGATCGAATAAACCCTGGTAGCCAGCTGGTCCCCGATTTCGATCAGGGCATCTTTTCTAACTGCAGAAGCAATAGTTTCCGTGATGACAAGGCCCTTTCTGATAGCATCGTCAATGGTCATCGTTTCATTGGTCAACATGTTCCAATACTCACCCTTTCCCTTGTCGACAATCTGATGCCTCACTGCATCGGCTATTGGAATTTCTTCTCCAGTTCTTGGATCGATGATCGACTTGATCGTAAACGATTTCGTTTCCTTGGTAACCGCCGCCGTGTCCGGGATGATCTCGTGTTCTGTCGCGATGACATAGCCTCTTTCAATCGCCTCGCTGATCTTGATCACCTCGCCGGTCCGAGGATCGGTGAACTCGCAGTACGACGGATCCAGAAGACCGGACTGCACGGCCTCAGCCGGCGTATACCGGGTCCCGGTCCGTGGATCGATGGCTGCGTGGATGACGTACGACTTGGTCTCAAGGCGTGCAATCGCCTGCATCTCCTCCGCTGTGATAAGTCCAAGCTCGTAAGCTTTGTAGATTGGCATAGTCTCTCCAGTCTGAGGGTTTATGTAAAGACCCGCAGCCAGGTCCAATATGCCCCGGTTTACCCCCTCTCTTGGACTCAGTTCTTCCCGCGTGTTCGGATCGAAGACGCTCCTGATTGTAAATTCCTGGCGATCCTGCGTCATCGACGTAAAATTCATGGACGTGTCCTGTCTTTCAGCTCGTATAAGACCTCTTTCCATCGCTTCAGGTAGAGACATCGTCACCTGGGTGGCGGCGTCTATGAAGACACCCTGTGTCATGTCAAGTAGACAGCGCCTAACCGCCTCTCCGGGCGGAATCCATTCCCCAGTCGAAGTGTCTTTTGCAGCGGAAATACTGTACGAATGATAAGCATTCGTCTGTTTCGAGTCATACACAAGGATCCATCCCAATTCGACAGCTCGCTCAAATGGGATAACTTCGCCGCTGGTGACGTTAACGAATTCACCGGTTTCTGGCACAAAAATCCCAGCGTCGACAGCTTCAGGAACTTCAAGTTCCTCTCCAGTTCTGGGATTTATTACGGCACGGATGTTGTAAGAAGGCCTTAGTTCACTGGGAGGCCGGGAAGATCTTGTGGCTGAAAATTCCTCTTGCATGATTATCAGCCCGAGTTCAATAGCATCTTCCAGTGGCATTGATTCGTTTGTCCTCGGATCAACGTAACTGTCCGATGGAAAGTCGATTATACCTTTCTTCAGGGCTTCCTCGAGACTAATTGGTTTTTCTGTGTAGGGGTCAATGACCAGGGGCGGATGACCACGAAGGGCAGCTTCTCTTATCGCTTCGGCAGCGTTGCCATAAGGCAGAGGACCGCCGGCAAGCATCCCTGGTTGAGGCTGAGACTTTTTGGACAGTCGCTCCTCAAGTTCTTCCCTGATTCGCAACTGTACTCCCCCTTCGGGTATCAGAACGTAACCCTTTCTGATGGCAGCGTCGAGCGGCATGAGAACTTCTGTCAGCGGTTCCGTAAATGTGTTATTCTTGACATCGATCAAACCTCTATTCAGTGCCTCTTCAAAGTCGATGCCCTCAACCTCTTCCTCTTCTTTCCTTGGCACTAGTACGTAGCCTCTTGCGATGGCGTCCGCAACCGACATCTGTTCGCCCGTCACGGGATGCGTGAATACGCCCGTCTTCGGATTAATAAGTTTCCTCTCAAAACCCTCACCCAGATGTACAGGTAATTCGACAGGTGGGCCACCAATGCCAGGCATCCTCGGAGCTCTACCGTCCATGTCCGTACCGTGCTTTGTCACAGTATCCTCGGTATCTTTGATTATGTACTCGTTCTGCGTTACTTCAATTATGTAGCCGAGCTCCCTGGCCTTGCTTACGTCCATCACCGATCCCGTTCTTGGATCGGTGAATTTTCCAGTTCTGACGTCCAGTAATCCTTGTCGAATGGCATCCTCCTGATTCATTGCTCCCTGTCTCGGTATCGGCAGTCCGTGCTCCGGGATCAGACCTTCGAACGTTACTTCCGCCAGAGTCATGACCTTTCCCGTCGCTGTGTTTATCATGTCGCCGCTGTGAGGGTCGAATATCTTGCGGCGGATTGCCTCTGCAAGGGTGATGACTTTTGAGATAGCAGGATCAATGATCGTAGAATGATCGGCGTCACAGAAGCCAAGGTCGATGGCCTCTTCAATCGTCATCCTTTGCCTTGTCAGCGGATTTGTAATTCGACTCAGCGGGACGATCAAGAGGCCTTCGGAAACGGCTTGGTTGAGTGTAATTTTCCGGGAATTAGTCCACGTCTGATACGATTTTCCACCAAATATTTAATGTGGGAGTCGATCAGACCTCGTCTCAGAGCTTCGTCTGGAGTCAGCACCTCTCCGGTCTGTGTGTCCGTTATCATTCCAGTTTCCCAGTTGATTTTTACAAGGCCTCTAGCCAAAGCTTCGCCTACAGGCACCCTCTCCCCAGTCCTCCTGTCCAGTACGTACCCGCTGTTCCAGTACTCGAGCGCTCGGTCAAGGTCCCTCAGCTCTTCTGGCATTTCCCATTTCTGACCAGAATGCACTTTACGAATCTCTTTTGTAATGGTTGTCACCATACCTCCAAAATCCTGACCTGGAGCCAACGTGGTCGGCTTCCTGTCCCCATGACCACTATCCTGTTTAGGGTAGGTTGTTGGCTGAGATGGAGGTACGTCATGACGATACGCATCAGATGTGGTGTCTTGCCAACCGCGAGTTCCGTCCACAGGTGTAGTAAACACCGATGTCACAGAAGTCGGCTTTGATGGTCTTCCTTTGTCTATGACATCAACTGTTGTTGTAGTACTAAAGATTCTAGAATCACCAGGTTTTTGCAAAGGCTTCTCAAATGATGGTGTTCCAGGTTTATGCGGAATTCTGTCAAACGGGGTGGTGTCAATGTCTGGCTTATGGGGCGGCCTCTCAAGTGAAGGTATCCTACCACCATCCCTCTTAAATGTTTCATCAATCCAAGCTGTAGTGTCACCAGTAACCGGTGATGGTTTGTCAAATGGAGATTTCACACCTGGCGTTGGACGATGGCTATCATCGGTGACCCATGGTTGATACCCAGAAGGATGAGGACGGTGGTCTTCACCAAGCGGATACTGCTTGTCTTTTTTAGTGATCCACTCAATCGTTGAAATGCCTGAAGTTGGAACGGTCTTGTCGGCTGGTGGTGATGTTACTGGTCTTTCCCGATCCTTTCTTGATGGCACGCGAGTTTCTTCGAGCGGTTGCTCGAGCGGTCTCAGGGGCGGGCGATAATCGGGCAACTCGAGGGGTTGTTTTGGATGTGGAACGTCCTCGACCGTTTCTCGGGTCTGTTTCTTCTCCACTTTTTTACGGTTTTCTGCGTGGAACGAATGACGCCATCTACGATTTCAACTTTCAACGGCGTCTCGTCAGCAGAAGTGTCCATGGTCTTCGTTTCGGATACTTTCTTCGGAGCGTCCACGTGTTCAACCCTTATTGGCTGCGGGACAAATTCTTCACTAGGACGTGTCAGCATCTCCAAAGATGGCAGAGACGACTGACCAAAGAGTTCGGTTATTTTCTCTTGCAGTCTAGCGCCTTTGAGTGACGTCACGTTGGTATCAAGATCCGTTTTCGTTAAAGCTCCTCGCCTTTTACTCGCTAAAACTGGAGCTCCGGGGAGAGCTATCAAGCCTTGCTTGGCCGCAACCGAGGCGGCAACAACGTGTCTTGTTCTTCGCTCTTTGTACCCCATCGTTTTGGCATCAACGAGATCAGTTGTTACTGCGACGTTGATTGGAACGCGCTTCCTCTCACTTGAATCGTAGACGGTAGCAACGTCCTTGTTCACGTGGCCATTCAAAATGGCGTCCTCAAGAGTCAACCAGTTTCCAGTTTTAGCATCAATAACTGCAGAACTGTCGGGCTTGTAGGCAGGTTCGATCAAACCCATCGATATCGCTTTCCGAACTGACATCGTCTTCTTCAATTCTGCGGCATGATATTGTCCGGCTTTACCATCAATTAAACCATTCTCAATGGCGCCTTTAAGAGTTGTTCTCTCACCGGTGGTGGTGTTCAACACCAGACTTGATTCGCCCGCTATGATGCCGCGGTTCACTGCTGCCTCCAAGGTCATGGTAATACCAGTACGAGGGTGCTTCAGTTGGCTGGTCCTAGAGTCAAACAATCCACAGATAATGGCATCTTCGATGTTGAGAGGAAGAATGCGGTTCTGGGCAAGAGTGAACTGCGGATCAAGAATGACGTTCTGGCTGGAAACTCTGGATTCGTTGATTTTTCCAGTATTTCCGTCGATCAGGTTGGTTCGAATGGCCTCTTCCAATGTTACAGTCCTGCTTGAGAACAAGTCCACGAAAGCAGTCGAATCTAATTTCAGTATCCCACTTTCAACAGAGTCTCGCAGGGACAGTTGATCTCCAGTAAAAGGATTTCTAAAAACTCCAGTTTTGATGTCGTACAGTCCAAGTCTTACAGCAGCACTAAATGAAATCTTGCCTTCGAGTGCTTCCGGCCTTTCCTCCTCGTCTCCCGATTCTGAAGAAACGGTGGAAGCAGCCTCTTCCACGAACACCACCCTTCCTGTCTGATCTACCAACTGGGATGTCTTGAATACCATCTGCATCGACTCGGCAGGCGCTCCCTTACCGCTTTCTTCCAATTCTTCCAGGTTTTCAGGAAATGCGGTCTTTCGATTAAGAACCGAAGCAACGGCAAGGTCAATCAGTCCTCGCTTGAGCGCTTCTTTGATTGAAATTCTTTTACCGGTGCTGCTGTCGGTTATTGTTGCATTAGTCCAATTGATAAGTGCCTTGGCAGCTTCCTTTGGAACTGGAGCTTCGGCTTTTGTGGCACCGGATGCATCTTTCTGAATGACCTCCACGAGACCTTCTCCTATCGCAGCCTCAATGCCAATCGTTCTGTCCGTGGCTGGATTGTAATAGGTCGCAAGGTCGCTGCTGATCAGACCCAGTTGGATAGCCTGGCCCACCGAGATCTTGGAGTTAGTCAGAGGGTCAAACACGGCGACAATCTCATCCCTTCGCAGAGCCACGATCGTACTTCGGAAGAGCTCTTGGTGGTCCATGCTCTCTAGGCAGCCGATGATCAAGCCGCGCTCCAAAGCCTCGGGTATCAGAACTTTCTCTCCAGTCAGAGGGTTTATGTAGAGACCTCTTTCCTCGTCGATAAGTCCCTCGGCAATGGCGTCACTCAGTGGAATCATGTCGCCCGACTCGGGGTCGGCGACGCCGTTTATCTGGAACGTTCTACGCTCTTCTACGACTTCTTCGCTTGCCATTTCTTCTCTGGCATCGGCCTCGTCGTCGATGTGAAGGCTCGGGATCCTCTCCTCTCTTGGCTGTTCACGTTCTGCAGGTCTGCCGTGTTCCACTTTGACGAAATTTCTTTCAATCGCTTCTCCGAGAGTAAGGGTTTCCCCTGTCAGCGGATTACGGTATTCGCCTTTGAGAGTGTCGAGCAGGCCGAGTCTCATGGCTTCCGTGATGCCAACCTCTTTGCCAGTCTGAGGATTAATAACAGACTTCAGCGTGTATGCGACTTCTCTTGACGTAACTATCTTGCTCGATGACGACGTTTCGGCAGCTTCGGTTGATTTGACAACATCAGCGATCACCAGATGGCGGGCAACAGCATCTGGGATTGAAATTGACTCTCTTGTAACTGGATTGATATAGAGGCCTTTCGTCTGATCAATGTAGCCGCTCTTTACGGCTTCTGCAAGAGAAATTTCCTTGTGCGTAATCGGATCGACTATGCCCCTTATTGTAAATGTCTTTGTTTCTTGAACCATACGTGGTTTGCTGTCATCTGCATCTGACTGGGCTCCCACAACCTCGGCAATCACCAATCCCAGTCTAATGGCTTCGGAAATTGGGATGTTGACGGCACTGCCTCGTTCGTCTTTTCCAATATACAGGGAATTTGCCTGGTCGATTATGCCACGCTGCAGGGCAGTTCCAATGTCAATTCTTCTCTTGCTGTCTGGATCGACTGCTCCGGTAAGAGTGTACGTCCGTGTTTCCTTCACCGCCTTTGTCGAAGAAAAGCTCTGCTTTGACATTTCTCCGGAAAGAACCTTCAGAAATCCTCGATCTGTTGCCTCTTGAATAGACATATCCTCTCCAGTTCTCGTGTTTCTAAATATGCCGCGGATGAGGTCGAGTATTCCCCTTCTTTCCGCTTCCTCTGGCTCAATTTCCTCGGCTGTCACTGGATCAATCACCATGTAAACAGTCGCCCTTTTCAGTTTCCTTGATGACTGGAATTTTGCCTTCGACAGTTGATGACGGTGATATCAGGGTAACGGTACCTTTCTTAATCAATTCTGCAAGTGACAGTCTTCCAGTAACGTCTTTGTAGTGACAAGTCACTTCCAAATAATTCTGTTCCACAGACTTTTTGATGTCATATCTGACTTGGGTCTTTGGATGGATGAAGAGTGCTGACGCAGGGTCTAGAATTCCTTTCTGTATTGCCTCAGCAACAGTAAACTTTTCATCAGTGTTCAAACTTTGACAGAGGCCTGCATTGGTGTCCAGTAGACCGATGGCGATTGCATCACTGAAAGATAGAGGTAGCTCCAGGTTCCCACCGAAGCTGCTGGTCTTGGTTGACGCTTGGGACAAAAGTGTACGCTCGTGCACAGCCACAGATTCGAACCCTTGGTCTGTTCGTCGACTGTGAAACTCCTGCTTCTGGAACTTCTTAACGCGCTCCTGGCCGTCCTTGATGTCCTGCACGTACTCTTCCCTTTCCTCCGACTGCATATTTTCGTCAGGTCCAAAAGGAACCAAGCTGCCTGGAACCACCAATTCCGACGTATGCGTCGCTGGCCTGATGGACGACGATGTGCTAGTTCGGTCAGAAATTGGTGAGCGTATGCCCTGCTTTCGCTCGCCATCGCTCAGAAGAGGCGATTTTGATGTATCGCGTGGCGACGTATGAGAGACTTCTTCAGTAATATTCCAGCTGGCCTTTGACTTCGACACTTTGGATGGAATCTGGTGGTGCAGTTCAATGCTCTCGTCAGTCCTAAACACCTTCGATGCACTGTCCCCCTCGGAGGAATCGGTGAGTGTCAGGAATCCATATTCCACCGCTTCTTCCAGCGTCATCTTCTTTCCGGTAACGGGATCCGTGAAAGTGTTTTCCTCTTCGTTAACAAGTCCAATACGAACGGCGTCGCGGACCGACACCCTCTTTGTGGGCTTTCTCTCCTGAATTCTTGTCCTCACCTCCGAAGTAACCGTTGTCGATGTTGTCACCGGACTCGTCAGATTCATGAGAAGCGTCATCTTGCCGGCGTCAAGCAGGCGCGATGCCACGGACTCTTCAAGCGTCATCGTCTGATTGGTTCTTGGGTCAGTGACCTTTCCGGTCGACGAGTCAAACCAACCACTTGCTATCATGTCAAGGATCGTCAGCGATCTCCCAGATCGGTCTCTTAAGCTACTTTCTACCAGGACGTTTGCCCCAGCTGTTCGGCCTATGAAACCCTCTTGCATGGCTTCTGTGATAGAAAGCTTTTGTCCGTTTCGTTTGTCAATAAAACGCATATCCTGTCGGTCAATGGATCCGCGAGCAATTGCCTCCTTCAGCGTCAGTTGTTCCCCAGAAACGGTATCCAAAATAAAACGATCCGGAAAATGAATGTCCTCTTTAACGAGGCAAGTCAGACCTTCGTTGACAGCCTGCTGAAGAGAAACCGAACTTCCGGTAATCGAATTGACAAAGAACCCGTGTGAACTGACAAGATGGCGATCCAGTGCTTCTTTCAACGACAGAAGCTTATTGGTTCTCGGGTCAAGAATACATTTTGAATCGCCATCAAGAAGACCGGTTTCCACTGCTACGTCGAGTGAAATCTTCCGATCTGACTGCGCATCCATAAAATCACCCCCGGCACCGATAAGTCCCTCAGCAACGGCGCCGTGCAGACCAACTGGTTTACACACCACTCCTCTTCTAACAGCTTCGTCAAAATTTACTGATTTCTGCAACTTCTTGTCGAATATAGCCCCGTTTCTTTTGTCTATGATTCCAGAGGTGATGGCGTCTGCAACCGAAATGATCTTGTCCTGTGCAGCATCAAAAATTTCCTTGTTATGGATTTCAAGGAATTTTCTATCGATTGCTTCATCTAAAGTCATTCGCTCACCAGAAATTGGATCCACGAATTTTCCCGTCTGCGGAACATACGTGCCCTTTGTGACCGCATCGTAGAGTGAAAGCGACAGATCTGCAGTCTGCAAACTGTTCAGACCATAAAAGCCTTGAGCGATTAAGGTAGACTTGGCAGAAATTTCAACGTAAGAAAGTTTCGATGCGGCGTCCTTTGTGATCAAACGTTTTCCGACCGCCTCCTGCAACGAAAGCGGGACGCCGCCAGACGGATTCCGAATAGTGTTTGTGACTGGGTCGTAGATTTTCATCTGTACCGACTCCAAAACAGATAATTCTTTTCCAGATTTTGGGTCTTTCAGTCCACTCGGCTTAAGCAGCAGATTCATAAGGCTTGCATCAATTAACCCCTGTTGAACGGCATTCACGACCGTAGTTCGGCTTTTCGTACGAAGGTCAACAAAAGATCCGGTTGTCAGATCGAAGACTCCCGCCTCAATCGCCTCCACAAAAGTTAAACGCTTCTTCGTTTCCGAATCAAGAAATCCAACTTCTTGAAGGACCTGACCATTCGGAACGACGGTCTGGCCGACAGTCTGGACGATGGTCTGAACGTTCTGCCACCGACCTCTCCCGGGTCGAATGGCTCCTGCAATGTTCATCACATCCGTCAACAACTTTTCTCTCGTCAAGGTAGATTCACCGACATGTCCCTGTCCCCCTGCTTCGAATTCCAGCGGATGGGGATTTGATGATGGTCCAGGTTGACCCGGCTGTGTTCTTGGGTCACGTGATTGTCCAAATAGTTCTTGATGTGTACCCGGATTTGAGATTTTTTCCACGTGGTCTGGTCTCTCTGGCCATCTGACAGCACCAGACGTTTCTCGGCCATCCGTGATCACAGTCTTTGTCACAGTTTTGCTGTAAATCGTTTCTTTTCCAGAAGAATCGACAATAGAACGATCTAATCCTTCCTTACCAAAGCCAGTTGATCTGTCCATACCATGCACTCCCTCATCTGCGTCCAAAATTCGAAGCTCCGACTGGAAAGAACGAATGGCTGGTGCCTCCCCTTCTATGTTATACTAAAAAAATGCAAAATCAAAAACACACACACATTAACATTAGAAAATAATTACACTAATGAATTATTTTATGAGTCAAAATCAATTATACTTATTTTGCAATCTCTTAATAAACCATCATCATCATCATCATCATCATCATCATCATCATCATCATCATCATCATCATCATCATCATAAACTGTGGGCTCATCGCCGGTCGTGTATAATGCCCAGTGGCGTAGCCAGGATTACAGAATGGGGGCCACTTTGACATTTTTCACCCAAAAAGTCTTGACAAGCAAAAAAGGTCATCGTCTCAAATGCTTTAAAATCGTGTATGATCAATTACTATCTATCTAGCGCGTTTTCCTCGATCTAAAACTACCTCCTACCCCCCCCCCCAACTACTCACAGGTTTTAGAAGAATCTCACAAGTCACGACCAGTCCCAATCCAAATGGGGGCTTTCTTTCCTGTGGTTATACCAGTTATAATGCCATTTCTTCAGCTTGTTGTAATTCTTTCCTGTTCATTGCTATGTGATTCAGATCCTGTAAACTTCTCCCACATTCTTCAATATCATCACACCATTCCTTGTGTCGTCTTCCTTACTTATTGGCACCCTCCATCATTCCAAACATTATAAGAGTTTTGATCATTCTGTCTTCTTTCATCCTGCATATGCATCCAAAAACAGACGGAGTTTCTTAACCCCTTAACTGAGGATCCCGGATATATCCATCCATTTTACATTGAGTTACAGTTAAATACACGGTTAAGGGGTTAATAAATAGGAAACTATAACAGAAAGCAAAATAAGGGCAACTCACTGGGAAGTATATTCCCGCCTTTTCGTGCACTTGTTTCAGGGTGACCAGACGATCATGAAGACGACTCAGAAGATCCAAATAGCGGCTGTTCAGGTCTTTGAGTTCAACGGACACCGTGTCTGCTGCCGACTGCGGCTGCTGCTTGGACTTCAACTCAAAATTCTGAACGAGGGCAGGTTGGAAAGGCTTCAAAGACGCGACGTATTGCTTAACGCTCCTTTCGTAGACCTTAAAAGTACATTTCGACCAGCGGCAATGTACAGATCAAGACAGAAATGTAACGTAACAAAGCACCTGCATAGCACCTGCTCTGACTGAACACTCATAAGTACTCCCGCTACGAATACTCAGAATGGGAAGTATAGGGAAAGTATGTATGATAGGTGTTCAAGCATTTCTGAAAGAGTGCAAGGTGAAATGAAGCATAAAAGAGCAAGAAATTTAACCAAAACAAATAATAAACAAAAATAAGAAATACAGTGAAACCCGCTTAATTGCACAGGTGCCGTGCAAGCCTTACTTATGCGATTAACTGGGCTATGCGAATAGCCAGGACGTCTGATAATGAATTGTACGCACAAAACAATGAATCGGATTTTTATGTAGTTATGCAATTATGCGGGTTATGCAATTAAGCGGTATGCGATTAAGTGGGATCCACTGTACTTAATGATACAGTGGTACAAACTATGTGTGTGTGCATGTGTGTGTGTGTGTGTTATTATTATTATTATTATTATTATTATTATTATTATTATTATTATTACAATAAGAAAAACCAACCTATTATTATTATTATTATTATTATTATTATTATTATTATTATTATTATTATTATTATTATTATTATTACAATAAGAAAACCCACTTATAAAGAACTGGAACATGCTCACCAGAAAAACAGCAGTAACAAAACCATGAATAATAAACAGAATTCAGTTGCTTGCAATATTAAAGTCCAGTTTTAAAACCAATAAAAATTAATTCCATACAATATATATATATATATATATATATATATATATATATATATATATATATATATATATAATATACCTACATCGAAAGAATGTATACACCAACCTTGACGTCCTTTATGAATTTTCCCCCAAATTTGTTCAGTTCTTCCATCTGAAACTTGCGGGCCTTTGCCTCATTGTACAAAGTCTGCAGACAAAGAACAGAAGGTGGCAAACAAAGGTCAAGCCATCAGAATATGCCAACAATAAAATATAGTTGCAATGTTGTTCGTGCGATGCAATCTGATCAAAACCATTGCAAACCTACCATTGAAGCCTCTACAGTCTTTTGAGCCTCGGCTGGGTTTTGACTCAAGGCAGGAAGCCTCTGAAGACGGTTCTCAAGGCCCTGGATAACCGCTTTCTCTGAATTGTAGCTGCTCTGATAATAGTGGAGATTTTCAGCTGCATTTTCGACATTTGCAATCCTAAAACAGCACAACAATTAAAAACACTGGTCATCAAAATAAAAAAAAAAAAGCGACAAGATTCACAAACAGATCACAAAAACCATCAGATAAGAACTTGAGCAGACATTTAAATTAATAAATAAATAATAATAATAATAATAATAATAATAATAATAATAATAATAATAATAACAACAACAATTCACGCACAGTGTACATAGTGACAACTTCTAATAAATAATAATAATAATAATAATAATAATAATAATAATAATAATAATAATAATAATAATAATAATAATAATTCACGTACAGTGTACATAGTGACACCTTCAAACAGCCAGGTATTAATACTTAACTCTAAATATAATAACTCTGAATATATCCGCAAAGATACTGAGTCTAGCCAGTGTCAAAGTGCTACCTGTCGGTCACATGAAGAGTAACGTTGTCCCATCTGGTTGTCAACTGCTCGACTTCATTTTCAAGTCGTTGGACGTCAGGATGCAGTCTGGTGACACCCGGTCTCGTTCTTGCCACCAGCTGCTTCACAGCCATCGTCTGTTGGTGCAGCTGATCAAGGCCAGACTGCTGCTGCTGGATCGTAGTCTGCAAGATCTAGTCATCAATAGAAAATACAATGTACAGTAGAACTTCGTTATAACGAACTCGGTTATAACGCACACCCGGATATTATATACCGCAATGTACTGATGGGTCCCACTTGATGGGCTACTGTATAGGAGGATGGTATTGGATATAACATACCTCGGATATAACATACTAAATCCTACAGACCCACTAAAGTAGATTATAATGAGGTTCTACTGTATTTGACATGCAAGCTTCATTGTTCTTTTTAATACAATTCAGGAAATCTTAAAGCAGGAGCAGATGAGATGAATTTATTTACCAATTGAAACTAAGATATTGAAGCCCGACTGTCTTCATCAAGACTTTCTGCACCAAAAATTAATTTGATGTATAACAACAAAACAGAAATTTTCAGATTAAAGTCCTCCTACATTCTAGGAAAACGATTACATTGTTACTCCTGTTTTCTATGTTTTTAAGCTCAAAATTTGTTGGCTTTAAAATACCTGAAATTGTTCTGCTGTTTTCCGGAGTGATGATCCGTCACGGCCCAGCCGGTCCAAACTGGATAACGACTGTTCAAGATGCGAGATGACATCCTGAAATTTCTTAACTCCCAACAGAACTAGTCTTCCAGCCTCAAGTCTAAAAAGATTATTAACACATACAGTAGAACTTTGCTAAAACATATCAAGTGGGTTTGTAAAATTTATTATGTTATACCTGAGGTACTGTACATTCTATCCAATACCATCCAACACGGTAGCGTATCACACAAGACCATACATTGCAGTACGCTATAATCGAGTATGCGTTATAACTTATAACTGAGTCCATTATAATGAAGTTCTACTGTATTAAGCACTAATCAAAACTATCCATTCTTCACAGGAGGATCACAATAAATGATTTCCCCTCATTTGTACCTCTCATCAAATATTAATAGAACCATATTTTGTCTGTTTCTGATTAAAAATCAGAATCCTATATTTCCACAAAAACCATCACATAAAACCAACAGAAGAAACGAGTAACTCAGTAAACTTATTAACCCCTTAACTGGGCGCCCCGAGTCGCGCTCGTCCATTTTACATTGAGTTACAAATAGTTGCCCAGTTAAGGGGTTAATCGAGTAGTACAAGGTAAAAGTGCAAAAGCAAAATCGTGGCTGACCGCTCTCCATAGAGCTTGGAAATTGACCAAATCTGCTCCCACTTTTCAACCATTTTGGTCATCTTCTGCTCCACTTCGCCCGTACGCTGCGACGGACTCAGCTGCTGGTAGTGCTTCCGGCCTGCCGCCACGGTCGGCTCTTGGCCGTTCAGCTTCCGGTCGAAGTCCTAAAGTCATAAAAATTCATTCCCAGTGTCTCGATGTTCTGATTTAATACCATAGAACAGGGATGGACAACATTGTGTAACAAGGGGGCCATTAAAAATTTGGATCAACGTGCGGAGGGCCGCATGTTTTCTTTACCTTCTGTACATTGTTTTCAACAGTAGTGACAATCACTGTAGTCATGTAATGATAGTAACTGGAAACAGTTACAATTACCGTAAACAGCAGTTTAAAGTAATTTATTATCTTTTTAAAGTTAAGCACATGAACCAAGTCTTAATCATGACTTAATGTTGTATGCATAAATAGGAGCAATAAAATTTATTTAGTATGATGCCCTGTGAGCCTCCAATTACATTAGCAGCTGATGGGCCACGGGTTAGCCACCACTGTTGTAGGAATTACTGAACAATATGCTACTTATAATATACAATAAGAAAAATCAACCTAATATATTATTATTATTATTATTATTATTATTATTATTATTATTATTACTATTATTACTATTATTACAATAAGAAAAACCAACCTGATATTATTATTATTTTTATTATTATTATTATTACAATAAGAAAAACCAACCTGCTATTATTATTATTATTATTATTATTATTATTATTACTATTATTACAATAAGAAAAACCAACCTGATATTATTATTATTATTATTATTATTATTATTATTATTATTATTATTATTATTATTATTATTATTATTACAATAAGAAAAACCAACCTGATATTATTATTATTATTATTTTTATTATTATTATTATTACAATAAGAAAAACCAACCTGATATTATTATTATTTTTATTATTATTATTATTATTACAATAAGAAAAACCAACCTGATATTATTATTATTATTATTATTATTATTATTATTATTATTATTACAATACAATAAGTAAAACCAACCTGATGTTGGGAAACCTTCAGTTGTAGTTCATTATCGCTGAACGGCAGCGGCTCCTGAACGCAGCTGTTCAGATGATGTTCGAAACCGTCGAGCTCGGCACAGACTGCATCAAATTCTGTAATTATCGACTGGGTGGGGCTCGGTCTCTTTGCTAGTCGATGAAATAATCAATCATTAAGACAAAATGTAATGTAAAGTAAGACCTGCAGAGTCTGTCTCTTACACTACTACCCACATGCATTCCCTGCTTTGGAGTCAATTGGTAAAAGATTGAGACTAGATTTCGCATTGAAATGAGCGAGGGAGTAAGAAGTGATGCTCCAATCAACAACGGATTACGTTATAACAAAAGTCCTACTGCATAAGTAAAACTTAGGAGCAAAAACCACAACATCCCAGAAGGACTATTCCAAAAGTAAGATGCATTTACGAAGCATTCCGATCGTTTTACCTTCCTCGTTCAGTCTTGCATTGAGGTCTTGGAAGATCCGAGTGCAGCGCTGTAGTTCCTCTCGAAGTCGAGAATATTCCGGATCGTGAGGATCCATTTCGGCCAAAAGCCGTTCGACGTTCTTTGTCAGAGAGCGGAGTATTGCTTCCCTCTGTGCCACTCCGAGACGCTGAAACTGAACGGAGGATAAACCAATCAAGTCAATCAAACTAATCAATCAACACTCTTGACTGCGATGCAACAACTGTCACGCTCACAACTATCCCGCAACATAAGAGAACGAATAAAAATGAACAAAAACTGGTGCACATGTTACTATTATTTCTAGAAAAACAGCATCAGGTTGAGCCTGGTGCAGAGTTTCAAGTCTTCCTTTGAATCTGCTAAGGTGGCAGCATTGGCATAGCCACCAGCGGGGAAGCAGGGAGCCCCCCCCCCATTTGAAACGGGACTAGTCTTGAGTTTTGCCCAAACCCAGCGAGTATTTTGGGGGGGTAGTGGTTGCAAGAGCAAACTTGAAAGCATTTGAGACGATGACCTTTTCTGCTCGTCAAGACTTTTGGGCCAAAAAATTTTGAGGCGCCCCCTTATTCTGCAATCCTGGCTACGCCATTGGGTGTAAATTGCTTGCAATCAGCTAATTGAATCGGCAATCAAAAATCTTGACAAGGCAAACCCACACTGGCCAAATCCCATGATTTTATAATATCCATGAGCTCCGATATTCTTCTTCTCTGAAGTTGAACATGACTATCATCCACCGACCGCTTTAACATCTGCAGTTCCTTATGTAACCTGCCAAATAAATAAAACAAACCACAATCACAACCCTAAGAAAATAATGAAATGCGCTTGTATAGCACCAATCGATGGTATATCCAAATCCAACCCTAAAAGACCAGGTCATTCCAGAGATCAGTCAGAGGGAAACAGCAAGACAGACCATCGAGGAAATGCTAATTGGAAGAGATGCATTTTAAGCCAAGATCCGAAAATAGTCAATCAATTGGAAAATCTTACAGCCAGGGGAAGAGGGTTGCAGATTTTGGGTCAGAAATAGAAAAAGTTCTCTTAAAAGTTTCAGTGCCTGTTCACTACACAGAGACACGAATCCATAGCAAGTACAGTATAGTTCACTATTCAGGCAAATGACCAAATACTTGACCAAATACTTGACCAAATACTTGACCAAATACTTGACCAAATACATGACCAAATACTTGACCAAATACTTGACCAACTACTTGACCAAATACTTGACCAAATACTTGACCAAATACTTGACCAAATACTTGACCAAAATACATGACCAAATACTTACGTGTTGACAAAATCTTCGGTTTCCTGGTCCGGCGGAGGAATCTGGAAGCAGACGGAAGGGAGAAGTCCCGTGGCTCCGGCAGAATTGCGAATCCTCCACTTGTCTGGATTGGAATTGTCGAGCAGCATGCACTGCTCTCCTTTAGATACAGACACCTGAACAACAGAGAAATGCACGCATAGGCGTACGTCAGATACAAATGCCACGTAGACGTCGTTAAAGCTCAATTTAAAAAGACGACTGCTTCTTTATAGGCATGCAATAACCACAGTCAAACCCTCATAGAGTCACTCCACCAAGTGTTGGCCACCTTTTACAGTTGCAAAAGTCAGTATCAACAACAATCATTGCTCATGTGATATTTTCAAACCCATTTAAAATCCCACAATCATTAATGAGCATAACAGCAATATAGCCCAAATGGCCCAAAGACAGCTCTCCCCCCCCCAAGCCCCCCACCCCGCCCAGTGCAAAGTCTATAGAAGAAATGTCTATACAACACAAGAACTTGCATTGAGTTGTCGATAGGAGCAGAGAGCAACCACGGGGACGGGTTGAAAGAGCCGCTGTGACCTCATTCGAACGGGAACGATGTCGTGACTTCGTCTTGCAAGCGACTTCACGAGTTCCTCATACTGACCAATAGTCTGTTTCACTTCCTATGGAAAATCACCAAACCGCATTTAAACAGTAGAATTTCATTGTAACGTACACAGGTCATAACAAGTCTGCAACGTTTAGTACGTTATATCCATGGTACACTACATTCAATGCCATCCAATAGTAGTGCATCAAATGGGAACATACATGCGCTAAGTTATAGCCCAGCCATGTGCTATAACAGAGTCTGCTATAACGAAGTTCTACTGTACACATCCAAAAGGAAGAAAATGCCAACAGCTAACCGAAAAAATTAACGCTGTAAAATTTTACTCTTCTTGCACAGAGGAAAGGTTTGAGATGCAGTTGCATAAAACTTAACCCTTTCAATACAGCAATTTGTATAACCAATGTGTTGTGAAGCCAAAATAACGGCCTTATGCGCCAAAGGGTTACAAGAATTTAGCTAAAACGCCACATAAGAAATCAAGAAGTGCTTTTTAACTTGCAACAATAAATTATGCTGATAAATTATGCTGATAATTAGGCTGATAATTAACTCACCTGAAGAGAATGGACAAATTTCTCAGACTCCTCGTGTGGGAGGTTATGTTGATTTACATACTCGCTTAACACTTGATTCTGCTTCTTTATCCAGTGGTCGACTTCATGGACCTCTTCCAAAAACTGCGGATCAAAAAAACAATGGATTCAAAAGACAGACAGATCAGTGCTAAATAGACAGTCACACTAAATTTAATTATATTGTCAAACAATTAAAGTAATAATAATAATAATAATAATAATAATAATAATAATAATAATAATAATAATAACCATCATCATCATCATCATCATCATCATGAACTATTATGGTGGCATATTGTACAAGTACGTATATGGCTATACGTAGTATTGTAAAGCGTTCTTGTCTTTGGCCATTTTTGCCATGTTTATTACGCTATAGAAATCGTATAGCTAATAATAATAATAATAATAATAATAATAATAATAATAATAATAATAATAATAATAATAATAATAATAATAATAATAATAATAATAATAATAATAATAATAATAATAATAATAATAATAAGTACTACTAGGACACCTTACAATTAAAAATACAGCATATTTGACAACGATCAAAAGCAGTAAAAGCAGAGATCAAGAGTGAGTTATTGAATCAACTGTTGATCATATTCCGATATATGCAGGCAACCACATTGTACAACAGTGGCACAGCCAGGATTCCAGAATAGGGGGGACACTTCTAGACTTTCGACCCAAAAATATTGACACGTAAAAAAGTTTGCAGTCTCAAATTTTTAAAGTCTGCTAACTGTTGCATTTTCTTCAATCTAATAGTACCCCTACCCCACTCATCGGTTTTAGACAAATCTCATGACTGGTTCTGATCCAAATTGGGGAGGCTGGACCTCCATACCTCCAGTGGCTACAGAAATGTTGTAAAATATTTTTAAAATGTAAAAAAAAACTGTACCTGTTGATGTTGTAAGGCATCTCGAATGTGTGTCTCTGTACATCCAGTAAGCTGCAGTAGCCAGGCCCACTGCGACTGCATTGTGTCCAGAAGGTTCTAGAAAAGCCAAGAAAATCAAAGCAATATAGCTCCAATCTCAACACAGCACCACACTTGGTGCATTTTTCCAAAACGACACTGGAGAAAATTTAGGTTCCGCTGACCGCAATAGCGCAGCACCACAAACTGCAATTTACCTTAATTGCAGTGGTTGCAGGGTGACGTTCGGTGACCAGAATCTCGCCGTGGTCTTGCACGGACAGAAACTGCCGCTCGTGGTTTTTCATTGTTGCCGCAATATTCTACAAACAACAATTAAACAAAAAAGACATTAAATTGCAAAGTTGAATTCAAACAGTTATCTCTAACAGTAATGTCGGAATCCTGATCTAAATTGATCTAAATAACATTGCATGCGGCACGAGTATCATCAAGCCACTTTCAAAAGTTTTCTGTCCAAAATTTTATTCTTTTGCCAGTGTGAGGCCCCTGGCACCCTGAGGGCCTGAGGGGCCCCGGCGGGGGTGAAAAAAGTTGTTTGCTTTTTCTGATGCTCGAAAAAGTTTACGAGAAAAAAGATCACGTTATTTGGTGCTTGATCTTTCATTTAATTTGTCCTTGAGCAGTATTGACAAGCAAAAAGAAGTAAATAAGGTGAAAACATAAGAAGGCTGGAGTGCACGGGGTCCCTTAGATGCGCGACGCCCCGGGCACAGTGCCCAATTTCCAACACATAAAGACGGGCCAGCCCCTATCACAGCGTCAGAATTCTATAATACAATCATTTGTGCTTCTGAGTGATATTCCAGAAGAGGTGCTATATAAATGCGTTGCATTACATTACAATATTGTTAAATTTCACATAAGCAGCTACAGAAGCAGAACCTCCTATCAACAACCTTGGTTAGAATGCATCAACTCACAGACACAAAGAACTATGTTCACAGTCTACATTCACCACATATTTAAGCAACCTAACATACCAACACAAGCACTACTAGTGGGATTTAAGTAAGGAAGCAAACTCAACAAATGGGTTAGAAAACCATCGGACATCAAGAGAGAAAAGTCTATTGAAAATACATAGAAGACACCAACAAATTCTAGATCTAGACTAGTCAGCCAATATCTATGGTCTCAGCATGCTAATGCTAGAAACCTGAAAGCCAGTCCACTGCATAAATCACAACACAAAACTTTATTTATTATATTAAATAAAATAAAAAAACAAAAATGGCCTGCAAGGTCAAAAAAAATTTGATACAGGACAACACAGGTCAAACACCATTGAAGCGATTAGATCAGAGCATGAAACTACACCTTTCCAACACAAAGGCAGATGCTCAAAAAAGGGACAGAAATTTCAGATCAAGAACATGGCTGAACACACATTAACTAACCACAAAAAGCACACAGATGCAAAAATAGAAGCAAACCTTTACTGCATTATGTCCGTGCTAAAATGATGTAAGAAATGACAATAAGCAACACCGTAAGCAGACAATTTACATTACTGCATTCAGATGTAGATAACATTTCCCTAAGTTTAAAATGGCAAATAAAAAGCATTAATTTTAAAATACAGAAAATCCAGCTAATGGCCGATTCAATAGACTTCACATTTTTCAATACTAACCAAAGAGTTATGCAGATAAATCTGTCACACTATAATTATTCCGGCAGCACCATTTTGGCTGCTTGCATGTGTCTGTACGTGCTTCGGATTATAACTGTTCTTGGCAGTTATACAGACATCTTGCGCCTAGCTTTTGTGCTAATCACACAGATTATCTATCACCTACTCATCGTTTTCGAAGAGGTCGGTGACTGTCTCTGTGCTTTCTATGCACTGAACGGATCAGATTCATGTCGCTTGGTGTTGGCTTGGTTGGTCCGCCATCTTATCTAAGCCACCAGACCGTCAACATAGTATTTTACAGGTTACATTCAGTACATTTGGCAATGACTGTTCTGCAATCCTTGTATGGAGTTCCATCTCTCTGGTAGGTTTTGTCCAGCTCGGCGATGGATTACTGCAGTGTTTCTCAAACTTTTTCGTCTTGCGGCACACTAGAAATACGCGAAAACATCGGCGGCACACTTGAAAAGACGTCGCAATTTTTTGCAGATGAAAGTGTCAAAATGTGGTTTTTCTAATGCTTTTTTCCATTGTAATAAGTAGTATTCTACGAAATTTCCTGTTTTTTATTATTTGAAAAAAGTGAAATTTTTGACGTCAACTTCTCTTGACCCCCATCCCCCTGTCAACAACTGTCAAACTTTTCCAAACCCCCTCCCCCTAAATTGTTGACGTACTTAATGGACAGCCCCTAAGTGCCAGAAACCAGACACTGGGCAGGGGTTGTATCTTAATTGCTTACGCGTACTTGGTCCCACGTAGTCTTAACTGCGAATTCACAACCCCTCCCCACACCAGCATCGTCTCGTATACCAAGGGGTTTGGTATGCGATGGTGCACTTCCTGTCCTCCCCGGTCCCAGGGGACGAATTATCAAGACTCTAGATTCATCAGACTCGTCGGTGACGCTACCACCCTCACTGGCTATGCGTACAAGATAGTGTTGAAGCACAGTCATTGATCTGAGACATTTAAAGCATTGACATTTTTAATTTAATAAAATTTCCAACAAACCCCACGGCACACCTGATAAACTCGCGCGGCACACTAGTGTGCCGCGGCACACAGTTTGAGAAACACTGGATTACTGTCTCACAGAAGACCGCCCTCAGGAATTCACCGTCTGATTTTGCCATGTGGAAAAATTCTCTCAACATCTAATCTGTCTTTTGACATACTTTCTTCTGCATTTCACTGACTCATCGATGGAACATCTTGCAGAAGACCGCCTTCTTAACCTACCGAGAATGGTATTGGCAGATGTGTGAATGGCTAGCACTTTTGAAAGGCAAGTGAAGAGGACCTAGTAATCAAGATTTTTCAAAAATTAGGGCACTATCTTTTGTATATCAAAAGTTCTTGGATTTCAGACGTTTGCCTGTGGTCATTTTATTTCGTGTTTTTTCGTGGACATTTATTCTCTATTGCTTAAACTGGACATTTTTAAACTACTGAGAATGGTATTGGCAGATGTGCGAATGGCTAGCACGTTTGACAGGCAAGTGAAGAGGATCTATTAATGCAGATTTTTCAAAAGTTAGGGCACTATCTCTTGTATATCAAAAGTGCTTTGCATTCAGAATTTTGCCTGTGGTATTCTCTTTTGCTTAAAATGGACATTTTTATCAAGGTACACTTTTACCTGTCCCAAATGTATACGTCACCGCCAGTGCCAAATATTTCCCGCTTTTGTCAACGTAAATTTAGTTACTCTGAAACTGATATCTTGCCCGTATCACGTACGGGATTAACGCTAAGGAGGTTAACCTCCATGGCGCTACAATAATTGTGAAAATGAAGTACCAAAAGCGTTAGATTATATATTTTTGAAGAAAATTTTATTACAATATTAGGCCTAACCCAAACCCTAACCAATGGCTTAGCCTTTACGGATTCAAACGAAATTTTACAGACATAAAGGTACATCAATCTATGTCATAAGTGCAAAATTTCATAAGAATATATTCACTCCTTTCAACACTTTTCAACGTTTGCTATTAACCCTAACCCTTGCCAATGGCTTAGCCTGCACCGATTCAAACGAAATTTTACAGACATAAAGATACATCAATCTATGTCATAAGTGCAAAATTTCATAAGAATATATTCACTCTTTTGAACACTTTTCAACGTTTGCTATTAACCCTAACCCTAACCCTAGCCAATAACTTAGCCTGCACCGATTCAAACGAAATTTTACAGACATAAAGATACACCAATCTATGTCATAAGTGCGTAATTTCATAAGAATATATTCACTCCTTTGAACACTTTTCAACGTTTGCTATTAACCCTAACCCTAACCCTAGCCAATGGCTTAGCCTGCACCGATTCAAACGAAATTTTACAGACATAAAGATACACCAATCTATGTCATAAGTGCAAAATTTCATAAGAATATATCCACTCCTTTGAGCACTTTTCAACGTTTGCGATTTGCCCTTACTGCTTATATATTAACCTACCGAGAATGGTATTGGCAGATGTGTGAATGGCTAGCACTTTTGAAAGGCAAGTGAAGAGGACCTAGTAATCAAGATTTTTCAAAAATTAGGGCACTATCTCTTGTATATCAAAAGTTCTTGGATTTCAGACGTTTGCCTGTGGTCATTTTATTTCGTGTTTTTTCGTGGACATTTATTCTCTATTGCTTAAACTGGACATTTTTAAACTACTGAGAATGGTATTGGCAGATGTGTGAATGGCTAGCACGTTTGACAGGCAAGTGAAGAGGATCTATTAATGCAGATTTTTCAAAAGTTAGGGCACTATCTCTTGTATATCAAAAGTGCTTTGCATTCAGAATTTTGCCTGTGGTATTCTCTTTTGCTTAAAATGGACATTTTCATCAAGGTACACTTTTACCTGTCCCAAATGTATACGTCACCGCCAGTGCCAAATATTTCCCGCTTTTGTCAACGTAAATTTAGTTACTCTGAAACTGATATCTTGCCCGTATCACGTACGGGATTAACGCTAAGGAGGTTAACTTCCTTGGCGCTACAATAATTGTGAAAATGAAGTACCAAAAGCGTTAGATTATATATTTTTGAAGAGAAACGACGTTATTACAATGTTAGGCCTAACCCAAACCCTAACCAATGGCTTAGCCTTTACGGATTCAAACGAAATTTTACAGACATAAAGATACACCAATCTATGCCATAAGTGCAAAATTTCATAAGAATATATCCACTCCTTTGAGCACTTTTCAACGTTTGCGATTTGCCCTTACTGCTTATATATTAACCTACCGAGAATGGTATTGGCAGATGTGTGAATGGCTAGCACTTTTGAAAGGCAAGTGAAGAGGACCTAGTAATCAAGATTTTTAAAAAATTAGGGCACTATCTCTTGTATATCAAAAGTTCTTGGATTTCAGACGTTAGCCTGTGGTCATTTTATTTCGTGTTTTTTCGTGGACATTTATTCTCTATTGCTTAAACTGGACATTTTTAAACTACTGAGAATGGTATTGGCAGATGTGTGAATGGCTAGCACGTTTGAAAGGCAAGTGAAGAGGATCTATTAATGAAGATTTTTCAAAAGCTAGGGCACTATCTCTTGTATATCAAAAGTGCTTTGCATTCAGAATTTTGCCTGTGGTATTCTCTTTTGCTTAAAATGGACATTTTTATCAAGGTACACTTTTACCTGACCCAAATGTATACGTCACCGCCAGTGCCAAATATTTCCCGCTTTTGTCAACGTAAATTTAGTTACTCTGAAACTGATATCTTGCCCGTATCACGTACGGGATTAACGCTAAGGAGGTTAACCTCTTTGGCGTTACAATAATTGTGAAAATGAAGTACCAAAAGCGTTAGATTATATATTTTTGAAGAGAAACGACGTTATTACAATATTAGGCCTAACCCAAACCCTAAACAATGGCTTAGCCTTTAGGGATTCAAACGAAATTTTACAGACATAAAGATACATCAATCTATGTCATAAGTGCAAAATTTCATAAGAATATATTCACTCCTTGAACACTTTTCAACGTTTGCTATTAACCCTAACCCTAACCCTAGCCAATGGCTTAGCCTGCACCGATTCAAACGAAATTTTACAGACATAAAGATACACCAATCTATGTCATAAGTGCAAAATTTCATAAGAATATATCCACTCTTTTGAGCACTTTTCAACGTTTGCGATTTGCCCTTACTGCTTATATATTAACCTACCGAGAATGGTATTGGCAGATGTGGGAATGGCTAGCACTTTTGAAAGGCAAATGAAGAGGACCTAGTAATAAAGATTTTTCAAAAATTAGGGCACTATCTCTTGTATATCAAAAGTTCTTGGATTTCAGACGTTTGCCTGTGGTCATTAACGCTAAAGAGGTTAAGGATTACCTGCCCAATTTTGCCATGGCAGTGATTTTTTTTACTGTCTGGGTGTTTTTTCCAAAGACCAACATCTTCCGTTCTTCGCTGATTTGTCAACGATGTAATCCTCTTGGAAATATTATTTTCACATGCGGAATATAAGTAGCGAGTTTGATTTGGTTGGATATGCTATGCATTAACTATTAAAGGTAAGGCTACACAGGTATGACAAGATGGATAACCAATCCCTAAAAATTAAATAAGAGATTTTCGCAATCACCTCATAGAAGTTGCTCACGTCCTTTGCATTTGGCGAGCTGACATCCACAGAAGCAACCTCTTCTTCTTTTTCTCTCAACCATTCCAACTCTTGATTTGCCAACTCGTAGAATTCAAGTAGAGAGCCGAGTGCATGCAGACGCACCTTGGACGACTCCTAGCAATTGTTTTATATCAACAAAGAGAAACTCCAAAGCATAACTACAGTTGAACTTCTTTATAATATACTTAGCAGATCTGTAAATAAATTGTGTATATTATATCCAAGGTATGTTATATCCATCCAATATGGTAGCGCATAACACGGGAAGGTACATTGCGGTACTTTATAACCGAGTAAACGTCATAACCCAAATCTGTTATAATGAAGTTCTACTGTATAACATTGATACCATATTAACTTACCATTTAGTCTATCATGTCCTTGTTTAACCCAAATTTAGTTTAGAAATTCACAGAAGCCTACTGCAATGCAAACCTTCAACTGTGAATATGAGTCCTGAAGCTCTGAAAGACGCTGGTTGTACATTTTCATGTCCTGGCCGCCAACAGGAAGTGACCTCTGCAAAAAAGACAAGTCTGATTATTTTGGGTTCAATAACATATAGGAAGTACTTTATTAACACATTAATAGACAGCAAAATAACGCAAGGCACCATGTAACAAAACTATACTAACTAGGTCCATTCTGTTTGCTAGAAATATGTGATATTGAAATGCCCCTGGGAAGGCCTTGCTGGTTTTACAACAGTCCTTCCAGTTTCTCGGAGAAAAAGAAGACAACATTAAAGGGTTCATTCAAACTAAGGGAAGCTACCTTACTTTCTAAATATGTTTCTATCAGTTCCATAGTCCAAAGTAGTATCTATACTAGGATGCTGAGATTAAACTCCAAAGCCAGCCTTATACCCTACAACTTTGCTAATAACTGATGGATATTTTGTGCCATCGGCTGATGCCCTAGGCATTATGATAGTGGCACCAGAGAAGTTGATTGATTGACTGATTGATTGGTTGATTGATTGATTGAGTGATTTATTGAATGCATTGAAACCAATTCAAAGGTGCCAACCTTAGCTGAGAGGCAATCATCAACAGTTGACTGAAAATTGTGAATTTCCTCCTCGGTTTTTCTGTGACGTTCGAGCAGCTCACGCAATGAGCTCACGTCACGCCCAAATGACGGAACATCCAACTCATCCTGTGCCAGAAATACAGTTCAATGCTAGCCTGTGCTACAACAAGTCTCTCACTGTATACCAAGCTACAAGTGTATAACAACTACCGGCAAGATTGTGGATAAAGTGATTTTATTCTAGGAAGAAAACGGAAGGATCTAGAAGAGGCAGGCAATAAAGGAGATGGCTGGATGGAATTTATAAAGAAACATGCATGAAAATGGATGAGTTAAATGAAATTGTGAAGAACAAAAACTGGAAGAAAATATATCCATGATATACCAGGCAACCAGGAATCAACAACGACTTGAAGGAACATGAAGAATAAGATTACGCTAATCTAATAAGCCAAGCCCAACACATCTCTCCAACCACAAATTCAGCAACTTGAAGAGAGTAGATACGCAAGTTCTCTGACAGCATCCTACCTTTTTCCTGCCAATCCAGTCGACGCACTGCTGAAGATTCTGAAAAATCTGTGCAAGCTGAGGATGCTGGGATGGAGTTTCCGTTGGAGTCGGTGTACGATACTCTGCTCCGTAAGTTTCACGGTTGACGGATCGCAGAGACAATGAATCGTAGTAGGTCTGCAGAGTGGCGGAGAGATTTGCCCATCGCTGCCTCAAAGCGTTAACGCTGAAACACCATCAGAAAAGAAAGTCCTCAAGCCAAACAACATCACACCTTTTAGCCCCCAAATATTTGGAAACCTATCACTAACACCACAAAACATTGTCCTCTTCTACCGCTGTAATCACGATAAGAACTGACGCAAAACAACAAAATAGGACTTGGATGAGAAGCTGACCGTCGATTAAGCTGTTCCGCCTGGTGGAAGCGCCCCTCCTTGAGGCTCTGGACGTCATTAGTCATCATTCGCAGATTGTCTTCGACGAGTTTCAGCGAATGCGCGGTCGCCTCGTACCAGCGTTTCGTTTCGATCGGGTGCATCCTACCCAGCCGCGGTCCATCCTACGCAGAAATTGCAAAACCACGCAATTCCAACAAACTCCAATACAAACATCTGTGAAAAACGCATACCGAGCATCACCTGCTATTCCACCATAAGTAATTAAGTAAATAAGTTAAGCATTTTCCTGCTTTCATTTCCCACGGTGAGTCGTAATACCGTACTGGGTATGTGACAATTAGGTCATTCCGATTACATCACAGACGTTTAGGTCAAGCAGGAGTTATTAATAGAAACATTCAATTGACTGCAAATGTTTTTCCTCTACACTTTCTTTCCAAATAAAAAGAGTTAAATTGTTATTTAACCTGTTAACTGGGCGCCCCGAGTAACGCTCGTCCATTTTACATTGAGTTACAAATAGTTGCCCAGTTAAGGGGTTAAACGGGATGCTGTCACCTCGTTTAGACGGTGCTCGATGCCGTCGAGCTCATCTTCGCAAGTGTTACAATCTCGATGAACCTTTTCGGCAAGCTTTTGAATTCTCTCCAACCTGGACATAAAAAAAAATTATCATCTAACCCAAATATGAAAAAACTTATCTTCAAAAGCCTCTCTGCTGCCACTACAGAATCTAAAATGAAACATAAACTATTTGATAAGTAATATAATAAATGCACATGGCAGCCGATGGAATTCTACTTACATTAACCCCTTAACCGGCTGTCCCAAGAATGCTCATCCATTTTACATTATGTTGCAAATAAATGGCCGGTTAAGGGGTTAACAATTTGAGAACCTGCTCCAGAAAGCACACCTTGATATTTCGGCGATAAGGGAAAGGTCGCGTTCCTGCTGTGCGGCAGTGAACCTTTCCCAAAGGCGGTTGATGTTGTCCGGATGAAGGTCCGGTTCCAGTGGAAACACTCCGGATGAAGAGCCAGCACCTTGAGTAGACTTCAAAAAATGCCATCTCTAATGTGCCAGATGGCTACAGCACCAACAGCATTTTACATTTTCTATCACCTATTTGAAACTGTCTTGTCCATTCGCCAATTCAATCATCTGTTCATTCACCCTTTCATTCATTAATTCACCCATCCACTCATTCACTCATCCATCCATCCATTCATTCATCCATCCATGCAGTCACTCATCCATCCATTCATTCACTCATCCATCCATCCATCCATTCATTCATTCACTCATCCATCCATTCATTCATTCATGCATTCATTCATTCATCCATCCATTCATTCATTCATCCATTCATTCATCCATTCATTCACTCATTCATCCATTCATCTGCTCAGTGTACATATATTTGCTCATTCACTTGGATATTCAACATACAGACTAAACGATAATGCATACAACTAACAGTAAAAACTTTAAATCAAAAAAGTATTGTGAATGGTATGAGAGGTAAAGCAATGCAACCGTACCATTACAGATTCAAATAAGGTCCCCAGTCGATATTTGTCGTGAAGTCTTCTTGGGATCTCGTCCGTTCGAAAGCGAGCAAAATCATTTAACACCATCTGTTAAATAAACACAAAAAACCGTGCAACTGTAGTTATTAATAAATATATTCAAAAACTAAGACCAAAATCTTCTTGCAAAATCACTTCTTATTCTGAGTCAAACTGTCCTGAGCGCTAACCTTCAATTCGGCCTGCGTTGCCGGAAAGTTCCGATCCTGCATGGCCACTGTTGCATTTGACAACCAGTGCAACAGGGCCGTTGCTGACTTTCGATATTCCTCCCATCTCTGTTGCAAATCCTTCGCAAAAACAAAGAAGTAACCATTGCATCTGAATTTACCAAAAAATTAAATTTCATAAAATAATTAACAAAGAAAAAACTCTGACATTCAAATGAATTTTCAACTGCCGCTGTTGCTACTATTACTACTACTACTACCATTGTAGTAGTAGTAGTAGTAGTAGTAGTAGTAGTAGTAGTAGTAGTAGTAGTAGTAGTAGTAGTAGTAGTAGTACTGCTGCTGCTGCTGCTGCTGCTGCTGCTACTACTACTACTACTACTACTACTACTGCTACTACTACTACTACTACTATTAATAATAATACCTCTGCACTAATACTAATAATGCTAATATTACTACTGCTACTGCTGCTACTGCTACTACTACTGCTACTACAACTATTACTATTACTACTGCTACTACAACTATTGCTAATGGTAGTAGTAGTAAGCTGCAGCAGCTAGCTATACTACAGTAGCAACTGTTGTAATGGCAGCAGTAGTAGTAGTAGTAGTAGTAGTAGTAGTAGTAGTAGTAGTAGTAGTAGTAATAGTAATACTACTACTACTACTACTACCACTACTACTACTACCGGTACTACTACTACTACTACTACTAGTACTACTACTACTACTGCTGCTGCTGCTGTTAAGTGGCCTCATGGTAACTAGGCCTCTTCAAACGTCAAAAGAGGCTCTAAATAATTGCTGCATCTTTCAAAGCAATCAACCAAAACTTAAAAACTTATAGCATTTAACCAGGTGACAGGTGCTCTAGAGTGGCAGTTTAAAATGAACCAAATGCATTTTAAAAACCCAAAGTACCACTTAGAAATCGACAAAACCGAAGGTCTTGAACTACTCTGCGATATGAATTACACAAGATAATAAGGTAAAATAAAACGGCCACGACTTTCTCGGTTAATAGGCTGTCAACAATAGTACAATTAAGGCTTAAAGCGATTATCCACTGCCATCAATGACCATAATTACTGGGCCTGAGCCACTAATGACAATTGGAGGTTAACAACCTAAAATCGACCAAGCACTACAGGTCACCTAGGGACATAAAATCATCACACTAGCCAGGGCTTGGCGCCATTGGTCAAATTGCGCTGATTTCTGTTCAGGCCCAGTAGTTAGCAATGCCAGTGACGTCTAATCTAATCCTAAACTTCTATAGCGCCACTTTACAGTGCACAGAAACATCAGCTGATGGCACACCACACCACAGGTGAAAATTATGTGTTTTATGGGTTGACTTATCCCAGGAACCGTTTTTTTTGCATCAAATCTTTTCAATGTGTTGAATCAACGCCAACAATAATTACCAATGAAATTACATTGAGAAACTGGTTTTCAGCTTTGTAGGCAATAAAACTCAACTAACATTCTCCTGCATTGACTGCTCCATGCTTGGAACTTCCGGAAAAACATCGTAAAGGGACGACACGTACGTTATCAGGGACCTTTCATCAGGTTCATCAACATCAACATCTAAAACCACAATGCAACCATGTCCAGTAAAATAGTATCTACATCACACAATCTGAATGGACAAATCAACAAAGAAATTTTACTGCAAGGGCTCATCCATAAGGTACGTATGCAAAAAGAGGCATATTTTAAAGTTTTTAGCCCCTATTCCCCTTTGCACACCGTACATATGCAAAATCCCCTAAATCCAGCCCTCTACCACCTCAGTGCGTACGTACTATATGGACGGACCCCAAAGCAAAACTAAGAGGACCCAAAATCCCAAATAGAATATCAACCTTGATTAGTGAGGACAACTTAGGAGGACGTGTGAGGACAAACCTTCTGGGTCCAGAAGTCTCGTGACTCCGCACTCCCGTTCTGCGGTGTTGAAGGCCATTTCAAGGTTCTGCCTCGCGCTTCGCTGACGGGCACTTCGAAAATCTACAAGCTCCGGTCTACCGTGTTCAACAGAAAGATATTTTTTACTTTTAAAAAATGCCAAAATTATTTTATTATTTAAATATTTGTTGCAATTAAAACAAATTCTCACAGATTATTATTATTATTATTATTATTATTATTATTATTATTATTATTATTAGATAGGCCTATTGGTTTTATTATTATTATTATTATTATTATTATTATTATTATTATTATTATTATTATTATTATTATTATAGATAGGCCTACTGGTCATCATCATCATCATCATCATCATCATCATCATCATCATCATCATCATCATCATCATCATCATCATCATCATTATTATTATTATTATTATTACTGCAAACTATTGTCATATACAGAGATTACGGATTTCTCCTGGACTTCTTCACCTGTTTCGGTGAAGGATAGCCAGAAATGCCAGGCCATCCCTCCAGGATCGACCAAAGTCCTTGATATTCACTCCGGGGTATCCAGAACAAGTCCTTCGACTCCACAAGAGCAGCGCCTCTCTTGCTGTCAAACTGCTGTCTTGTCCGGACCCGATCACATCAGAAATCTTTTAAAAACAACAGTGCACAAAAAGTGAAGATTTTATCATCCGTACGGCACTCCATACACAACAACAGGATCAACTCCAGCGTTGAAGGTCATTGCCTTGAAAATGTACAAATCCTGGAAAAGTTACACAGAAAATTCAAAGAACAAAGGGGATGTGCAGGGCAAGGTAGGGCAGGTCAGTGTAGGGTCAAATGTTACGTTAAGTGACCAATTTCATCCATTAAAGCATACTTCTATTAGGCTGGTAGACTCGAGACCCCCTCCCACTTTCTGAAAGGCTTTGCTATGGAAGAAAAAGCATAGTGGTTGCTCCCCCTCCCACTTTTTCGTCCAAAATTACACCAATGACCACCTGGCAATGACGATTACCTATGTGCAATTAGTAGGCAACTAAGGTGATTCTCCCCCCCCCTCGTAGGGCGATTGTGTGCAACAGTGCAATTTTTCAAAGGCAAAATGAGTCAATTCACCATGGCAGCAATTACTTTTTATCCGTTTAACTGCAGTTGTCCCTTACTAACATGAATTGGGGGTAGACTTCATACACCTGGTAACATAAATATCACCGTGAAAAATCACCCCCCGTATGAACGACTCTGTGCCTAAGAGGTAATCGAATACAAACCCAGAACTACTTCACACCACATCTACAAAATCCATTATTATGAAATGCATTATGATATGCATGACTCAATAACGACTCTCGTATATCTAACAATAGGCAGCGGACAAGATCATTCTAGCACTTTTTTTATTACAGACAGAAAGACAGACAGAGAGACAGAAAGACACACAGACAGACAGACAGACAGACAGAAAAAAGGTTGGATTGCTGGTGACTCAAATTCCAAATGCTATACAGTTATCTAGCAGAGTTTTGTTTATTGTTTATTAAAGCCTGAGGCAGCTGCTATTGGTCAATATAATTAGGTACTGCTTGCATCTAATGAACTTTCCAGCGGCCTAGCCAGGATTTCAGAATAGTGGGGTGGGGGGAGGGGCTGTGACATTTTTAGGCCCAAAAGTCTTGACGAGTTAAACAAGGTCAAGGTCGTTGTCTCTGACGCCTTAAAGTCTGCTGTCTGGTGCGTTTTCCTCAATCTAATACTACCCCTACCCCCTACCCCAACTACTAATCGGTTTTGAACGAATCTCACAGCCGATATCCAAATAGGAGGCCGGGCCTCGGTACTCCCCCTCCCCGTGGCGATGCCAATGGAGTTTCTAGGCACTTTAGGCAATTCATTCACTCATTCTATTTCATTACAATTAGCCTACGAAATATTACCCGTGGTTTTTCTATATGCATTGGTTGGAACACGATATGGGCCAATCAGCTCTGATCATTGCCTTCGTTAACAGAACATGATGGCAGTCAAAACTCAATAGACCCTAACTTTGAGGCTGACAAAGTCAAATATTTAGTCTAAAGTTATTGGACGACTAACTGCAAGTCCACTGTATGCATAAAAAGGTCCATACGTTTAAAAATTGTAATACAACCACACTGCTCAGAGTCAAATCCTTATGGAGACAGGTATACATACAACAACAATCACAGGTGTAAACTTCTATTAGGCCTCTAGGCTCAAGCCCACCCACTTTTTGAGAGGTTAGGGGAGGGAAGGGAAAAGGTTTTGGGTGCTGCCCTTTATCCCACTTTTTCATGGAAATTTGTGTCTATGACAACAATATTCTACTTATCACAGGTCATGAAATCTTATGAAATGCAGCTCAAAATTATGGAAAATGTACTAAAGTGACCAGTGAGGAACTGATACAATCCTATAATCCCATCTCGTTAATAACATGACACCATAGAAGTTGTTTGACAATATTAAGCTTGATAAGATGAACCCAGATAATGGAGAAATGGAGGGAAGAATGACATGGGTAAATGACAAAAGGAAGACAGAGGAGGATGCTATTGGACTGGATGATGAAGACAGATGCACTGGATTACAAAACCTACACAGAAATCAAAGGAGAGCAAGGCACAGTGAGTGAGTGAGTGAGTGAGTGAGTGAGTGAGTGAGTGAGCGATGACGACGACGATGAAGATGATGAAAATGATGAAAACGTGATGATGTGGTGGTGACGATGATGACGACAATGACGACGACGACAATGATTATGAACCTAGATAGAAGTACGGTAGTGTTTTCTACAAATTCACAGACATACACCCAGCAAACAAATGACATACACAGCATTACACACAAGGCCAATGGTAATGCCAATACAAGACAAGACCAGCTACCTCTACTGGTTTGTCAGATGCCCTACAGTGCATTCCCCCCCCCGTCCTACCCTACCCCCAAATAAACCCAGGCACATACAGACAAACAAGAGAACTGTTATTCGTGTTTTCATTTTCAATTATATACAACTTCTTACAGCATCATATGCTATCAATAGACTCCTAGTCGGCTTCCCTTCCACAGCCCCCCCCCTTTCCATCAGCAACACCATTTGAAAAGCACTGTAGGAAACATTGGAACTAATACTTCTATAGCCGAGATGACTCGCCTGCTTCAAGCCTCAAGCGCATTTTGCTTTGCCAACGCAATAGACGCCTTCAAAGACCAACAATGGTCAACAACAAATGACATTTCACAGTTACAGCAAAACAAATATATAATATATATATATATATATATATATATATATATATACATATACACATATACTTGACTGAATGGACCAATTCAGGTATATGAGTGGCTTTTGGATTTTAGTCAAGTTTGTTATATATATATAACAAACTTGACTATATATATATATATATATATATATATATATATATATATATATATATATATATACATATATTACACACACACACACACATACATACACATATATATATATATATATATACATATATATATATATATATATAACATAGCATCACAAACTTGACTGATAATTATAGGACCAACTGTGGTGGCAGCAGCTATCTAGTTCCAGAAACTTAGTCTGTGGATGGCCATTAAGTTTCAATTCCAAGTTTGAGATAAAGGTCATGATAATTGACTATTGCTTCCTAAAGCAGCCGGAACAGAGATTAAATTGTTTAAAGTCATTTAATAAGAAAATTGGACAAAATTCCAACTGCCACATGTATTCAAGCATAGGTTCTAACACATAAGTAATTCTACTGAACCATTTCAAAGCAAGACACCAGTCTATATTCGCTTAAGTAGAGTGAAAAGTGAAAAGTCAGTGAAAATCAACAACAACGACAACAACAACCAGCATAGAATTAATGTTTTTAAGTAGTCTGCAGCCCTGCCCACTCCAAAGCAAACACCTCACATTCAACAGAAACCAGGGTCTCTACACTTTGAATGGTATTCAATAGAGGACATCATTAACAATGAAGTCACTGTCAGCATCTACTTACTTACTTGTCGGTACATTCCGCTTCTAGCAAAAGGTGTCTGTCATCAATACAGCCTGAGACTCCTTCCCCTCCTCAAAACATATCAAATAGACTGTCCTATACTAGAAAAGTCAGTCTTCAAGCCTCTTATAGGCAGTGAAGACTGCATAGGTTTCATCCAAATTATTTTATGGGGTGAATTATTTTATGGGGTGAATTATTTTATGGGGTGAATTATTTTATGGGGTGAATTATTTTATGGGGTGAATTATTTTATGGGGTGAATTATTTTAAGGGGTGAATTATTTTAAGGGGTGAATTATTTTATGGGGTGAATTATTTTATGGGGTGAATTATTTTATGGGGTGAATTATTTTATGGGGTGCATATGATTAGTGAATGTTCATGAATAAGCTGGTCACTGTGCCAAGCTTTCGGGCAGTGCTATAGAAATTGTGCTCCACTTACTTACTTACTTACAAATGCATCACATGACCAAACCCAATGGCTCCCAGGATTTTTAAAGTAGAGGGTCTTATCGACTATTTTAGGCACTTAAATGGACCAAAACGTCATACAAATCTAAAGTTTAGACAATACTAGAGATGATTCTTATTCAGGTAAATGTACTGGTACTCATGATAAAAAATCGATTCAAAACCATCCAATACGATAGCGCATCACACGGGACCATACATTGTGATACATGATAACCCAGTATACAGGGTGGCGCAAAAAACGGACTAGTCACATTTAGGTTTCCATTTAATATAGTCCGGTATTTTTGTGCCACCCTGTACATTGTAACAGAGTCCCTTAAAACAAAGTTTTACTGTAGGTAATTTTGGCAAACTTACTACGTTTCTTGGTAAGCTCTGTGACCCGCTAAACACCTGGTGACCTTGACCTCCTGATATAAACGAGGTTCGTCCTGGCAAAGTCTGGGTCTTGCCAACACCTTGCTGGCCTCCGACAAACGTCTGTTGACCTCCAGCCTGGCCTTGAACTCCAGTGATGTACGACCTGTGTTCCGTCGACCTGTACTCTCTTTCCACCTCCATCACAACGCCAGCCCTGCGATCCTGCTGGGAGCCTCCCGACATGGAATCGATTCCAGGCTGCGACGGAGGATCCGAGGCGTTGTTGACCCCGTCCGCCGATCCGGAAGACTCGAACTCCACTCTCGACGTCGTCCCACCACTCTGCAACCCCGCAGCCGAACCGTCAACTGTGACCCCTGTGGTCGCCCCATCCGGAACCCCGGTCGTCCCATCCGAAACGTTCTGGACGCCGTCTGCCGCGCCGGGACGCGGCAGAGGAGCATCGTCTGCGGCACCTTCGCCGATCCTCCGCTTCTTTCTGTCCTTTTTGCCTCCGCAGCCGCAAAGCATACCGCAGAGAGCTTAATCCCTCGTAGCAAGATGGAGACAATCCGCTCGGCAGTGGAATAAACTTCTCCAAGTTCCGCCTTCCAAGCAGTAAACAAGTCCGTAACGTCACCAACTGTTCCGAATGAATCAGCACATCTCCACTACTGCAACTTGAAACTCGAAAGTGACTTCTGCGTGTTACGAAAGCGATTGCAGAAGAAGTCGCACGGGCAAAATCTCTTCTCTACGCAACCATATTCCTGCTTATAACCAGCACCTCAGAAACATTCCAGCGAATTCGAAAGCACGTACCACTACATACACCGATCTGAGACCTCAACCTCCTCCAGTACGCCCGGTACTGTTTACAAGAAGACCAGGACAAGCATCGGCCTTCGAGAATCGTGCATCACGTGACGGCGACAGCACCGGGGACAACTTAACCGCATCGGGGTGTTAACCAGACGACCATCTACGAGGAACGCAGACGACAACGCCAGACGACGGGCGAAGCTGTAAGACGACGTAAATCCCAAGAACCAGCGACTTGCCAAAACATTTCACAAACAACTTCTGGACCCACAACGGCTGCAGTGGATTCTAGGCAGCAGCAGCAGCAGCAGCAGCGGCGGCGGCGGCGGCTGTTTTAGTCTGCTGAAATAGTTGCTAAGCAGTCAGCAGCGCAAGGGGAGATGGTACGAATTGTCATGGCGCACCGGTAGTCAGGGATTTGATGCCTATCGGCCGCGGCTACACGCGGACCCCCTGCATCCATCCATCCATCCATCCATCCATCCATCCATCCATCCGAAGCCTAGGCTTGCCTCCGTACCTAACCTCCTCCGAAGGTACGGCGTCTACTTCCCCTCCCACCTTCTGGAACGTATACAACACACGACAGGAGCCCGGGTGCCTATTTATAGCCGATCGTCACGTGATTCGGCCGGCCTAACTCAGAGACACCTATGCCCAACTCCGCTGGCAAGCGCTTGGCCATCAATGACTCCTAAAGGTCTGAATCAGAGAGAGAGAGAGAGACTGACTCTAGGAACCATAATTTAATAACATTCTTATATCTTGAAAATCTGCAAACGTTGCCAGATTGCAGAGTGCGAGTCAAATACCGAAGCTGATAGGCCGCGGCAAAGGTGGGCGTGAGAGTGATCGGGCAAACGTGAGAGAAAAACAACTTCTTGGCTTCGTGTTAATTGGCGTAGCCACGGTGGAGGGTGAACGGGGTCCGCCCCAACCCCCACCCCCATTCGGGCAAGGAACGGTCGTGGAATATGCGCGAAGCCGTTGAGAAACGGTGGACGTAGGCAGCAGGGATGTTTTTACACCCCTCCAACACCCTCCTCCCCAATTTGAGACCGACATCCCCCACATTTCAGCTATGCGATGAGCTTTTTTGCTTGTCAGACTTTTTTGACAGGGGACTCCCAGAATTTACCGACACCATAATTGATAATCCTAGAAATAACCCTGGTAGGCAGTATTAACGAAGATAATGAATGAAATCTGAAATGAAATGAAATCTTACAATTTGTATAGTGCCTCTTCTATTTCTACTCAGAGGCGCTTGGCACAATTAACTAACATTTTTGCTAAGAGAAGTTTTTTACACGAAAATATCGATGTGCCCCCCTATTCTGTAATCCTGGCTGCGCCACCGTTAACGCCAGTAATGTTATTACCAGGGTCGTTTACTTGCTCAGATGCCTCAAAAACACATTCGGGCAAAATCATCATTCCTCCTTCTTAAGCCTTAGCTGAACAAATCAATTAGTTAGCAAAGAGGCCGACAGCCGATGGAGGAGAGAGAGAGAGAGAGAGAGAGAGAGAGAGAGAGAGAGAGAGAGAGACAGACAGACAGACAGACAGACAGACAGACAGACAGAGACAGACAGACAGACAGACAGACACAAAGACACAGAAAGACATACAGAGAGCAACCCCCCACCGAACAACAGAAGAAAGGATGGCAGCACTTCAAAGATTCTGACAAACTCTTATTCCATGTTCCTGAAGAAACAGGTTGGGCTGTAAATTCACAAGTAATGCTACCCACCATCTGACTTACCGTAGGCCTACTTATCAAAGTGGAAACAACGGCATATTTACATAACGCCAAAACGCTGAATCTTAAAATTCCACCAACCACCCGACACAGCACATGCACGGTCGAAATGGCATACCGCCTCGAAGCAGGTCAGGGTGACGTAGACAGATACGCAGACACACCGAACAAGACAAAGAGATGCACGAGCACACGGCGCGCGCGCCTTATACTGAATACGGGAGGTGCCCAAGTTGCGTGATTTTTCCAATTGGTCAGCAGAAGGAATGCTTATGCACCATTTCAGCAAGAATTCAGCAGCTGGAGGCTGGAGAAACTACTGCCAGGAAATACAAATGCCGATAAGTAAGATGAAACTGATTTGCAGCATCATCACAATCTGCAGCATTAGAATCACCGATTCATTAAGATACAAATCATTCGCTTATACAGATACACAAAGCTGAATGCCGTTAGGCAGGGTTAGTGGTTGGAGGGGCAGTGTTTATTCTAGGCCTGTTTTGGGGGGATTTCCCCCAAGTTTGAAAATCCCCCAAAATTTCTATATGTTGCATCAAGGTTTTTGGGCAGACAAACCATCTCTCCCCAAACATGTAAAACTGCCACCCAATGTCAAGGTGGCTAGAATAAACACCGTTGGAGGGGTGACCACTAGAAAGAAAACTGAGACCATCTCAGTTCTCGGATGTCAGCAACAAGCCGGTGTCTTACCAAAAAGTGTCCTAGCCGAAAAATGTCCAAATGTCCGGGCGGGAACTTAACCGGTAATTGCAACCACACAAAGTGTCGCGCGGACACAGTGCCATAAAATGTACATAGAAAATGTCAGGGTTGCCAAAAAGTGACCGCTCATTCTAACATAATCTGTGACAACTGTCAACATTAAAGAGATGATGCATAGGATTATGGCAATTCATAAACTTACATGCATAGGCCTACCAGGGATTAACTTTGTTCTCGATTACTGGTACCTGGTAATCACAATCAACATTTTGAACTGCTGTACAAGTGGTAAACGTTCTTCTAATTCAATACCTTTCCGTGTAGAACGTTATGTAGCTTGTTTATGTCCATTTTTTAGTACCAGTACTCATAGGCGGTTTTTATTAAAGGCTAGGGTAGGCTACCCAACTAATCCAACCAAAAAAAATGTTCTTCCATCAACACCAGGTCTGTCTAAGCCTCTTTTGATAGCCATTGACATAGAAGAACATTTTCTAATACATAGCAATTTCTGCCTATTTCAGCAGAGGGTGCTAGCCTTCTGGACCACCCAACTCAAAGATTTAGTCCCTCCTCCCAATAAATCAAAAGTTATAGGCCTATAAAAGAATACGTTCTATATTAGATGCCAGCATTGTCAGAACAGTAACTGAATGAGGCATTTATGACACTGAAGAGTTGTTATTTGTAGATGCAAAGACAGGAAGACAAAGAAGGAGAATACAGGAAGAAACCTACCACAGGACAAGAGGGAAAAGAATGAGATTACACAGCAAGACTGAATAAATGGATGGGAGGAACACAGTACGTTAATTCTCACACAGGGTAGATCCTACTGAACCACTCTAAGCCTGTTAATAATAATAATAATAATAATAATACAATAATAATAATAATTATTAGTATTAGATCCTACTGAACCACTCTAAGACTGTTAAGTAAGTAATAATAATAATAATAATAATAGCAGTAGCAGTAAGTAGCAGCAGCAGTAGTAGTAGTAGTGGTAAAGCAGTGGCAGCAGTAAAAAGTCAGTTAGCAGTGGCAGCAGCAGCAGCAGCAGCAGCAGCAGCAGCAGCAGTGTGGTAATGGTGGTGGTGGTGGTAATAATAAGCATAATAATAATAATAATAGTGGTAGTAAGTAGTGGTTAGTAGTAGTAGTAGTAGTAGTAGTAGTAGTAGTAGTAGTAGTAGTGGTCCTGCTAAATCACTTAAAAGTCAGTTATTATTAGTGTTATTTAGTAGTGGTGGTAATAATAGTAGTGGTAGTAGTTAGTTATTAGTAGTAGTAGTAGTAGTATTATTAGTTAGTTTCATTAGTTATTATTATTGTTATTTTAATAATAATAACATTATTATTATTATTATTTTTATTAATTTTATTATTATTATTACACACATTCAATGGGTTCTAGCTGGAGAAGATATACCTTGTGTACTGCCTTTCACCCTAGAAATTCAACCTTTACCCCAGTAGCCTTTAACAACAGAGAGCCAAACTGCCAGCTTTCCAAAAAAACCCATCAAATATAAAATACACTATACAAAAGAGAACATCAATGCCACTAATACAGGTCATTAGGATTATCATCAAAAGCAGCAATCGACTTAAGATAAGTCGAAAGGCACACTGAAATCTCAAGAAAGCAACGTCATCTCTCTATTTGTCAAAGGCTGCCATGCCCTGCTGTCGGATATTTAGTAAAGATTAACACCCGAAGGCAGCAGAAATCCTCCCACAGAAATCACATATTGTGCAAAGGTGCATTAAGAAAACTGCTCAAAACTCACAAAGGCAAAAACATCGATGCATTCTAAAATGTCAACAAGTAATCTGTAAGAGAAAATGTCAAAGAAATAGCAAAAACAAGTCACTAATGTCCTCAGATTGGTAAGAAATACAGTCTCCAGTGCTGCATTCCACCCAACAGCTGATAATTTATGGTAAAGGTACACTCCATGGGCTCAGCGCCCCTACGAACAACAGAAGGGTTAGCGCCTTCAGTTTTACATGGCAACGGTTGAATGAGGGCGGTTGCCAGCCTTTCCCTCGCTGTCTTTCCTGTCAACGAGTTAACACCCCATGTACTCAGTCACAGCTGACTGACTGGGGCGTTTGGGACAACAACAACCGAAAAGTTTCTGCCGCGGCTGGGAGTTGAACCACGGACCTCAAGTTTGGCAGACCAGTGCGCTAACCACTGCTCCACCGCGCACCCTCAACAATGCTGATCCCCCCTGAAATTCAAAAGTTGCATTTTTTCTAATTTTCTAAACAGGTTTCGATTTACGAAAAACATTATTTTATGTATATTTGTATAGTTTTAGATATTTATCTTATTGTATTGCTTTTTAGTTTGGTAGACTATTAGGTCTGGCTTTTACAAGTCATCAAGTTTCAATTACAGTGGACCAAATGAGTCAATATGAGCAGAGAGTGATGTATATATGGTCAGGTGCTCATCAATGCTCACCTGAGTTGGGGCAGGTGAACCATGTGTTCTACAGATGGCTGGTTGAATAAGATGGCTGCAGAGAAACCTTAAGGGCAAATACTTACTGGTAAAATCATGTGCAAAAATCAACTTCATCGCACAACAATCCAGCGCAGAATCGCACAATTCAGTGCAAACAATTGCGATTGTAGATTCACTGCATTCCTCAATGAGTGACACAACTCTTGAAGTGCTGGCTTAGGACAGCATGGTCTGTCAGCAAAAACATGCACACCCACCCACCCGAACCAACCAACCCACACACATACCCCCCACACCACAAGTCAATTGAACCTTCCAAATAAAGGACCAAATATTGGAGACAGCCCAATTCAGACTTAGAAAATGCATTAGCCAATATGTCAGACTGTAAAATGTCCAAAAAATTAAACGTGCAAAGATATTATATAAACTGACAGCTAAATCTATTACAGTGTAGGACCCTAATGAGACATGTTGAACCTACAAACTTGAAAAGGTCTTGATTTGGACTTTACATCCTCATATAACAACTTTCGTTATGACTATGAAATCAAAATCCACAACAGCACACAACCAGTATTTGGTGATCTCAATGGGCAAAAAGGGTAACTAAACCTTCTGCACATTATACCATCTCACAAAAAAAAACTGTGTCAAAATGCATCTACAATTCCATTGGTCAACGTCACAGCCAATCAGTAATGGCCAGCAATTAGGGTAAATGGCTGTATAATCTGTTGCCACATATTGAAATAAAATCAATCAATCAATCAATCAATCAATCAATCAAATATAATTCCTGCACCAAACTAATAGTTAAACAAATTCGGCTGCTGGCTGGCTTTGTTGCCATGGCAACTTCAGCATACCTTTATAGTTGTCACCTTGGTGATTTCTCTTGCCGACGACCTAAGCAGCTGCCAGCGCATGCGACTAATACAGCTTCTACCGGTGAAAGTGGACGCATCGCTGGAAAATATCCGACGATAGATCATCAACTTTCTGCGCCTCGAAACAAACTGGTATTCCAGTTGTTCGTAAAGCTCTCCTCGCATCCACACCGGGCACCGATACCCAGTCCACGCCGGCGGACAGGCAACCACGATGGAAGTCATATTCCAGACAGTCAAACCCCTTTATTAACACATTGTAATCAAAATCTCGACACTTCTCGAAAAACAAAGACGACGGCATTTGCTTCGGGCGAGCACGCATCAAAAAAGCTTTGTCATCTTGCCTGCTGCTCGTGCCTCAAAGAAGAGCAGTTGACATCGTACGTACTCGCGCTTGCTCGCAAAGTCAGATCCCTCAAACTGTATCCACACTGCTTGGCTCGACTGAGCACTACACTAGGCAAACATATGCAAATCAATTGCGTTGCCATCCTACGACAGGCCTTCGATCAGATACTAACTGCTGTGTGCTTTTTTTGTGTGACTGATTCATTCAACCAGAAAAAACCCAAGACGTACAACTTAAAAGGAGGCATTGCTCAGGGCAGGAAAGATAGCCTCGCAAGCCCCAAAATTTTGGCCAGAGGCAGAAACACAACCGGGGAGGGGGGAGAGTTCCCTTTGAGTGAACCAGCTAACCCATGACCGGCCAACGAGAAAAAAAAAACCCATCTGTTAGGCAGTGGCGGCTCCACCAGGGGCCAGGGGCCCGTGCCCCCTATTGAGAGCCTGGCCCCCAGTGCCCCCAGTTGGGACCTTATACTTAAAAACATTAAACAACAAATGGTTGGCCCCATGATTAGCAACGGCCCCCCACTTGCCAAATCCTAGAGCCGCCACTGCTGTTAGGGCAGGCCTACAACCAGGGTAATAATAATATGATGGCGTGACAACGATGACGTTACAAAAAATAAAAATGCCTTTAAAGAGCAGAAAACGTTTGACAAATCTCACCTCGCATTACATGAGTGACTTTCAAAGAATGTCAATTAATTACCCCGCATATGGCGGCACACTATGTCACACACGATTGGGCCACGTACTATCAGGTTTCAACATGTCACAGCCTCAGGGGTCGGCCATTAAGGCCAAGCAGGCTGGCCGCAAAAGCGCCTACGCCACCTAGCGAATGTCGCGCATACAACAACAACAACAACAACAACAACAACAACAGCAGCAACACGCACGCGGTTGTCACAGCAACATAACCAACTTAATTCTCAATTGAATGACAATGAGAAGATGAAGGCAATAAGAAGTCTGTCCCCTTTCCCTCTACCCCAACATTTTGCACCAATCCAAGGCTTGGCCTCAACATCTATGGCTGAATTCAAAACACACACACACACACACACACACACACACACAAACACACACAAACACACACACACACAAACACCTGGGAACATTCAAAACAATAACAAACCAAAATAAAAACAAAACTAGTCCTCCTTAATATTTATGGCTGATATATATATATATATATATATATATATATATATATATATATATATATATATATATATATATATATATATATATATATATATATATATACTGTATATAATATATATACTGTATATATATATATATACATGTATATATAATATATATATATACTGCCATATACAGTATATATATACTGTATATATATATATATATATATATATATATATATATATATACATATATATACTATTCGTACTCATAATGCAAATTATTGCCATATAGTATTGTTCCGTTTGCAATGATACACATCCATCATATGCATCCCACAGCAGCAGTGGCATGCAGAGAGTGGTTGACGCCCTGGGCCAAAGTCAATTTGGACCGAAAGTCAATTTGGACGCCCCATCATCTGGTGTATACCCGGTGTCAACTAGCAAAAAAGTCACTGAGTCAATTTTGACGCCCTCCCCCCATCTGCTGTGGGCCTTAGGCCCAAGGGATAATTTTTAAGGGTTTTACTGTAAGAAACAGTGTTGACGAGGAAAAAAAAGGTCATCCGGTCAATTTTATGCCCCCTTCTGGTGTGCATCCGGGGCCATCGCCCACCTGCCCCTCTCTGCACAGCAGATCAACATAGCTGGAGCTGGTCATATATATTAGAAGTGCATAAGTATGAAGAAAGCAACATTTTAACAAACACCACAAGATTTCAAAACTTACATATAAAATTATGCCTAGAAATCACCAAACAGAATGAAAACGCTGACTTAAAAAATCGCATTCAGTGTCGCTCCCAACCAATCACAGCTCGGATCTATTCGTAAAATGGTCACAAAAAGCCAGACCCTACAGTCATCCACTACTCTCAGTTGAAACAATGTCTTTGGACAATGGAAATTCTCCAGACGAGAAAGCAACGCGAAACAAACCGAACCAAACCCGAAGAAATAAACCGTTGTCGACAAGTATCAATCCAAAATGAAAATGCTCTCTAGTACTGATGGTTGCTGAAATCTTATTGGCTTATCACTGAATCTTGACAATCGCACACATGCCGCCTGTTGATGGGCAAAGGCTAAGCAGGCAGACCGGAGTAATTACTCTTCACAGCCACTTCAAGAGGTCACGTGACATGGTACACAAGAATACTTGACGTTTCAAGATACAGTACTCGAAATTTCAAGAGACATTTGTGCACAGGCCCACTGCTTGCAAGTTACCAAAGCAAATATAATGACATATATACGACCAGAGAACTTTAACGAAGCCATTATAAGCAAATTACAATCACTGTCATTGTACACCTGATGTACACAGTGTATCAGTGTGTACAAAACTTATCACATTTGAGCACACATCTTTGAACACAGTGTCAACAGAAATATTCAAAAATGAATTTCAAAAAGCATGTTGACTCTTCGACACATAAGTGACATATGGCGAAAGTTTCATCATCGTCGTCATCATCATCATCATCACCACCACCATCATTAATCTCCACAGTTTCTGCCATTCTTTCCTGTTCGTTGCTCTGTGACTCAGATCCTGTAAACTGCTTCCACACCATTCTTCAATTATTAACTAGACATTTTATATAGCACAATAAGCATGGTAAAAATGGCCAGAGACAAGAGCGCCTTACAATACTACTTCAATACTACAGCAATATCATCACACCATTCCTTGTGTGGTCTTCCTCTCTTATTGGCACCCTCCATTACTCCAAACATAAGAGTTGTGATCTTTCTGTCCTCTTTCATTCTCCATATGTGTCCAAAAAGATGGAGCTTCCTTCGGTTTACTCTTTCCAGCATGGTTTGCTCTATTGAATTCTCTGACATAGTTCTTCATTTGTGATCTTTTGAACTGACCCAATTATTGTATATTTTTAAATTGACGCCACAGATTGAGTATATTCTGGACACCCCAAGAAACACCTGACCAGGTAACGTCATTGGAAGGAACAGGAACTCACCTGGAAGTGGAGAATGATCGTCCAGATGAGTCCAAGAGTCAGCTTCGGATTTCCATCGACGATTTCATCCGCCCGGATGTTGACAAGTCGGATCTGCGCCAAAAGAGAAGACCCAATCACGATGTGCAGAAAATCATGATCATTAACCCCTTTACTGTGCATTTAACTGTAACTCAATGAAAAATGGACGGATATATTCAGGGCCCCGGTAAAGGGGTTAATAGTAATGAGTCCGGCTCATCAATATTAATAAGTCACAGTAATTTGATTGGCACCAATGCATTATGGATGGACCAGCAGGCATTATTTCATTTAAACTACAGTGTACGAACCCCTTTGCGCTTCAGAAAGTCGAGAGCAATCTGGACATTCTGCAGCTTGTGAAAGCGCATTGTCCCCCTCTCACGTGGCTAAAACAAAAAATGTCAAGAAAGACAAAAAATATTCAACATTTACTTATGTATCCTGCAATACTAAAAAGTTATTTTAAATCATAAACATTAAGACAACTTAGAAAATATAGCAAATAACTTTAATAACATTATATTAATTATTAATTATTAATTATTACTATGACATTACTTTTACGGTTAACACAAGCATTGAGTACTTTCTGCAGCTGTTTAACATCTGCCAAAATATTTCCATGCATTTTAACATGAAATAAATTGGAAAATTTCTTAGCAGTTCAACTTAGACATGAACATCGGTCCATTTAAAAACCCAACACAACCCATCCTGATTCAGACCCAAACCAACCCACAAAAGCAATAGGGTTACTTGACCCAACCAAACCCAACCCACCATAATACATTACAATTTCTTAAACCAGTTATTGACCGTAAAAAGTAAACAATAAAATAGGTTCTGTGGCCAACCCAATCCACCATAAACATGGAAATCTATAACCCAACCAATGCAACCTATGGGTGAACCCAACCCAAGTCCATGTCTGGTTCAACTAGGAAAAGCAGTAACTTAGTAAGTAAGTAAGCAAGCAGTAACCAAAGATACCACATAATGATAAATTCCAAATGCAAAATTTTTCCTATTTAACAAGCATTTCGTTCAGACGTCGATCTTAGAGAAAAACCAGAATCAATTATTAATTTTGAATTCTGAAAAATTGTAGCGCATGTTCAGGTACCAGTGGTTCCTGTGATAGAACTTCAAGAAGAGTGATAAGTGCATGACCATCGCGGAGGTCCTCGAAAAGATCACCGACCAACAGCCGGCACTGAAACGAAAATCAAAAATTCAATCAATCAATCAATTTATTTCTCAATAACACATTCTGCAGTTAACAAAACAAGAAGGCAAAAACTTTCAACAAAGTCAAAAATTAAATTTAAAACACACACGCACCAATAAAAGAAATTGCAAACAAATTAAATTCAACAGACCCACAAGGCTGAACTTTGAACCCTGCCTGCCTCAGCAAGCAGTAATAGCCTCTTCCCCCCAACCCCCACAAAAGCAAAATATATACCAATGGCAAGAGTTCAAATTCAAATTTAAAATAGTAACAATACATGTAATTTTATCATAATTACAAGTCACAAATAGTTCTACTTATACGATTGCATTGGTGTTCATTGTAGAACCACGCCTTAACAGTAAAACCCTGATATATCCCTAACCAGCAGCATACTATGAATTGCAGTTCTCACTGACTTCATGTTGATGCATACTAAATTAAAGTATAAATGATGTCATGGTTCTTTATTGCACCTTTTATTTATATAGCGCTCAGATTTCAACAGGGCAAACAATTTCCAGTAGCATTTTGCATAGATGTCCAGAAATTCATCTGATGGCGTTTTTCCACAGACAGCAAAAATCTATTTATGAAAAACGTACTTGTTGACCTATAGATGCAAAGCTGGATAGGATCAATGATGTCTGTTGGTCCCTAAACAGTAGCAAAGCTGCTATCACACACATACACACAAACACAGACACATGCACACACACACACACACACACACACACACAATTCAGCTGAAAACGGGGCCATTTGGCCTGAGGACAATAATAAGGGGCAAGCAACTTTTCCAATATGCTAAGCTAATTAAGGGATACAAAAGTAAATGAATAGGATATGTAGTATCTGACATATCTATAATAAAAATTGTATTCCCTCTAGTCTATTGCAACGACACTGGTTAAGACTAGACCAGCCATTCTAACAGTCTCTTGCCTCTATTTCACGTTCATAAATTCCTGTGTGAAAATTAATACACACTGTACTTAACTATTTAGCTGAGGAATTTTAGGTACTCTGTAGTTTCATCGACCAGTGACTTAAAAGCTCTTCAGTCACTTAAAAGTGTCCACTCCATGTCATGTAAGTGATAACTTTATCTACATTAGATGATAGCAAATCAATTGGCATGACATACTGAGAAAATCAGTCAACATGACAGGCTGAAAATATTATAGCCTCAAGGGCCTTTCTGGGTATCAGAGGTCACGTGTCATGATTTTGCTTATACAAGCATCTGTATAACGCTGGCAATCTTTATAAAAACAAATATGAGTTCCTGTTTCAGGAAAGGGTCAAGAGAAAGTGGGGGTGGGAGAAAATTAAGTAAGTTTAGTAAGAATGAACTCTTCATCAGTATGGGCCAGTGGCATAGCCAGGATTTCCCCGAAGGGGGAAGTTATGAGTCCCAACTTCAAAAAATCATGACAAGCAAAAAAGTTTGTCAACTGTTGTTTTACTTGATTAAGTGAATTATATAGGTATATGAGGGCGTACAACTATAGGCATATCGTTTGTTGTTTCCTTTTTTCTCTTTTGCTACCTTAAACCCGATTTTTGCGCCCCTCCACCCACACAAAATTTTTTGGCCGGGCAACCAAGGGGGTTTTAACCTCCAAACCTCCCCCTTGGCTATGCCACTGGTATGGGTTATGACGTACAAGAACTGAGGGGAAATAATTATCGTAATCAAATTAATGTTTCAATCAGAACTCAATTAAAGAAATGAAAAATAATTTCAACAAGAAACACAAGAATATAAGCTGACAGTTGAAAATGACAAAGTTGAGAAAAACTATATTATGACCAACACAGGCAATGCATATACACCATAGAACATTCCACAACACACGATCAAAGCACCATAGAAAATAACATATTTAAAAACTCAAAACATCTCACTGGCCTTGTAACATAGACATTATTTCATACATGTACAACAATTCAAGCATTAACAGTACTAGAGAAATAGAATATAACAAACCCATTTGCGTATGCAGTTACAGGGTACCAGTTCTCAGATTTTCAGTAATGAAGGCCAGAGGCACAAGGGGCGGGATAGCCTATATTGGTACCCCCTCCAATATTGGAGAAACCAGGCTACATCAGTGGAATCACATATATACAGATCATAGGGGGGGGCGCAACAGGGTGGACCAGGTGGGCCATGGTCCACCCAATATTTAGTCCCAATGGGCCACAATGTGTTTGGGCCACCCAATTTCAATAACAAATTACAATGTTTTGTGGAACTAATAACCCCAAATCCCCAATATATTGGCATGATATTGCCATATATAACTGAGATGTCGCAGATGTGGAAGACCATTCAAAATTACTATATTTATATAACCATGGAACTGTTTTTTCAATGATTGATTGATCGTAACAGCAAGAATTTATCACTGCGCTGTCTCGACTCCGAAATATTGGCCATGTTGGCCCACCCAATATTTGACTAGTCCTTGCATTGTCCAATTTCAAACAGGGTATCAATTTTATAATATTTTTGTGGTCTATAAAACCTGTAATAGAAGAAACCAGGTCTCTTAAGGGCCATCTTATCTCACGATTGATTTTTAGACATTTGACAGAGAATAGATTTCTGAAAGACTTTGTATAGTGTCGTTTTAAATGGCTCATTATTTGTTGTGGCATTTCGAGAGCTCTAGAAAAAAATTGAGACAGAATAAAAAAGATGGGGACACAAGAATATGAAATTGTTTCATCACTTTCTGAATTTTGCATATCTATAGTCTATGGGGTTTGAGAGTGGTAACAGCGTTGGATATTGGTGCAGGAGGTCGGGGTTCACAAGAATATTTGTGAGGGGCGTGTTTAAATGAGGAGCAGCCCTAAAAATGCTCATCAAACAGGTACGCTACGCGATGCACTAGCCCGTGTCCGTGGCCTTGCACACGCCTGGCTGAGGGCTACTAGAAACGGAGATCAGCCCGCCCTATGAGCCTGTGGCTCGGGAAGGACTTTGACTTTTTTTTGACATAGTCTACGGTAGCACTAGTCTTTGCATTGTCCAAGTTCAAACAGGCCATGTTGGCCCACCCAATATTTGGCTTGTGGCAGCCTCCATGATACAGATTGAGAATTGTTTAATACTAAACAAGGTCATCAAACATGCATCCTATGGCATATTTAATTAGTTCAGTGGATTGAAGAAATGCCATGTAACAGCCTCTCCTCACTAAACTCACAATTGGACGGTTTCACCAGATAGAAATAAATGCCAATCAAACAATGTAATGAAGAATTTATGTAGAACCTTTTCGACAATCAGAAGTACTCTATCTGATGTGGCATTATGTCTGGGTGTATATATTTTTTTAATTTAATAAATATAAAATATATATATACAGTATAATATATACAGTACTAGAACGCAGACTCGCATTTCGCGAAGTGAAGCCACAGATCAGGCTCACTTCGCCGAGGCAAACGAATATTCCAGAACGACCAATCAGAACGCTCACCCAGCCAACCAATCAGAACACTTGAAGGTAACCAATGAGACAGCCATCCAATGAGAACGCTCATAGCCAAGCAATTGGAATGCCAACCAAGGTAACCAATCAGAACGCTCACACAGCCAACCATTCAGAACACAGGCACAGGCACAGAGGAAGGATCTTAATATGATAGATAGTGTGTATATATACAGTATAGTGTGTATGTGTATATATATATATATATATATATATATATATATATATATATATATACAGTACAGTATAGTGTGTATATATATATACATATATAAAAATATAGGAATCCATGATTGAGGCAAGGACTACTAGTAGTCCTTGATTGATGCCTTTTGTCAAGTTTTGTGCATTAATCCCTCCCCCCGACTCAGCACCAAAAGTTCATAAGGGATCTGGATGAATTCAATGATGAATGTGACAGAAGGTAACAAAAACTCAATGGATTCACACAGGGGTCCAGTTTCTTGATGAATGACTGCACAAGACAAGGAACGGCATTCAAGTGAAGCCAGAGGGGCATGACACAAGCAACAATCACACTTGAAGCAAACCTTGTAATGGCTCCAATGCTGTCAGCAAATCAGAAAAACGAAAGCCACTGTGAAGAGTAGCAATAAATACTAACAACGTATTCAAACATTCCTTACATTCATCCATAAATCACAAATTTGTTGTGAATTTTATGAGAAATTTATATCCTAGGATAATTAACGGTAATCAATTGGCCCAATATATAGAAAACTATAGTGAAGTGGACCCATCATCAAACATCATAGAGAACAAAGGAAGAGAAAGAAAGAAGAAAGAAGAGAGGAAACTAAGATTTCTATAATTCACGTTGCAAGGCATATCAGACATGGACACCGGTCCATCTTTAAAAAGCCCAATCCAACACACAACCCATCATGATTCAGACCAACCCACAAAAGCAATAGGGTTACTTGGTCCAACCCAACCTGCCGTAACATGTTACAATTTCTTAAACCATGACCCAACCCACCATAAACATGAAAATGTCTGACCCAACCCATGTCCATGTCTGAAGCATATCTGAAAACGCCAAAATAGCATTATTCTGCAGCACTTGGGTTAAATATTACCCTTAAAAAGCATGAATGCTTTGAAAGAGAAAGAATAATAACCTTGATGAGATGCTTGTTAACCCATTTTGTGAATGTCTTCTTCTGAACAATGTCCCTTTGATCTGTAAAAGGCACCACAGACACATTAGACTGCAGTAAATGAAATAGCCGGAAATATCACTCCACAGACAATCATCAATTCCACCTGTATTAATGGCAATTTGTGGCATAAAATATTACCATAAGGTCATCTGTGCCCAGAGCCTTTTAAAGGAAAATTTATCAACTGCACTAAACTCAGAAAATTTGTGGACATCCATGTAAAAAAACCAAGCAAAAAAGGCCGTCCTGAAAATTTATCACTGCACAAAGCTCAGAAAATTGTTGTTTTAACACTGCACATTTCCACTTTATCACTTCACAATTTGTGTATCACTGCATGCACTTTAAAAAAGCCCTCCCTGTGCCAAGCTATCATCAAAATTTCCAAAACCATAGAATAAGACTCTTAGAAGATGAGTCATACACTAGTAACATCAATGCTTCAGGAAAATAATAATTTAATACTAATAGTACAAAGCACAATTTGAACTGTGGCCTCCATTCTGTCACAGACAAACATGGAGAAAGTTTTTTTGGTACTTAGTAGGGAGGGTGCATAACACAGGGTATATATACATGCGTCTGAGTATGTGTGTGTGTGTGTGTGTGTGAGAGAGAGAGAGAGAGAGAGAGAGAAAATGTGAAGTCGTTATGGACAAATTGTCCCTGCATTGGTGTACGTAGTTTAAAAGGCTAAGAATTTCATCATTATAAAAACATTTGCATGGATTTAACACCAGGACATAATCCAAAATGGAAAAATAAAGTACAAGGCAATACCATAGAATTTCAAATACCTTTCCCTTAAGCATAATTTACCCCGACCCCCCACCCCTCACCTCCCACAACTCCAGCTGGACCACACCTGAACTAAACAAAGGGTGTAAAATGTGAGTCACCGTTCTACCGAGCATAGATAGGACACAGTCACGTGTCAAGGGTCAAGGTCATCAGGCTGTCACTGAAAACATCTGTGAATAACATGTTTTTTTCCAGTCAAATGGGATACAAGATGACATAAGGCAGGCATCAATCTCATCTCATTTACCCCATCATCATTTGGAAGTTTAAGAAGTTTTAAGTTTTATTTCCAATATTTCCAATATCATACATAACATTTATGACAAAACATGAAATTATATTTAAAAGAATAACAGCTGATTTAGCTAATAAAAATAATACATATGGTGGAAACAAAGAATCAAGGGTACCAATAGGGAAACATAATTCCTGCCAAGAGGTTCCTAGTAAATTAATATTTTACACAGTAATTGATTAAAGTAATGCAAGATGATTTGCTAATTAATATTAAATACTGGAAAAGCCTAAAGCCTCATTAATTGGATTCTTCAATCAATGTTGTTGTCTTAGATCAAAAAATTTATATATAATATTTTATACACTGTATACAAAGGTTTGGTGAAAAGACTTGTACATTGGTGGATTTTACTCCACCGAAACAAATGCACTTCTGTTCACAGCAACATTTTGCATGCATTGGATAACAGTCATCATCATCATCATCATCATCATCATCATCATCATCATCATCATCATCATCATCATCATCATCATCATCATCATCATCATCATCATCATCATCATCATCATCATCATCAACAACAACATCATCATCATCATCATCATCATCATCATCAACACTGTACTGGCGATGCATAGGCACGCTCTGAGAGCTTCAACAAGGATTTCCATTGCGAGCGGTTGTAAGCACATCTGCTGGCTTCAGTAAGACAGAGGAGGTTCCGGTCATGTAGGTCCAAATGGATAACAGTCACAGCATCACCCTAATTGCACATGATATATCGTCAACCTTTCATACAGCAAACCTTCATGCAATACCCTTCACAGACTTGAACACTGGCTGAGCAAACCTGACAGCACTCTAGACTGGTTTCAACATAATTACTGTCAAGTCGAATTATAATCACTCGAAATCTGCTAAGATAAACGTTGGTGTCCCTCAAGTCTCAAGGATCTGCTGTTAATCCTCTCTTTTTCACTTCATAAGATAAAACGTTGCAACGCTTCTGTCCACTTTTCAAGTCTTACAGAGGAAAGATATACTGTTAATGCTGCTCTTTTCACTGCTGCTGCTGCTGCTGCAACTGCTGCTGCTGCTTCTGCTGCTGCTCACTGCTTCCTGCTGCTAATTACAGAGGAAAGATACTACTACTACTACTGCTACTACTGCTACTACTACTGCTACTACTACTACTACTACTACTACTACTACTACTACTACTACTACTACTACTAATAATAATAATAATAATAATAATAATAATAATAATAATAATAATAATAATAATAATGTGATTTACAGTGGTTTAGGAGGCTAAGTAAGCCTGTATAAAAACCACTGTTGTAACTCTCCACATTCAATAACCTAGTTTTCCGAGATAGCCTTTGAATGCATTTACTGTTTCAACTGTCATTTCCACTTCGTCCAAACTGCTCCAATATGTCCACAACCCTTGCACTAAAAAAATTCTTTCTTGGACCCACCCTCTGCTTAAACAATTTGCATGTGTGGCCTCTAAGAAGAGTGGTAACATCATTTGACTATAGTCAACGGAATCGAGTTCGAGACTCACAGGAGCCCTGGAGTTGACTCAGCCTTCACTCAATTGCAGTGGTAAAATTAGTATCAATGGCTGCATTGCAAAGGTAACCATAGGTTCGGAGGAATGACTGGCCACTCCCCCCCTGGATGAATGGCTTAGTCACATATAGGCTGAAGGCCATGAAAACGGAGATCAGCGCCAGCCCTACGGGAATTAAGTCTACGGATGAACCTTTACCTTTATCTATGATGATGACACATTTCAGCAAAGAATATTCAATGATAAGACCTCATCTTCGTCATCATCATCATCGTGACCTTCTGCTCCATCGTCCAGTGTTGTTACCACTCTGCTAACTTCCCGCCCAGGTGTATCCGTTCTGGTGCCAAAAATTATCAGAAATGCAATAGGCCTACATTTGCAAATAATAACTACCACCACAAATAAGCAATTAATAAGCCGACAGAAAAGAAACTGGCAAAACTGATATTAGCAGAAGATACAGGCACCACGCGACCGGATAAGCACAGACACTTTCAAGCAGACAATAATAAGGCCCCAATAGACAGACTCGCCTGTATCTGATCTTCTGCTTTCTTCGTAGGCGCTCGTAACCTGCATGCCCTGGTCCACCATCATCATCATCCCCCACAGCGCCCCTCCCCCGAGCGACGGATTTCAGGAGCGGACAGACGCAGTATCGACGCCGATATCTGTCCTCTCCGATCCTCTCGAGCGACTATCGAATTCTCTATGAGATTTCAACCATCACGAAAGAAAAAAGACTTTCACCTGACTACTGTACCACTCGACTCTCATCACGAACCCACAGGTCATGAATATTCAAAGAGAGATTCTACGGTCCTTCGCATTGGCGGCCAGATGTCGCGTAGACAGTGCCAGTGGGGTCACAGTCGCCTGGGACACAGTCGCCTAGGCCGTCTGCAAAAAAGGCCTACGGAGCCACGAAGATCAGACTCAAAACTGAGACGCCTTATGCAGAGAGGGTAGCGCCTACGCCAAAACTCCGCGGCCCCCAGAGGCCTGGCCATAAACCACATCCGTGATTCATAGCTGGCCCTACAGGGTCACGGGTTCGAATCTAGCAGGCGCTGCACTAAAAAATACGCAATTCGATAGCGGGAGAGAGAGAGAGAGAGAGAGAGAGAGAGAGAGAGACAACAACGCCCCAGACATAAAAAACGCGAGGCGACATTTGAAAAAATCGACAATTAATGGACATCGGATGTCACACAGCGTTTGCAAACCAAATTATTGTCTCACAGAGTGCTGGAGTTGCCGGGAGGTTGGGGGTGGAGTGGGGTGGGGGTTGAACCCCTCAGCTAACTTTGCAACCCTCCCAAAATCGCATATCGGGTACATGCAGTTTCTGTCATTCATTGAATTTCAGTCTAATGACAATCTAACTCCATCCCGCTCAAATTTCACAACTCCAACACTGACTCTCACATTCTTAATCTTTTTCCTCGTTGGAACTTGGAGACTTATCCGAAAATGTCGATTTCCTCCCACCCCCCACCCCCAATCCGAAAGCCCGGCTACGCCACCGCTCAGAACTGTGCTATCCGGATCCTCGGGCCGCCTCACGCCTCACCAAAGCGTAAAATCTTGGCTACGGTCCTGGAGAGCAAACCCATTTTCCGATCGTCTGCTCGGATAATGGATAATGTTACACAGACGGATCGGAAATTACTCGGTTATTAGTGTGTCGGCTGTGGAAGTTGTTTCACTGCCAAGTCTAATTGGACAATCAGCCAAACATCTCCGCCTTCGCCTCCATCAGAAGAGACACACTGGCTGCTGCTGCTGCTGCTGCTGCTGCCGCTGTCCAAGGTAGTGTTCAAGAATTCCAATTTTATGAGTTTCAAATATTTTGAAAAAACAGTGAATTTTATGAATTTAAAGAAGGAGATGGTATTTTACTAAACAAATTGAGCTTCACACAATGTAAAGGAATTTTTAATTTTTTAAAGAAAATTACTTGAATAATTAAAACAACAATGTCAGATGATTCACATTATAATGATGATAACAAGTAAACAATAACAGGAAATGGTTAGCAGTGATGTCACGGTACTGCCAAACTGGCTGCTTCGATTAACAGCAGGGCGCGATTTGTAGGGGCCTAGGGGAAGGGGATCCCCCACTGCCCAACTGCATCCCCCCTACTGCTACATCCCCACCACTACATCCCCCACTGCTACACTTCCCCAACAACTACATCCCCCCAAGCTCGACATATCCCCCCACTGCTCCAGGTCACAAATCGCACCCTGATTAACAGTGCTCGTTTCAGCCCAAAAGAAGCCCAACCAATGTTACTGCATTACTGAATTTTACTGAATTTAAAATCAAATGCAAAATTCAGGAATTTTATGATCCACGATTCACTGAATTCTCCAACACCTTCCATTCATTCATTAACATCCAGTCTGCCTATTATTAGCTTGAACCCGCGACCTCTTGTTCTATGGTCCTCAGTTGTTACCACTCTGCTAGCCTAACTTCCCGCCCATCTTCAAGTAAACTACCGGTACTATTAGACAGGAGTCCACATATCGTCTGCAGACGACATAATTATCATCATCCCAAAGCTTCAGAAGTTATTTGAACCCCTGTTGACGGAAATAGCAACTATTCTAATTCATCCAATCGGCATCTGTTACTTCAGAGAATAGGAGAATCCAAGACAATTCACAAATGAAGTCTCTTCAACCATATATATTAGTCCCAAATAATACCATATAATACAGTGAAACCCGCTTAATTGCATAGGTGCCGTGCAAGCCTTGCTTATGCGATTAACTGGGCTATGCGAATAGCCGGGACGTCTGATAATTATTAATTGTACGCACAAAACACTGGTTCGGGTTTTTATGTTGCTATGCAATTATGCGGGTTATGCAATTAAGCGGTATGCGATTAAGTGGGATCCACTGTACTTTAGCATTTCCTCCATAGTCTGTCTTGTTGTTTCCCACTGACTGATCTCTGGAATGGCCTGGTCTTTTGCAGATGGATTTGAATTACCATCAATTGATACCCTTGGGTATTAGAAATGGCGCTATAGAAGTGCATAATAAAAATTATTATAATTATAATTATTATTATTATACTTTGTAATGAAGAGTTGCATGACTGCTTTCAAAAATAATCAGCAGTAGTATAAAGTCATAAATTTTGGAAGGCATGCAATTAGTTAGTCTGTCAGTCAGTTAGTTAACTAGTTAGTTGGTCAGTCAGCTAGCTGCTGGCCTTGTATGTCAGGCTTTAGTCCCTATTTAAAAATTCATGGCGTCTTTAGGCCTCATGTCCTTATAAATTAACTTGAGCAAAGGCAAAATATGCATAATTCTATATGCATAACATACTGCAGCACACATGATGAGCTATGTGGTCTAAATAGACACCGATCACATAGAGTGTGATGAGGGGGTGGGCAGGAGAGGATGGCAATGCCTTAGGCCTTTAGGCCTTAAGGCTCAAAGAGTGTCAAAAGTCAATAAAGACTATAATATACATGTAAAATTTGCAATGATAAAAGCTGGCAAGAGATTTACAAACTTGGGATCACTTTAGTGGCAAGTCTGGCATACTTGTATGCCTGCTTGTTCAGTGCCAAAAGATAGGCAGACAAGCAGGCAGGCAGTCAGCCAGAGAGACACACAGACAAGAGGATATGCTATTGCTATGCCCAATTGAATTGTCTGGTGCTGTTAAGAAAAACCATAGGCCTACTTACAAAATGTCCAAATAACATTGCAAACTCTTTACTAAGCAATCCCGTAATTTTACACATACATTTGAAATTGATAAAAAGGTGGGTCATGACAATTGACAACCCCTGCATTATCATACATTTCCGTCACCGTTTTGGAGGGTAAAAGTTCATAGATCACTGAAAATGGTTGAGGTAGACAAGGATTTGTTTAGTTTAGTTTAGTTTATATGACAATTTATATAGCGCAGTAACAAAGTCAGAGGCTTAAGGCAAAAGTGCTTATTTTTTTCTCGGATTAGGGTCAATGATCCAATGGAACACCCTATTACTCATAATATGGCAAAACACAACATTTTACTTCAGATTTTTAGATAAATAGATTTTCCTAATGGAAGAATGACCCATTTCCCCTCGAAAAAAGACCCGCGAGACAACAGTGAAATAGCATGATGGCAGTTGTAAATCTTACATGACTAGTTGGGGAATAGGCAATATTTAATTTTGGTGAGAGTTTGGTGAGATTTAATTTCTCACTGGAATCAGAAATGTTGGTGGTTTGGGGCAGGCTGGGGAGGGCTCCCCATTTGTTCGTGGCGGGAGTTTGAAATGCCACAAAAAGGGCAAGCCATTGTTCCATAAACCACATGATACACAGTCTTTTTAAAAATCTATTCTTCGCACAAATGGTCAAAATATATACGTCCTGTTATATTCAATATATGCAGCCATATTCAGCCACTCACCTAGCATACATTACTACATTGATATCAAAACCTCAGTAAATTTGAAATCAGCTTATTTGAGAGTAGCTTCCATGACAACCCTTAAGACCAGACATTGCTAAACTAGTGAAAAATAAGCAATGTCAAATCTTTTTAAAACTTCCCATCTACATCGGCCATCATCTAACTTTATATGTTTTCATTGATCTTCAGTTCTTCAGCCATTAACAGAGTTTGAAATGTAACTGCTTTTAAACGTAGGCATGACTAGAATTTAGTTTGTCATACTTACAACAATAGGTTGTAATCAAATCAATGTAAAATAATGTAATGAGTAAATCATGGCCATTTAATGTTTTCATCCTTTTACTTCAGATTTTTAGATAGCTCAGATTTTGGAATATAATATTGACAAGCATTTATGCATTTGGCCATCACCTTCTGACATTTAAAACATGTCATTTGACCCCTCCTTCTTCCGTAAGTCTTGACACCCAGGGCTTTGTGTGTCAAATTCATTTTTAAAACTTATTCACCTCCACAGAAAACTTTCTCACCGGATTTGAGTCAATCTGGTTTAGGTGGTCTTCAGCAGGTTGATATCAGGGGCAATTTTAACCATTTGCCATCGTCTTCGCTATTTAGAACGCCTCCACAACGACAACCCCATCATTCCATAATGCTAATAATGCATAGGATTTGTGCAACTTCAACCGCATTTTTGAAAGTTATTTCGTCCTGTTAGAGATCGACGTCAAGGACCATATTGAGCGACTATTTTTAGCATCCATTAATACATCGATATCAAACGCTATTGCAATCATAGGCCATCGCCATCTCCATTTAAAACGGTTCATCCATGACAACCCTTGTTATTCCATAATGCTAATAATGCATGGGATTTTTGCAAATTCAACCGCATTTTTGAAACTTATTTCGTCCCGTTAGAGATTGAATTCAAGCACCATATTCAGCCTCGATCTTTAGCATCCATTACTACATCGATATCAATCGCTATTGCAAACATGGGCCATCACCTTCTGCATTTAAAACGGCTCCAACATGACAACCCTCTTTATACTATAATGTTAATAATGCATAGGATTTGTGGAAGGTTCAACCGCATTTTGAAACATACATCGTCCTCTTAGAGATCAACGTCAAGGACCATATTGAGCGACTATCTTTAGCATCCTTTAATACATCAACGTCAATCGCTACTGCAAACTTAGGCCATCATCTTCAGTATTTAGAATGCAGTGGCGTCGCCAGGAATTTTTGGTTGGGGGCAAAAGGGGCTAGCGTGTCAGATTCCATACCCACCCCTCACCCCTCCACAGAAAACTTTCTCACCGGATTTGCTCCAATCTGGTAGGTGGCCTGGGGCAGGTTGGGAGGGCAGATGCCCATTTGCCCCCCCCCGTGGCGACGCTAATGGAAAGGAGAATAATTTCTCCTACCCAGACCCTGTATCTCTCCCTGAAGATTACCGTACACACTTCCGTATCTTGTGTGCCAACACCAGTGAGTGATTTTGATTTAAACATTCCTATACAAAGAGTTCTAAATTTTTGTCATTTGATTTACTGATGGATTGACTGATCATCAATCACTCAGTCAATCAGATAGCATAATTTGAATAGTCTAGATTTCTTTAGCTGCCAAATCTTTAACACCACATCCATGATAAGACAGCATGACAATACTTGTTTTAAAATTATTCAAATGGTGAATCTCTCTGACATGATTTATTATTAACTGACTCTGATTAGAGGTTTTAAACAGGGATCTGAGCAGGAATTTCATTAATACGCGGCTCTTCCCTCGATCGCCCTACTAGGCATTCCGTTAGATAATTGCCAGGTCTTTAATTTAGTTGATGTCCCTCTTTCTCGTACAGTCAATGGCATTAGTGTGTATTATGAAATGGCTGGGAGTGCTCTATTTCGAACCCTGTAGATCAAAATTGAGAATGATATTATTGATTATTCTTGTAAATATTAAAGCAATGAAGATTGAACAAGAGGAAAATGTGGATATTTTTGGAGAATTTCTTCAAATAGATTGAATTTTTACATATATATAGCCTATATACCTTCTATTCAATAGGCTTCTCTCACAGAGCAATAATTTTTATAAAACTTGTTTTGATGTCTATAAAACCTGCTGCAGGCCTATAATGAACCAGATATCTTAAAGCAAAGGTCAATTGAACTTCTATAGCACCAATAGTAATGACCTTGACATCAGTTGACTGTCGCTGCCCGATTTGGGATTGTAATCCACCATTGTCAAACCCAATAATATCATGTAAGAGTCGATAACTGGATTAATTACCAATAGTTAGGGTGAGCCAATATGTCCTATTTATTTAAAAATTGAATTGTTATTCCTCACAACTGTGACCACATCGGCACTATTTTCAGATGATTGAATACAAGTCATTTTCCTTCACTTACAAACATCCAGTAATTACTTCAGCCATTTTGGGATTCCACCATCCAAAGCCTCTGGTGAATAAAACACAAACTACACAGAACGAAAGCTAAGGGCATTGGAAGAAAATAAGTCTCCATTGCAACTACAGTAGCAACGGAAAACACATCTCCATAGCAACTAGACTGGATCCAGACACTGCTTTTGAAAGCATCACCACAAGAAGCAGACTGCACTATAGAAAAACACATCTCCATGCCAACCAGAAAACAGGTTGCCATGCCTACCATGAATAGTCAGGTCCCCATGTCAGCTTATTGCAGTTCAATACTAGTGTGGAAGGCAAAATATAATATGAAACAAACTTTGTCACATACAAGCAGAATTCTTGCTATTATAATTAAAATGAACGATTAAGGCGCTCACCTGCAATGAGCAAAACTGCTCGGTCAGCCGGATCTAGTTGCAGAATGCTCAGCGGAATGGCAAACTCCAAGAACTCCTTGGGGAAATACTCGCTCGACCAATTTGACCCATAAGCCATCGATATCCAAGAACTGTCGACGGTCGGCAAAAGCTGTCGATGTCGACGATGGTCGATAATTGAAAACAACTCAAAACCAACTTCTTCGAGTGTTTACAAAATCCACTTTACCAACTCCTGCACAGATAAACACATCATGACATTGTGAGTATATTCACAAAATTGAGATAGGAGATTTTAAAATCCGTTGATGTTCCTTTCCCTTGAGAATATTCACATCTTAGAATCCCGATTTAATTCCTACACATTAGAAACATGCTATCAATGTACCTTACTCATTCAGTCTTAATTGGTCAAGCTTTTGACCTTGATCAAATGCTCAAATCTCAATAGCGTCTCTATGTTAGTAGAGCTCCGTGAAAATTCCTCATTTCAGAAGAGTGAGTAAACAAAGTATCTAAGTTAAACAGAGCAGCTCAAAGTGCATGACGTAAATCACGTGCTTCATCTACCTGAGGAGATTTTAGATCAAATAGAAACCACAAACAAGCTCTCAACAATAAGTGCAAAATTCCCAGTCCTAATATGTACATGGTAAATCACACTAGATGCAAAACACAAATAAGTTTCACATTTACTAATAATTAATGAGTAATGTAGCTTAAATTTCACTGCTAAAAGAGATAACTGATTAAGCATAACATTTGCTAGAGTTGCCTTTTATTTTCCTCAGTTGCATGCCCAATGTAAGTCACTACTTAGTTACCGGTGTACTTGAGACCCTTGTTCAAATAATTCCGAAATCATTATATCAACTTTAAATTCTCAAGAGATAGATTTAAACAAAGTCAAAGATTAAGCTGGTCAAGAACAGCAAAACTATGAATAACTGTGCACATTGATTTCAGCTGACAGACCGCATCGTATATTCTAATCTATACTAATATCATCATTCAGCTACGTGCAAATCCCAACGTGCCAAGGAGAATTGACTCACATAACACTAATTTGCATAGTCACAGCTTTTCTAAATGAACATAAAAACAACAATGTAATTGAAAGGCTTATTTGCTGTGCAGATTTCTTCATACTCCCTAACTCTCTGCAAAACTTGGCGGCCCTCACTTTTTGCCAAATATGGTGACATTTATTGCCAATGAGTAAATAATTCTGTTTTTAATCAGGCATAATTAAAGCGAACAGCGACATAAGAGGTGCTTTACAAATGCTACATTATATTACATTGCTGCATTAAAAAAAATCGTCTATGCATTTGCTGGATGTTGTTTTGTTCAGGGCTTGATGACACATCGCATGCGCCATCGAGACACTACTGACAGTAGACACACTGATGAAGTGATCAATCTGCCATTGTCCTCTCATGCATCATAGAACAAACACCGGCATATTGCACCACAGTGACTCACCAATTTTCTCAGCTCCAATGCAGCTGTCCACATCTTCCTGGCTTTCAATTCATAATGTTTTCTAAAGAAAAGGCCTTAAATTTGGATCCAATAAACAATTGTATGTGTGTGTGCGTGTTTGTGTGTGTTTATAATCATTTATGCAAGACAGTGCGATATATAGAATTGCAGCTATGATACGCGGGTCTGTCATTTAACTCCTCAAAGCCAATCAAATAATTATGATTAACATTAGTACAAATTATGAGAGTAATAGATGATTCTTACATGTTAAACTCGTCTCAACTTATCGATAAAAATTCTTTAAAATCTCTGTTGTCGATTAATCCTTGCACGAATGCCGCTTTCCTTTCTGGGAAAGTCAAAACAAGTCCGTTGTTATTGATCGTCTTTCGCGTCCGCGCTCTGCCAGGAACTGGCTATGCCTGTTGGTACCTTCACTCCCTCGAGCCCAATGAAGGCAACGCACTCCTCTGTTGATCGTCACTCTATAAACCACCAATTTTTCTTCTTAAACTAATACATCTATTTCTAATAGATTTTAAGGCTTATCTCCGACATTATTAAAATCATTTTCCGAGAAATAACGTATTTTGAGCAACAACAAAAACTCCGGAGGGACGATAAACTATCGACATAGGCCTACCAGCCAATACCCGGCGACGTTTCTCATTGGTCAGAAACGATGCGACATTTTATATAAATATTGTATTATACTGGCATTTAAAGTGAAATTTGTGTGGCGCTTGTTTATGTAAATTCTTTTAAAACACTTACGCAGCTAAACTGAATTTACGCACTTTTCTATTTTAGGGCAATCTATCATAGCTGAAATTGTGGCACAAGTGTATTCAGGACAGTCTTTTCTAAATCAGGAATTTAATTATTATAAGGGGTTGTCCATTAATTACGTCAACAAAATAGGGGTTTGAAAAAGTTTGACAGTTGTTGACAGGGGAAGTGGGGGTCAAGATAGGTTGACGTTAACAATTTTATTTTGTTACAAATGAAATTTCATGGAATAGGCCCTACTATTTATTACAACGGAAAAAGCCCCTAAGGAAACATAGGCCTACTTGAATATAAAGATTACAGGCATTTGGTTGATTCAGTGCTTTCACAGTCAGTCTTTTTAACTTGGAATTTTGATAATTATCACCTCAATATATTTCACAAGGCCAAATAAAGTGACACAATTGTATTCACAAACATAGATTCACTTTCAATTTAAAGCAGGTCTACCAAAAAAATTATAAAATCAGAAGCACTATTTCTTGATCTACTTACCAGCATATAATCATTACATCCACCAAATAAGTATCAAATTCTCTGTGACATAAGTATCAGCAAACTCAAAGCCAAACCAAAATACGTAATTTGGCTTCTCCAGCATAATCTTACATTCCAGCCTACCTCTCTCGACTGACACCCAAATGGCATCAGCACAATTTTATGTGCATGCATTTGGAGAACCAAAACATAAGTAATGGTATAACATAACTAGTTATACAAAAAAGCATAATCTTCATTTAATAGACACCAGTAATTTGTAATCAGTAATTTGTAATCAGTAATCAGTTCACATCCATGAGAAGAGATTGACTTATTGCAAGCAACAAGATTCAAACAATCAATCAATCAACTTCTATAGCACCACTGCCACAATTCATAGCCCATCAATCGATGGCACACGAAATCCATTATGAGTCAAAGCTAGAACCAACTAGAAGGAGACAGACAGTCCAGTTCAGCTGGGAGCAATCTACATTTGACAGATCCAAGAAATCACAGGCCTATGTGCTCTATTGTCAAAGCGCTATATAAATTCAACTCTTGCATTGAAATTCTTGTTATTTGCTAAAAAAGATCTGCAATGATTTTATGCAAACAAAATAGTCAAAGCAACAAACAATTTTTAAATACGGACAATTTTGGACATCTATTTTTACAAAGACTGATGATAAGCAAGAAAATATTGAATACATTGTGAAATTACTCTCTAAAATATTTCTCATAATATTAAAGGCTCAGATAAATCCTTCGATCGAGTGATGAAAGTCTCTGCCATTGATCATTTGTGAGTAACTAGAAAGATATTTCTTGCAAACGTCTCGAACTTATCGAGGAGTCTTTTCCCAGTCTCCAGATCTTGTACAGACTCCAGTAATTCAACATTCCAGTCTTTTCCTATTAAAAGCAATTAACTAGGCAGTTATGACATAAGACAAGATCAACAGTGTTCAGTAGTAAAGTAAAGTAAGTAAAAGTAAAATAAAATAGCACAGTATCCTAACACACCAGCATAAGCACCAAATGTTTAAATTATCAAACAATTAATTTATTAAATTATCATACACATTCATTACACTGCATACTGTATATGTTATTATTATTATTATCTCCTCGACAATTTCTATAGCGCTATAACATAGCTAGGTGCCAAAAGCAAGAGCACTTTACATAAATGGAAATGAAATGTTGAATAAATATGTCTTCAGTATGTAAACAACATGATATGTAAACAACATGATATAAATAATAAAATAAATATATATATAATATATATATATATATATATATATATATATATATATATATATATATATATATATGTCTAAGACTATCTCTCCTCCTCCTCTCCTCCTCCTCCTCCTCAAACAGCAGTTTTAATATTTTAAAGTTGAACAATAAAACCTCACAAAAAATCAGGTACATACCTAGCACTTCCACAATTGTTGACATTGGTAGACTGTATGGATATTCTTAGAATAGAAATAAAATGATCAAACATGTCAACATCACCACGGTCAAACAACAAGATCTATCCAAACTCAAAGCAAATCTGTTCAAAAAATAACTTCTGTCATAGCTATTACGTCCCGACTACAATGACCTTTTGAATAAAATGACACATCTCGTATTTTTTGGCTACAACTATATCAAATTTAGTCTAAGTGCCAAAGCTACTTTGCCGCTACCAGGGTTTAATCTAGGCCGTTTCCGGGGGGAAAAATTGCCACTTTCTCCCAGGAAATTTCAAATTCCCCACGAAATTTTTGCATACTACATCAACTAACAGCAGCCCCTATCTGACTTCCCCCCGGTTTTGTCAGTTCCCCTCCCCTCCAGAGTCCCGAGTCTAGATTAAACACTGACCGCTACTTTTGAAAGCGCCATATAAATTTGCAAGGTTTAACTTACCTCCTTACTTACTTACCTTGGAGTGTCAGTCTAATCAGAGAACGGAGCTTTAAAAATCTGAACTTTTGAAATGCATGCGTCAATATTCAATAAAACCCCGATAGGTTACCTACCATGGCGAACGCTGTCGTCGTAATCGAACACATCAATGAAGTGACGGCAATCGCTCTTTTTACTGATGACAAGATTTCAGCATAGCTAAAAGAAAATAAGTTCCAGCTTTATTTTACAGAAGAAATTGGGGGCGACATAGCGGTCTTATGATATGAGAAAAATTCGAGAAGCAAAGCAAAAGAAAGCATGCTCATCACTGGGAAGACACACATAGTATGACAGTATTACCATGATGACCATTTGGACTGAATGTCCCTGCCTGACTAATTCCCATCTTCTGGATGTAACTATCTCAAATTTAGACTATGCGCCTCAGAAAAAGCAGCAACAGTGGTATTACTCTATAAAGTGCTAAATAAAGAATAAATTCATGACATTTTACATACTTAGGAGTCCCTTACAACAAGGACTTAACAGAAAATTCAAGAACACGACATATGACTACCGGTATATACCGAGGTCGATCTTCGGGATAGATGGCACCAATACTTCCACGATCTATAACAGCATCAAAGTCCTTTTCGTCTGTCCTAAACACCAAAATGAATTATAGCAAAATCACAATCATGATTACTTATTGTCATTATTTGTAATTTTCCATGTCTTAAACGACAAACCTTTAAGCATAACTTCAGAACTGAGATCATTGTTGAACTTCTATAGCGCCATTTTAGTAATGTTCTTGACATCGCTTGATGGTCACTCAGTAATTTTAATTGAAATCCCATATTGACAATTCCATTAAGTCAGTCGGGTTATATTATCCAGTCCTGGTTATGGTGGATAGGCAGTATAGAGAACAGGTAAGTTTTAAGTCTGGATCAAAATGTCTTAAGAGACTCAGTGGAGTGGACCAATGCTGAGAGTGAATTCCATATTTTAGGCCCAGACACTGAATATGCACACTTATCAAAGTGAAGTGAGTTTGCAGTATCTGTTTTTAGTGCATCCAAAAACCTGGATGAGTGCCTATGAGCCAGGACAGTGAGCAAGGACCGGAGATACTGGTTTAACTTGTAAAATCTTCTGGACAATTATGCAGACTTTAAAGTCAATTTGTTGATGCAAGATGTATAAAAAATTAACTTCTGACATCATCAAAATGTATACTTTGTAGGTTGATTGCCTCCAACTTATAATGCTAAATTTCAGTATTCAATTAAAAGAGTTTCAACTCAACTTATGAATGCATTGAACTGATACCAAACAATTTTGTAGTTGTCACGAAGAAAGTTTAATCTCTCACTTTGGAAAATCATAAAGGCTGCAGCAGTAGAGAGTAATTCGACCAGATTTCTCCTATGGGAAATAAAATCATATGCCATTTATATAGCACATCAACATTCTAAGCTTCAAATTATTCACATTCTAATTACAAAACAAAATATTTAGCTTGGGTTCATGTAATTCTATATACAGGGAGGCACAAAAAACCGGACTATATTAAATGCAAACCTAAATGTGACTAGTCCGTCTTTTTTGCACCACTCTGTACAGTAGTTTTGCCAAATCCAATGTGCAAAAGCTTTAAATGACCCGAAATTCCATTGCTTAAACAATAATGTACCAAAACCCCAAGCAAGACCACCCATTCTTACAAATTTACACTGGCTTTTTATTTCATTGAATACGCTACGACATTTTAATGCAAAGCAAAAATATTAATCCTACCGATCGAGAAAATTACTTTATTACCGTGTATTTTGAAAAGTCATTTCGAGTTTCCACTGAATATTCCAAAGAATTCTCTTTAAAAAAAGATTCGATGGCCAATTGACTGAGATCTACGCCCACAACACGGTGACCCCGATCGAAAAGCCTATAAACAGAACAATAGATTCAATTGTGAACAAACTGGCAAGTGTCCAGTGTCAGAAAAACCCAAAAAACCACACAATAATATTTAATTCCAAATTTTAATAAATAACTTTTCAATAGCGAAACACTTTTTTTCCCATTTTTGCTCACGTTGACACATCCAGCAAAAGAGACAGGACGCCAATCTGACAATAATTCTGGTAATGCATGGCGTGAAAATGAAAAATGGATCAGCCACACAATAAATTCCCAAACCATACCTGGCTATTTAAAATTTGTACTGCTACTAAGATCCAGAGCACATCACATGAACCCAACGATCACAAGCAAATTTATAGGGGGCATGATGAAGTAGCAACAGGATTCTAGGCATGAAACCAGAGGGTAGCAGGTTTGAATCTGACCCTATAGCCACTGCGTAATAACCTTGGGCAAGTTGTTCACTTCTCCACACTTATGAATCTTCGTAGCAATATAAAATTGCTGAAGTAACTTGATTAATGCCTTGCAAAGAATTTGACTGAAAGTTTTCAAAAACTCAACAGCAGCTGAGACAGAGAAAATTGAAAAATAAATGCCAAAACCAAATTTGTAAGTTTGTAAAGATGCAACTGTACGAAAATAGTCGGACCAGGCCTTTGTGCGGTCATACTAAAACAATGCAAGCACATTTATACACACTGTCTTCCAATAGTCCAGACTCCAGAGCAAAAGATGGCATCATTAAACAACTTAAATTAATGTTATACTCCAGAGCAAAAGATGGCATCATTAAACAACTTAAATTAATGTTATCATAATCACAAGAATACCATTTCATGTCAAGAGATTTTCCACAAAGTGGAACAAAAATTTTCAGATTTTTTCTATCATTCTCCAGTAGATGAATATACTTTATCAGGAAACTAAAAAGTCACAGAAGCATTTGTAAACTTTAACCCATGATCAGCATTATCTACCAATAACAATATGCTAATAAATTCATTAAACACCAAATTACCATACAACTAACCCTAATATACCATTATCACATAAGTTCAAAATGCATGAGTAAATGTTATGGATGATATAATATCATGTTACCACAGTGAGCTGATAAAAACATTTTTTATATTTTGAAAATCAATAAAATGTGTAAGCCCTACTAAGCCTTGATGTATATTTATCTTAACTAGAAAAGCCAGCTTTTTAAATTACTAAAGCTGAAGAATATGAAAAGAACATGCACCAGACACAGCAAATAAGTACATGTGTCTAAGTAAAATATCAAAACTTAATAAATTGTCAAAGGCTTTTAAATGTTTTGTTAAATATATTCAAGTACCTCAGCATAACCAAAAACACTGTAACAAACACTGTAACCCAGAAATCAAAAACACAAAACAAAAGACTTCCAAAATATTTAAACATTCAATAACATGTCATTCGATGTAAAGAGACTAATGTTCCTCAAAACTTACGGATTAACCTCCGTTTTGTGCCATGGGGTGTCACCAGCACCCCATCGGTCCAACCAATCCTTCGGATTATTTTTTGAACTGCATTCTGCAAGTGAATCAGCAGCCATTCACAAATCACTGTTGATAACGAATCTAAAACTAACAAAGAAATACATTTTACCATAAATTTCTAGTGGCACAACATAAAAGTTTCGACAATTTCAATTAGGAAACCACTGGTTATTATACAACAGAGACACGGAAAGATGAGTGAGTTGAGTACCGGTAAATGGTTGTGGTTATATAATCTCCAATTTATGAATTCCAGCTTTTAACCCGGTTAAGGCAGGCTGACTCTCATCGCCTCGCTTGTCACACGTAACGGACTTAAAGCACTAGCTTACTGGAAATCCCGACAAGAGATCTAAGCAAACCTTATTAGACGTCTTTTGAAACCAAATCCTATTAAAACACAACGCACAACAAGAAACGCCAACTTTTATAAAGACCTACTTTGAAGCTGAACTTTGACCAACACCGATCATAACACGGCCTAAAAGACTGACACGACCTTCCCCTTTGACTGATTGATTGTCCCAGTTACAAGTTATTACTGTAGTTTAGTAGTTTAATACCTGAATTACCTCTCATATTAATTTTATTTCTGGGATTGCATTTAAATAGCCTATAATTAATAGCCTATTTTAGTTCCATCGTTTTTCTATCACAGCTAAGCCGCAATCATCTGCATAGGTGCAAATCTGGAAGAAAAAGTGGTAGCTAAACCCCTACACCATTCCATTTCCCTTGCCTGGCCTCTCAAAAAGTGGAGGGCGCAAACCTAATAAATGTTTACGCCTATGACGGTTTGTGAAAGCAATATGGTGACACACTGAATTTACTTAAAATATGACATTCTTCATCAAGCCTTGATTCATTTAAAAAACAGAAACTACGGTTATCTAGGCTAGAGCCGCGAGGTTTACAATTTGAGATATATTACAAATAATTTTTACGCTCGCTAAATTGATGCATGGTCTTTTTATTTCTCAATCAAGTAAATTTTTGTAATAACATAACCTGGATGTCACATAAGGACCGATGATTTTACACTTGTAATATTTTCGCAAGTGTTTTACCAAGAGTAAACCGATTGGTGAAACATAGGCTTATCTCGGGTAAAGCCGTGTTTTTCTTACGCGTCTCAATAACAGTTCCGCGTAGACAATTTACAACTTTTCAGTGTATTGCCAGCGATTAGCGATGAATAAATTTGCATATTTAAAACCCACAGAACGCGGTTAGTCGGACCATGGACCAATGATTGGTGAGTATTCCTCACAAACAAAAACATTTTGGCTGATTAATATGGAAATCAGAGACGTCTGATTGGTCTATATTTCTGTGCTCTGCGTCCGATTGGCTGATATGATTCAGTGGGTGGCTATGTCCTCTTCGCTTTCTTTTGGAGAGGACGCCATCGTCTCTGAGCGCAGGTGAAAGAAAGGTTCGGAGCGGTTCGGGTCTCGATCGGGTTGCGGAGTTGTTGGTGTTTGTGTGTAGCCGTCGGTTCTCTCCGTATACTAAACGCCGGAACGAATCGATTATCCGCGGAACAAAGCGAAAAATCCAGCCAATTAAGCGCAACGTACCCCAGCCATATGTAACAATAACAACATCTGGATCAGTCCTCCTTGGATCAGTCCTCCTGGTAAGCCTCTTGAGGGAGTGTTTTGCTCGTGTTTCAACGTTTCTCTCGAGGGCCAGACCCCGAAGTCCCGTCTCTGTTTCTTCCTCGACCGATTGCCAGATTATTTCGACCGTCGTTTTGCCGTTAAACCAGCTGCTGGATCGGTCCGAGCGGTGTTCCATCTGATCCCGAAATCCAAATCGCCATCACGAATTCCCAACAGAATGATCCGGGAAGTGGGAAGCGTCGTGGACTTTGTCTCGAATCTACTTGGGAAGAGCGGCGTCGTCGGTCCGGACAGGACGAAACAGTTCGCCGAAACTCTAGCAATGGTCCTCTGCACCCACTATCGAAATCACTGGTTTCCTGACAAACCGAACAAGGGCAGTGCGTACAGGTGTATTCGTATTGCCAATCGAGAAATGGATCCCCTGATCGTGAAGGCTGGACGACTGGTTGGGCTGTCCATATCTGACCTGCTCGCCCTGCTACCCAGCGAACTTACCCTCTGGGTCGACCCGATGGAGGTGTCGTACCGCATCGGAGAAGAAGGAAGCATTGGTGTTCTGTACGATGGTGAAAATGGCAGCGACTCCGAGAATTCACATCAAACCATCTATCAGTCCTGCAATGAACAAATGCGCCTGTCACTTCTGGGCACCGGTACTGAGCAGATCGGCAGTTGGGACTTACTCACAACATTCGTTGCCAGCTAAAAAATTCTACCTTGGACTATGGCCGCCACACCCTCTGGATCTCATCTGAGCTTTTGTTTCATGATTCTTTTCTGTTTAATGCAAAATTTATTAATTTATGACTTTATTTGCCTTGCAGCTGCAGCACAGAGATGGCTAAACATCGGTTTGGGACATATTTTGTGTAATGCAACAATATTGACTTAATTTGAATGAGACAAGAATGCAGGACGTTGCTTTGACTAGATTTGCTCATTCAGTTTAGATGCACAATAATACTTTATGGTTCAGATCCTGCACAAAGTTTTTGTTACTTGCACATAATTTTTGATGATTTGGAGATTTATCAGTTGTCTAATTTATTGACTTTTTCAAAATTTTGCTGTTTTTAAAAAATTGTATATATTTGTGGTATAAATGCATTGGAATTGATCCTGATATAAAAGCTTATTTGATGAACATTTGAGCATTTCTGTCTAAATACTATAAAATTTTTATGATAATAGTTTTCAGATTATGGAGGAGGTAACAGATGAATTCTTGACTATTTGAAATTAGAAGACATCATATGAAGGTTAAAATTAACATAAGTTCAATAGAATATCAGAATATTCAGAGATAAATTGTCATATAACAAAGAATTTGATGGAATTGTAAGAAGTTGAAATTATTATGTTTTCTGTGTTTGTGGTGATTCTACTGCTGCAGTTTAATATAAATTCAATCACTTAATAACTGGAAATTGTTCTCATATATCTATGATTAAGATGGAATGAATTCTTTTGTTCATTTGGTCCATAAATGCCAATGTTAAAGATGTAAATAATATGCATATTTGGATACTTTGCTGATGATTTGCCATATGTTGATGTTGCCACAATCTTTCATTGTGGTAATCAATTAAAATTTGGTTATATGCATTGTTTATAAAATGATCAATTTCCTTTCAGATGAAATGTCCTCTGGTTTATTTTTGTACCAGCACTTGTGTCTAAACTGATTGACTGAATTTGTGGTTGAGGCCAACTGTACTGTATTTTGTCGGGTATTGACTCGCATTGGCAGTCGTATTTAGTTAAGAAATGTGCTCAGTTGCAACTTGCAAACATTGAAATTTCTGTAAAATACTGTAGTGGATTTATTAGATAATGAAAATAGTAGCAGCATTCATATTTGTCTTTGTCTTATCTGTTTAACATTTAACTCATGGGCTGCTTTACTGGCTTCATCTGACTTGCAAACTTCTACTGTCACATTCAATGTCATTGATAAGTCGCATTATTAGGCATATTGGGACATTTAGTGTCTATTTGAAATGGCCTGTGTGATATTAAGCTGGCCTATATCATCATTAAACTTCTATAGTGCCAGTTTAGTAACACCCTTCACATCAATGTATGGTTGCTCCTTGGTTCTAATTGTTATCTCACATTGTGTGACGATTGTCAAATCCAGCAGGTCAGTCCGATATGTATTTTATTGCATTCTATATTTAACTTATGTTGACAAATACAGTCATGTTGAGCTTCATGCATATCCGAGTACAGTATAAGAAAGAAAAAGTATATAAACCTGAGAAGAAAAGCTCAAGAATAAAAAGGGTGGTAATGCTGAAGTATGAAGCATGCCTCTAGTCAGCATCTGCTGATTATAATATTAATAAATATACAAGTATATTTTAAAACCACTTTATCCATTCTAATTTAAAGGCTAAAATGTTAATTGATTTAAAATAAGGATACGTTAGTCACAATACTGAAAAGTAGATTGTAATTACACAGACTTTTGCAGGAATACACTTCAGCAACAAAATTACTTGGAAGTATTGCACGAACATTAACACAAAATAAAAAAGTAAAATTTTTATAGTGAAGCTAGCCTTTCAAAAAAGTTTCATTCTGAAGACAAATAATAATGGTGTTGTAAATACCAGTTTACACTTGCCAGAACCGACCACTATGTTTCTGCTATGCCTTTTCAACCTGTGACGCCTTCCATCTCATATACAGTAGTGTGAAAAGTTCTCAGTAAAGTGGATAAATTTTACCCCATTACACAAATTTGGGGTGGTTTAAGAAGAATGACAAATTTGGAACCAAGTTTTCACTGTACAGTAACCAACTCCCATCTGTGAAAATTGTGATTCATTAATAATAATGAGATCAATTTCAGTGGGAAATTTTATTTCACAAACCACCACCCACTGGTAGTCGCAAATGATGATTTCAGGACATGCAGTTTTAAATAAGGCTCCACGTAAAAACACGGCCTACTATTGACAAAAACTACTAACAAATGAGCAAGTTTACAACACGGCCAAAACAGAAAAGAGCTAGTAAATCACGTACTGTAAAAGCAAGTCACTTTGGACACGTGATAAGGGTCGTCCATAAATTACATCACATGATTTTGGCACTTTTGGACCCCCACGTAACGCGTCGTAACAAAACGTCAGACCCCTAAAATATGACGTCACAACAGGCCGACCCCCTTTTCGCCTTACAAAAATCTTGACAAGGGGTCGTCCATAAATGACGTTACGCGATTTTTGGCAGTTTTTACCCCTCAATCGTAACGTGTCGTAACAAAAAGTCAGACCCTCTAAAATATGACGTAACAACATCCTTGTACTTTTTCCTCTCGAAAATTGTATTTTTTCCTCTCCAAAATATCCCCGACAAGCAAAAAAGGTCAAAGGTCATGACCTAATTAATTTGTTGCGTGACGTCACATTTACGGAACCCCCGTTGTAACACTTCGTAACAAATGGCCGGACCCCTCCCAACCGCGTGACGTACTTTATGGACGACCCCTAAGACAACCACAAGACACCATCGAGAGCAGTGTGGTCACGGGACTTGTGGAAGGAAACCGAAGCCGGGGACGACTGAATATATGTTGGCTTGACAACATCACGATGACGAAAAGCGACGATAGCGCACTGATATGACTTGACAATTAGCGGCGCCACCAGTCGACGAAACACAAAAATCATAGACTCATTGTTATTCATAGTCTGCGTTAATCGATAAAATCATTTTTTATCGTCGCATTTCTTAAATCGGAATTTTCGCCAAGTATTTCGCTGTTTGTAAGTAAAATCGCGAATAATCTCTTTGAAATTAATTAATTTGTCGTAAAATCGAAGTTATTTACGGATCAAACGACAATAATTCGCTTAATGACGACGCAGCTGCGGCTACTGGTTACAGTCATCGGGAGCCTTTTATTCGGCTTCTATAGCGCCATCATTGCACTGTGCTGAGATAAACTTTACGCTGAAGCTATCTTTATGTTTCAATTACTAATCCATAGCAATCGAAATAACTTTATTAATTAACACTTATTAAAGCAAGAATACCTTATATTTTGCTATCTTATTTATTGAATATTGTTATTGTTATTGCCAATCTGTAGGAGAGTAAATTTGGATATTTTGATGTGTAATTTCAAGCTAGTAAAACTTGACCTGTTCGTGATAATTGTACAGCAGCCCAAGGTTTTCCACCAACCAGGGACATTCCAGTGCTGCCTTTGTTTGTTGCCTTAAAGCCTTTTCTTTTCCAACCTGGTGTAAAATGTCGTCGAATCTTGCTGCTCAAAAGGCAGTCGTCGAGAGCCTGCGCATCGAGTGTAGCGTCAATCGAGTGCGCCTTTCCCAGACGATCAAGGAGCTGATCCAGTACACGGAGCAACACAGACCACATGACCCACTGCTCGTCGGGATCGACAAAAAGGTGAATCCGTTCATTGAGAAGAGCAGCTGCACCCTTGTGTGAAGTGCGGCGGCCGCGCAGCGGCGGCGCAGACGTCGGAAATGAAAATGGAACTCCATTTTGCTACTCTTATTATTATTATGATTATTATTACATGCGTAATCTGTATTCATTATTTGCTTTCTTCTTCTTCTTTTAAGATGGACCAAAGATTCGGGGGTTTTGAATTGACCGCAAACTTACTTTCCAGCTGCTTTCGATGAATTTTTAGGTTTCGCGTATCAATGACATGGTTTCTTTGAATAAAATTTAAGTTTCATTGGGCATGGTTGCAGTTTATGCTGGATTCATTTCTATGAATCACAGTTTGGTCCATCTATTGTTAGTATTTGATTGCGTTTTTATGTAGTGTATTTTTTTGCATGCATATTACTAAAGCAATTTCTACGCAAGATTTGTGCATATCGAGGTACGTGCCCGAATGTCTGTTGAGGATTTTATTCTTTGTGACGGATTTCCATTTCTTAACACGAGTTTACGCAGTTTCTTTCACCGTGCCAGAATTTTAAATTTTAATCTTATAACGTTCTTAGTTAGAATAGTTATTTAAACTATTGGCTTTATCTGGCTGGCTTCTTTGAAATGATTTGGTTATGCTGTTAGAAAATTTTTTCGCTTCGCGCTAGAATTGCACTTCCAGATAAATGTACGCTGCGTAATAAAGACAAGACAGTTGAAATCGGGTTCAATTTAAACTTGCACTGAATCTCGATGTGCTGAATTTTTGCAGCTATTTCTTCAGCAGCAGGTAGTCATGGTAACATTGGTTGGTTTCTATTTTTTTATTTGCCATGGTTACATATGAACTTTATTTGCAATCATCTTTTCATTCCGATTGTTGCATTCAATCTGAAAGCTTTTACCAGCCTTTGTACTTCCACTTCTGACTCGAACTGTGAAATTTGGTGATTTCCTTTTCTTGTCGTTTAACATACTCGTTGGCGGCTCCAGGATTTGGCAGGGGGCGTTGGAGAGAAACTTCTAAGCATGGGGCCAACTGTTTTTCATAAACCAGAACATACAGGAAGATTATCACCCTTGAAGGGGGGCAGGCATTCAGTAGGGGCACGGGCCCCCTGTAGAACCGCCTCTGAAAGTACTTGCATTGACCATTAGAATATTGAGTCTGCTGTTCTGTTATTTAAAGAATTTATTGACGGTTTACGATTTTAAGAATTTTAACTTATACGTCCTTCCAAATCTTACTGAAGTTTTTGCTAACTGCTTTCGACTAGATGCTGCTTCACCCAAAACTGCTGATAGGTTTTGTTTAAATCTATTCATATTTTCACTGATTAACGATATGATATTATTTAGGTTACATTTACAGTTTTGATTTAGCATGGTTATACTGTAGCAGCCTATTCGTTCTGTACAGATGTTTGCGTGTAATCATGATCTGTCTTGCAAGAAAAGGAAACGTGGGATTTCTACGTTGTCCCAAATTGGCAGAAAGTAATCGTTAATTAAAATAATTGGTAATCATTCAGAACAGTTTGACGTTACCAGATTCAAGATTAAGGAAATTTGGTGGATCCTCTTTTAACTCTTTGAGCCTGGCAATCAGTTATGAAACTGAAATATCAATCGGTCTTACTGGTGGCAAAAGGGTCAAGCCTACTCTGCTACCTACATACTTTATTGCTCCTGTTGCTAGTGTGAAATACCGTCATTATCAATTACCATCACCATAAAATATTGATCAGCCAGTCTGATAGGCCTATAGCCTATTCACATCCCAACCACGTTTATACATGGAAAATTCAATTTAATGCAGAGACCTTTGGAAAACCCATACATTTATTCCAATAACACTTAATTTACTTGTATAGGAATAATGATTTTATTAGCTTGCTTACAGTGCAGATGTGTTTTTTTGTGAGAATCGCATAATTGTAGCCTTCTTCGTACTTTTTCGTAAAACGAAATAAAATTCATTTTATTGTATTGAGTTTTTCTTTCAAATCAGTCATTAGACTTCTATGGCGCCACTGTCATAATGCCTAGGGCATCGGCCATTCCAAATTAGTAGAACCAGGTCAAGCCAGAAAGATCAATGCATGAATTGAATGCAGATCATTGGTACAGCCTATTCTGGGTGGTATTTGTGCAGAACTGTAGAGAAATTTTCGAGGGGGTGGTTAGATAGCACGATTGGAAGTTGGAACAGAATCGATACACATGGACCAGAGGAGTAGCGAAGGGGGCAGGTTGGGGTATATGCCCCCTGGCGCTGAGGTGAGGGGCGCCAAAATCGGGTTGTGGGGTGTTAAACGGTGAAATAAATAAGAAAGAAGTGCGGCGACCTTTTTTTGCTCGTCAGGAGTATAGGGAGAGGGGCGCCGTAGATAGTTGAGGGGCGCCGAGAGAACGATGAGACGACCTTTTTTGCTCGTCAGCTGTGTTGGGGGCGCCAACAGTACACTTTGTACCCCCCCCGGGCGCCGGATACCCTCGCTATGCCTCTGACATGGACGTGACTGTGCCAAAAACTTCTTGAAAACGTTTTTATGGTTTTAGACTTCGTTCGAATATGTCTTTATATGTGTTCCCCTATTCATTCCGCAGCCTTGGCTACATATATATATAGCCTGCATATATAACAAAGCATCTTAAGGTATCAGTAACTTTAATGTTATCACATTGTCAATACACAGCTAATCCAGAGCAATGTTCCCTAAATTTTGTTGAGTGTGCGCGGAAAAGTATAGTCCCTGAGCGGCACACTTTCATGCCTGAGCACCTGAATTGTTTCACAGATGTCACCCAAGACAAAACACAACAAAATCAGTGTTTTTTAAAACTAAAAACCACTGCGCGGCGGCTGGAAATTGCTGCGCGGCATTTTCTTGTCATGTGCGCGGCCGCGCAGCTTAGAGGGAACATTGAATTCTGGACCCGCATTTTGGATATCTATCAGATATCTGACTGCTTTAAAGGTTTGAAAATCTATAAAATGTATAGCCACCATTTATTTATTTTGCAATATAGACACATTAATAGGGTGGAAAGTGACGGCTTTTTCTAGTCCTCTGACATTGGTGGGGGGCGCTTGAGGGTTCTAAAGCGAAATGTGAGCAATATATCGACATGAATTTTTGGATCGCCCGAAAAATTTTCATGGACTATAGTCCATGGTATTTTTTCGAAATTTGAGCGAAAATTTGTGGTGTCGTAGAGATTTCATATTTGCACCGATTGAAGCCCCGTCGATGTCTACAAGGAATCTGGACTCGCATTTTGGATATCTATCAGATATCTGACTGCTTTAAAGGTTTGAAAATCTATAAAATGTATAGCCACCCTTTATTTATTTTGCAATATAGACACATTAATAGGGTGGAAAGTGACGACTTTTTCTAGTCCTCTGACATCAGTGGGGGCGCTTGAGGGTTCTAAAGCGAAATGTGAGCAATATATCGACATGAATTTTTGGGTCGCCCGAAAAATTTTCAGTGTGGTGTGAAGCCCCGTCGATGTCTACAAGGAATCTGGACCCGCATTTTGGATATCTATCAGATATCTGACTGCTTTAAAGGTTTGAAAATCTATAAAATGTATAGCCACCATTTATTTATTTTGCAATATAGACACATTAATAGGGTTATGTGTCCATGGTATTTTTTCGAAATTTGAGCGAAAATTTGTGGTGTCGTAGAGATTTCATATTTGCACCGATTGAAGCCCCGTCGATGTCTACAAGGAATCTAGACCCGCATTTTGGATATCTATCAGATATCTGACTGCTTTAAAGGTTTGAAAATCTATAAAATGTATAGCCACCATTATTATATTTTGCAATATAGACACATTAATAGGGTGGAAAGTGACGACTTTTTCTAGTTCTCTGACATCAGTGGGGGGCGCTTGAGGGTTCTAAAGCGAAATGTGAGCAATATATCGACATGAATTTTTGGGTCGCCCGAAAATTTTTCATGGACTATAGTCCATGGTATTTTTTCGAAATTTGAGCGAAAATTTGTGGTGTCGTAGAGATTTCAGATTTGCACCGATTGAAGCCCCGTCGATGTCTACAAGGAATCTGGACCCGCATTTTGGATATCTATCAGATATCTGACTGCTTTAAAGGTTTGAAAATCTATAAAATGTATAGCCACCATTATTATATTTTGCAATATAGACACATTAATAGGGTGGAAAGTGACGGATTTTTCTACTCCACTGACATCACTGCAAGGTGTTTGAAGGTTCTAAATAGAAATTTTATGAAAGACACATGGCAGCCGATTTGCGATTTACTATTAGGCTGTGTGGTATTTTTCTTTTCGCTTGAAAAATCCTGCGTCCCCAAGAATTTTGCGCCAAGGGCAACCGCCTCTGCTACCCACGCTACGCCACTGGTGGGTAGATCGTGTATTTTTATCAGTGCAATTTTGTTCAATAGATTTCCTTCTCATTTTGGCTCATTTTAGCGAATCTGCGCTTGGATTTTCCTAACACCCGTAAGTTCAGATAGCCTACTAAAGGCCTATTATAAATAGGCTACAGTTAGGCTTCTAGACTCGAGCTCCCCACTTTTGAGAGGCTTGGGGAAAGGATTAGGGTTTCCCACGTTTTCATCCAAGTTTACGCCATATTTCAGACCCCTATTGTAGGCCTATTGAAACTTTAAAACACACTGTTTCGAAAATCGAGAATCTACGAGAAATCTTTTATTGCAAAACCGACAAAATTCCCACTGCAACGAAACAATTGGGCCTATTGTTTTGGCGTGGTCACGGATGGGGGGCGGTGTCCCCTTTCGGCCCAAGGCGAGATTCAGGCAAAACCGATGAGAAAACTTATCAGGGGATGGAGTAGGACGACCGGCCACAGCGTCAGGCTGCAAGAAATCATCATCATCATCATCATCATCATCATCATCATCATCAAGGAACAAAATAACGAGCACTTGTATTTTATTAGAAGTCTTGAAAGTCGTACTGGCATTTTCATACGCAACGAATAGGAGAGAGAGAGAGAGAGAGAGAGAGAGAGAGAGAGAGAGAGAGAGAGAGAGAGAGAAAGACAGACAGACAGACAGACAGACAGAGACAGACAGAGAGAAAGAGAGACAGAGAGAGACGGACAGACAAACAGACGCAGGTTTCTACGACCTGTCAACGTAACAGCACAAGACACCCAAAGTAAACACCGCATCATAACAATTGGTTAATACAATTCCACCACAATAGGCCTACGCAATTTCGAGAAATGTATAGGCCTAGATACTAACGAAGAGTCTAGAGATGCCGTAGTTAATATCATAAACGAATGCAATAATAAGCGTAGGCCAACAAGTTAACGGTGTTAAGTTACGCAAAATAAAGCGACAATTTTCAGTTTATGTTAGTGCTCAACAGTGGCGGCACCACCGGTGGGGGGCAGGGGGCCCGTGCCCCCTATTGAGTGCCTGGCCCTCCCAGTGGTCCCCCATGTTGGGACCCTATACTTAATGCTACATTCATTAAACAACAAATGGTTGGCCCCCCATGATTAGACGTTGCCACCCCAACGCCCCCCTCCAACTTGCCAAATCCTAGAGCAGCCACCGGTGCTCAAATTGCTCGTATTTTATAGACCTACCTATAGGCGTCACAATAAATTCAGAAAGTGCAAACTAATACAAGCATATATATATATAATATACAGTAATATTATACTTTCTGATTAAAGTCAGCAACAGCATAGCGTAGACAATTAAATGGGAGTCCGATTTAGAGCCAACGGAAAGTCAAGGTGTAAAACCAACCACAAGGTTGCGTTCTTTAGACAGTTTCCGATGCAGATACTAGATCCGTCAAGTACAGTAGAATTTCGTTATAGCGGACTCGATTATAACGTGCCGCAGTGTTGACCTAGGAATATGGCGTACTCTAAATTTTAGAGACCTGCTAAGTACGCTATAACGAGGTTCTACTGTACTAATAATGAGCAAACTGATCTTGAGTTAAGTGCGTTTTGGGTTCACTTTAAGCCACGTCATTCGGTCACCTGACGTCATTAGATGTGGCCAAAGCGTCAACGCATAAACAGCATGACAACTGCTTAACAAAGGGCTATAATAATAATAATAATAATAATAATAATAATAATAATAATAATAGAAATAGTAATGATAAAAGTACTATAATAGCAAATATTAGCAATAAACCTTCTCTATGGTCTGGAGGAGAGTTACATGTACCTGCTATAAGCCTCGTTCCTGATAGAAATTCTTTCTGTAGCTTGTGTCCTAGGAGCAGGGGCGTAGCTAGGGTGTCCGGCGCTCGGGAACAAAGCATACTGATGGCGTCCCCTGAACTTTAAAAAATCCTCAACCTCAGAAAATCCATGACAAGCAAAAAAAGGTAGTCACTATTGGTCGTTAGCTGAAAAAGACGAAATCGAAGATCGTTTGAACTTTTTACTTGTTTCCAACCTAAACCTCATTTTAACGCCCCCTAAACCAAATTTTGACGACCCCACATCGGCGCTCGGGGTCAGATGTACCCCATTTCCCCTAGCTACGCCTCTGCCCAGGAGTTCTACTCCAGTTGTCTCAGGTGGAGGGCAACCGCCCTCGTTCAGCCGATGCCGTGAAAATTAAAGGCGCTAAGCTGTGCGGCATTTGAGCCTATACCACTGCTAGCATTACCACGCCTAACCTCAAATCCAAATACATCATCGGTCGATGATGGTGTATCCACTAACTCCTCTCTCTCTCTCTCTCTCTCTCTCTCTCTCTCTCTCTCTCTCTCTCTCTCACACTATCCACAAAATGTCCTAACAAGTCTCAACAAGAATGCAGTCAACGTAAAAACACTGAACTCAAGTGTCTGAATACCGCAGCTTTTGCGACCGGGTTTAGATAAGGTGCGAAAGATTTTGGCCAAAAAATCTCGCTATAACTGGAACTAGGAAACTATGTCAGTCGATCAGACGGAACTAAGTATTCGAGTGGGTTTTTAAGGCTAAAAAAGCGCTAAAAATAATGCAGACGAAAGAGTGTGACGTAAGCCATATGCCACTTGTAAAAGTCCTACTTTTAAAAGCGTTTTTATAGAAATTTACGAGCTTTTAATTACTTAACTGTATACAAGCTTTGACACAACGCAGAGAATTGTTTAACGCCGGCAAATTTGCAAATAACTTCAACAAAAAGTGAGTACAGAAACAAACTGCAGTGTTATTGAAACCGCTGTTAAATAAGTCGTCGCATTTTTTAACGAAAAGTTTCAAACAAAAAGAATGTTTCATATACAAATAAAGTTTTTTTATATACAGTCAGTGTTACACACACAGATATATATATATATATATATATATATATATATATATATATATATATATATATATATATATATATATATATATATATATATATAGACAGACAGACAGACAGACATACAGAGAGGGGGGAAGAGAGAGAATTCATTGCACTGTCTCAAATTCTTCTCTCGGTATTTTCCAATTCTTACACTCTGCAAGAGTCAGTCTAAGCGCATTAAATACCAGGTGGCTAAGTCAAATTGTAAACAATAAGTTGAGCGTCGATGATATTACAATTTAAAACACAAAAGACCGAATAAAAATCATTCATATAAACACAAAATCGTGAACAGCGCAGAAAACTGAATGCCTAAGTCAAGACGAAATTATCGGAAAATCTACAAAACCACAGAAATGAACATATAATAATCAATAAAAATCGTTTAGCTACAAACACGCTGACTGCATAATTCTAGCGTATAAACCGCTTTGTGTTACGGTAAATACTCGAGTTAGAAACATTCCAAATACATTTAATAGCGATCTGCCATAAAAACTCTTAAAAACCGCATTAAATTAACCGTAGATCAACGCAGAAGACATGGGTAAATATAGGAAATAATGCGAACAGAAATGCAATAGTAACACAACTTTATTTAAAAATCATAGGCGGCGGCATCCGTTGACCTACATTCCCGACCCTCCCCTACATTTGTGGTTTTATTTTATTGGATATGAAAATGCGTTAGACATAGCAACCGGCCGGGGGAGGGGAGAGAACGAGGGGGGGTCAAGTCCTCCCTATTCTGGATGGGATCAGTTGTGGAATTAGCGCAAAAACAGTTGAGAACCAATTTTTTTGTGGGGGGGAGAGAAGGGGTATTGAGGATCATTGGAACAGAATCGATGTGTCTCAAACACTTCCTGACAACGTTTTATTTTGATTTTCTAGTCTTTTTACCACTGTGCCCCCCCTCCCATACCGGCACTTTGGCTACGCCACCGTGAAAATGATTCCAAAATGAGGGACCAGTCACTGATTCAAATCCGCGTGGTTTACCGCCGCCTCTTTTAAAAGAAATTCACGAACAGAACACAAAAACGAATGAACGATGACTTTGGTAGCATACTATATATATATATATATATATATATATATATATATATATATATATATATATAATATATATATATATATACAGATATATATACTGTATATATATATATATATCACAGATAGATAGTCAAGGAACATTATTAATCGGAAGCTTACTCTCTGCCACACCCCGCCACTCATCGTCGGGTGACCTTGAGAGACGAGGTCAAAGGTCAACTATTCGTCCGCACGAAGGTCAGCGTCTCGTTCAGCGACGTCACGAGCGTCGACTTGTTGGCGACGAACGTCAGCTGTTCATAGTAGGACAGATCCAGGCGGTAGCGATCCGGATAGACTGTCCGGTTGAAGATCAGCTCCTCCATGCAGTCGTACCCGACGCCTTCGTATCCGCTGTGGAACTTGTTGACGAACAGCTCCGGACGGTGGCCGAGCCAGGGCAGGTCGCCGACCCCGAAGATGCAGATCTCGCGGACCCACTTGCCCTGGCACGGCCAGTGCGACCACGACCAGTCGACCTGCTTCGACAGCGACGTCCAGATCGTTCCGCGCGCTGTGAACAGCTTCGACTCCGGGTCACCTGTACAGGTGTGCGCACGTATGTACGGGTTAATTAAACGGGCATTAGCGTCGCCACGGGGGGGGGGCAAATGGGGCAACTGCCTCTCCCCCAAACCTGGCCCCAGACCACCTATAAGATTCGCGAAAATCCGGTGGGGAAGTTTTTTGTGGAGGGAGAAGGTGGGGTGGGGGTAAGGAATCTGACACGCCAGCCCCCTTCCCCAACCCAAAATTCCTGGCGACGCCACTGTAAACCGGGTTTCCATCTTAGAACAGAGGAGAAACTACAGTAGAACTTCGTTATAACGGCAGTGGCCTAGCCAAGGAGGGCTGGGGGTGGGTTAACCCCCTTGGCTCTTCGGCGAAATAAAATTGACTCGGCGAACTTTTTTATCGACTTGGCCTCGGGCGCCCACCGCTCTCTGAAAGCACACCGGTCCCAGTCCAAATAGGGGATCCGGGCAGCCCCCCTCGCTCGTGACTACGCCATGTCTTGGTTTAGGGCGAGTCTAAATAGGCCTACCTTTGCAAAGCGCTGGGTATAACTTATTATTATTATTATTATTATTATTATTATTATTAGTAGTAGTAGTAGTAGTAGTAGTAGTAGTAGTAGTAGTAGTAGTAGTAGTAGTAGTAGTAGTAGTATCATCATCATCATCACCACCACCACCACCATACCACCACCACCACCATCATCATCATCATCATCATCATCATCACCATTACCATCATCATTTCCATTTTCCAGACAATTTCTCCAGCGCAGTAAACAAGGCTAAGGCCTATGACAAGAGCGCTTTATATATATATATATATATATATATATATATATATATATATATATATATATATATATCATATATTATCATTGCTATTATTACCTTTATAGCTTCCGGGCGCATGGAATACGGGATTGTGGTTGAGCGTTGGCCAGATGTATTCGTCCGGAGCCATGGTGTCGGCAAACCATTCGATGAGGTCGTGAGAGATTTTGGAATACAGAAAGAAGACGACGAAAGCACGGGTCAGGACGACCTGGTTACTGCCCTTGAATATGGTGACGTTGTAGGGGGTCTGACCCTTGGGGTAGAAGGTCATCAGCATCATGCCCAACTGGCTGGAGTGACGCCAGCTGAACAGGTTTCGAACCCTCAGCCACACGGGCGTCGACCTGAAGATCATTGGTCAGTCAATCATTAGTCAGTCAATACTCATCATATGCGACGTACAATCAGAGCTCAATAGGGTTGGGGGTTCAGCCCTCCCTTTAAAATGGCAGACCCTCCCTATAGAAATGCAAAATGACAAAAGTGTAAATTCAAAAACACCACGCTAAATTTTCTCACATTTCGAGCACTGCGTACAATATATTGCCGAGACACGTTTCAGCGTATGTATAATTAGGGCCCCGAGGCCAGTCGACGTAATTTCGCGAAGGGTCAAATTTTTTAATGACCGGTGCTCAGGGCCAGGAGCAATAATTTTTAGTTTAAAAATATAGTTTAAAAGTAACAACAGAGAACAGGCAAGATGGAAACAAGGCATGTAAAGAATATTTCACACGCATAAGAAAGTTTTTTTTATAATCTCAATATCTTGGCTAAGGGTTGCCTCGTATGGCTGTGAGTCATGGACACTAAATAATTAAAGAAGAAAATCGAATTCAGGCATTCGAAAACAAATACATGAGAAAACTGATGACGATTCGTTATACAGATTTCATATCGAATGAGACACTGTACAAAATGGCTGCTGGAGTAGATCAGGAATTTCTGAATCATATCAAATCAAGAAAAATGAGATATTTTGGACATGTTACTAGAAAAACAGAAGACTCAATTGAAAACTAAATAATAACGGGTTTGACGGAAGGAACCAGCTAGAGGCAAGGCAGATCCAGACCCAGCTGGATAGACAACATTAGGACATGTCTGGACTAGCATGAAAGGAGCGCCACTAATGGAAGCAGCTAGAGAAAGGGAGCAGTGGAGAATTATTGCTCAACGTTGCAGCCAACGTCTTCGCATAGCGACGACGGGTTCATGACATATCTTCGCGGGCCATTTCACACCCCTGGCGGTCCGAATCTGGTCCGCGGACCGCCATTTCAATACCTTTTGTCATTTTCGGAATAAAATTACAACTGATTATATGTGAACGATATTTCTAATAATTATTTGCATATAAACGTTTTTATAGTTTTTCAAGATGGCGTCGCTGTCGGCGTAGATCAAAGGACATCATTTTTCTCAGCGGCCGACAACAGGTGAAAGCAACCGACCAGATTTCGCCCTTCCCATCCCCGTCCTCCAACCCCCCCCTCCCTCCCTCCCAAATGGCCCATACAATGATGTCGCTCAATACTGTGAAACCGAAAATACCAGAAAATCGAAGCACACAGACAAGCACACAGACAACCAGCAACACATCTAATGCTACAGACCCCGTATATACGGACTCCATTTCATCAATATTGGCCGCCGATCGATTATATGTCTGTTTTTCTGTACGTCTGTCTGTCTATCTATCAATCTGTTTGTCTGTCTATCTGTCTGTCTGTCTGTCTGTCTTTCTATAAATGAGAGAGTATTCTGTTTTCGAATGCATGGATGGGTAATAAATTAAGACAGTCTGATTTGGTTCAGAAGTAAGACTCTGTTGTTATTCGAATTCACCAACTGTTGTCAGATGTAAGATGCAACCCGTGTTTGTTATGCGTTTTCCGATACACAGATTTGAGACCTTGCCTATAGCAGTAGTAGTAGTAGTAGTAGCAGTAGTAGTAGTAGTAGTAGTAGTAGTAGTAGTAGTAGTAGTAGTAGTAGTAGTAGTAGCAGTAGCAGCAGTAGCAGCAGTAGCAGTAGTAGTAGTAGTAGTAGCAGCAGCAGTAGCAGTAGCAGTAGCAGTAGTAGTAGTAGTAGTAATAGTATAACCATTGCATCCCAAGTGACATGGCTTCGAGTATTCGTTAAATACAATATATATCGTCGTCGTCGTCAACATTATCATCATCGTCGTCATCATCGTCACCACCAGTGCATCGCAATAGTGAATAAAAGTATTGAAGGGTTAAATATTACCATCCATTAATTAATTATCTATATTATGTGTTGTGTGTGTAATGCTACGGTCTGCCTTCTTTCTCCCATACGCCAAAGGTCTGTCAGTCTGTCTCTCTGTTTTCCTGCATGCGACCTTAATGGTCTGTCTCTTACTTCCTGGTCATATACCAGTCTATACCAGCTTTCTGCCTATACCTGCCCTGCCTGCTTACCCGCCTCCCTCCCTGTCTAGTTTTCTGTCTGCTTTCCCGCCTCTCTATACCTAAAACATCGCCAGTGTTTATGAGTATTTTCGGTACATTCGGTGTGTTTCTGATTTCATTAAAAACCGCACATTCCACAGCGTTACCTCGCGCAATCTCCACCCCAAAGAATTATTCTGCGCTACAATTCTCCAATTTCCACATTTCAGAACCTTCATCCATCCATCCATCCATCTGTGAAACTTGCTTCTTCTGTTACGTGCGTACTAGCTGTTTCCTTCCTCCTCCCTCCCCCAGTCGTAAACTAGCGCTATAGAATTTCCGCAGCGCGTGGTTGCACCTTTACCCGCTGCGCCAAATGGCAGACGGAGTCTTGTCTGTTGTCTGCCATCGTCTTTTTGAGCGGGAAACGAACAACTATTCTCCGAAACGCGACGACTTTACGGCGCTGTATAAACAGGCCGGTATTTAGTATACGGTATATATATATATATATATATATATATATATATATATATATATATATATATACAATAATCGTACGACCTTCAGAGATATTTACGGAGAGAATCGATGCTCTAATCCGCTAATGCAATTCATTATATGGTGCCATTATAAACTGTGACCAGTTTCCGTTGCAAAAGGCCACAACACACAGGGTTATAAATTAAAAATCTTTACATTTCCTCCTCCTCCTCCTCCCCTCCCCTCCTACCTGCTTATCAATTTCGTACCGAATAGTAGTATTCGGTTCATCTGGAAAAATCAATAGCGTTTCGTTAGAAGGCAGACGACGTCCGTGTTTTAGCCCACTAAATTATAATTATCATCGGTCACGGATTATACCATCCATCCATCCATCCCTCTCTCTCCCCTCCAGCCTCTTCCGGAGGATGTGGCAAGGGCAGTCAAGGGGCTGACTGACCGGTGGCACCTCAACCATGCAACCACCACAAGACGCAGAATGAGTGACTAAACAGGTTTTGAACGAAAATCGAACTGACAAGATTTGACAAGACAATGTAGTTCAGTGGCTAAAGTCCATAAAAGCCAAGAATCGTTCACTTCTGGATAAAAGCATGCCACTTGGCACAGTTATAGGGTACATGGCCCAGAACAATTTCCCCAAAGGATGCACAAGTTTTTGTTATCTCTTACCATGCAATTTGGCACCATAAATTTTCTTGATAATTTGTAAACAAATTCCGCTTGATCTGCAGTACGTAGACAAATGACAATCGATACAGTGCCAAATAAACAATACTAAGTAATAATATATAATAATATTGTGCTTATAGAGTGTACAGATATGAATATTATCATTTCATGTCGCTTTTACTCCGAAACTAAAATACGAAAAGGGTAATTCCGCATCAAATCAAAACGCTTTTGAATAAAATCGGACGCCACCATCTCAGATTGTGATGAAAACTGGCATAATAATTGTTTATACCCATGAGCAATGTCGCCAATAGCATTCTCTGTAGATAAAAATGTCCTTTAAAATGTTCAATTTACGCATTAGAGAATATCTCAGGCAACATTCTCAATGATAAGCACTTTTGATCTACAAGAGATAGTGGCCTAATTTTTGAAAAAAACTTGATTAGCAGGTGCTCTTCGCTTCTCTGTCAAAAGTGCAAACCATTCAAACGTCTGCCAATACCATTCTCTGTAGGTTAAAAATGTCCTTTAAAATGTCCAATTTACGCATTAGAGAATAGCCTACCACAGGCAAAATTCTGAATGCCAAGCACTTTTGATATAAAACTAGAGAGAATGGTATTGGCAGACGTGTGAATGGCTAGCACTTTTGATTTCCCTACCCTATCACACGGGGTACCCCTACCCCTAGCCCTATGGGTACCACTACCCCTAGGGGTACCCCTACCTCTAGTCATACCCCTAGGTGTACCCCTACCCTTAAGTTTACTCGAATGCCTCTGGACAGAATGTTACTAAATTATAAGAAGTGTCAATGTTCAAAATTTCATGCTTTTATCCACAAAATGAACAATCATACGGCTTATCAACTGTACTAATGGGGGATACGTCATAACCGAGTCCTCAGTTATAACGAAGTTCTACTACAGTAGTAGTAGTAGTAGTAGTAGTAGTAGTAGTAGTAGTAGTAGTAGTAGTAGTAGTAGTAGTAGTAGTAGTAGTAGTAGTAGTAGTAGACAATGGGGGATTACTGTTCAAAGATAAAGAAAAAAGGCCAACACCTGTCGAGGGCGCCATCAGAACGCCCCCTCCCCCGACAACCTCTCTACGCCACTCCCCCCCCAACAACTCACCGGTTTTGAACGAATCTCCCGACCGGCGGTCCCGATTCAAATATAGGGGGGTCTGAGGCCCCGTGCTTCCCCCCCATGGCTACGTCAATGTTTTTTTATTAACAGACTTTTAACTACAAACTTGAATAAGTTCCATCTTGGCGTAACCGTTGCGTTCATAAGAATTTCTTCTTTAGAATTACGGACAGATTTCAGACAGCGAACAATAATATTTCAGTGGACCGTGCAGCAGTCTCATAATACTCTCATTGAAAACGACTGCGTGCGAATAGTAAGGACTGCGAATATGAGAGTCTGCCTTGTGGTTATATAATACGCAATACATATATATAGTAGGCTATATGTCTGTAAGAGTTTTGCCGTTACGAGTGCAGCTGATAAATATTTCATGCCTTTGCTTAATATGGCGTCTAATTCGGTTCTTATACGACTTGTCGCGTCGTAAATTTCTTAACATGTGTCCCGCTGATGCAAACAGCTGCCGTCTCTGGATTAACTATTCAGCAGCAGCAGCAGCAGCAGCTGCAGTAGATCTTCGTTATATATAGCGTACTTAGCGGATCTGTAAAATGTAGTACGTTATATCCTAGGTACGTTTTATCCAATACCATCGAATACGGTGGCACATCACACGGGACCGTACATTGCAGTACGCTATATTTGAGGATACGTTATAACGAAGTTCTACTGCAGTAGTAGTAGTAGTAGTAGTAGTAGTATTAGTAGTAGTAGTAGTAGTAGTAGTAGGCGTAGTAGTAGTAGTAGTTCTTATACGACTTCTCGGGTCGGGCAGGGGTTAACATGTCCCCCGGCGTCGAGGTGAACAGCGCCAAATTTGGATATTTGGGTAAGTTAAAATGCACAATAAAGTAGAAGAAACACTTGCGAGGACCTTTTTGTGCTAGTACACTATATCCTAAAGAGAGAGTTGAGGGGCACCGAAAACGATGTGAGGACCTCACACAGTCAGTTGTTAGGGCGCCAACGTACACTTTGTCCCGAGGCGCCGAATACCCTAATCCGCCTCTGAGTTATAGTAGTAGTAGTAGTAGTAGTAGTAGTAGTGGTAGTAGTAGTAGTAGTAGTAGTAGTAGTAGTAGTAGTAGTAGTAGTAGTAGTAGTAGCAGAAGAATAATAATAATAATAATAATAATAATAATAATAATAATAATAATAATAATAATAATAATAATAATAATAATAATAATAATAATAATAATAATAATAATAATAATAATAATAATAATAATAATAATAATAATAATAATAATAATAATAGCAGTTGCAGCAGCAGCAGGCAGCAGCAGCAGTAGTAGTAGTAGTAGTAGTAGTAGTAGTAGTAGTAGTAGTAGGTAGTAGTAGTAGTAGTAGTAGTAGTAGTAGTAGTAAATGCACTTCTATAGCGCCTGATTGTTTACCGTCTGTAGCTGCCTTCGATGTCATTGGCTCCGTCGTAGAGTTGAAGGATCTTGACGAGTTCCCTGTTGCTGTGCGTCGGGAACATCTGACCGCTGAGGTTGATGAAGTACTTCCACTTGTACTTCATCAGGTCCTCGAGACAGTGCATCTCGGCCAGAACGATGCTGATGTGACCCCACCGGACGTTCTCGAGCCGCGACGCCACGAAGGCGTTCTCGAAGCACCCGACCAGGGCCCGGAGGGCGGCAACGGTCTCCGGCGACGCCTTGGCGTCCACGTGGATGCAGTAGACGTTCTGCGGGGCGTAGATGGCGCGCAGCAGTCGTTCCACCTGCTGCGGGTCCTTGTAGGCGAGTATGCTGAACGCGATGGGAAACTCGGCTTCCTCGCGCGACAGCGGTCGCGAGAAGTAGCCCCTCGACCGGCGGAACTCGGCGCAGTTCCGCGTCCGGTTGATCATCTCCGCCGGGCCGATCGCCTCGTCGGCACCGCGCCCGCCGGCGCGCATGTAGTCCCTGGCGCGCTCCACCTCGTTCTCGTCCCCGTACAGCATGGCGACGCAGTCGAGCCTCGTTCTCGCGTAGACCGTCGGTCGTTCGGCGACCAGCGTCGCCGTGCCGACGTCGCAGGCGTTGGCGCACGACGGACGGTCCCAGTCGGGAGCGTCGAAGCGGAGACCGGCGGTCTCGTCCAGGAGACGGCCGAGGTCGACCGGGCGGTCGCGCAGCCACAGCCGAGTCGCCTCCTCGTCCGGGTAGACCTTCCAGAAGACGTTGACGAATGTCGAGAAGAGGAAAACGGAAATGACGAAGAAACTGATCAGTCGGCTTCGACAGAAGCAGAAACGAACGAGCGAATTTCTACCGACCAACATATTCTGAACTACGACCAGAAATGGAAAGAACCTCAAGGTTCTTCCTCTTCTGGGTTTCCCTCCTCCTCCTCCTCCTTTTCCTCCCAGTCCCTCCACTGTCATAACACTGAAGCTCAGAAGAATGCAAAAGTAGGGCCACGAGCAAGACTGGGTCATCACCTTATGGAAGAAGACATCTTTGACCTTTCAACTGTTGACTCAACTGTGACGTCATTCGCCAAATCTGCGGAAAAAACGAAATTATCACAATAAGAGAATTCAGATATATAGCAAGTAAGTAAATCTCGTGAATCTATATAGGCTTTGTATAGTACAACAGCAGCTGCATGCTTATTCTTAGGCGCTATGTGGGAAAGGTGAATGATCAGCCAATATATCCGGAGGGCAGTGAGGCAAGGTCGTTATAGCTATGGAGGAAATGATTTTAGAAAAACGAACGATTTAACCCCTTAACCGTGTATTTAACTGTAACTCAATGTAAAATAAACGGATATTTCCGGGATCCCCAGTTAAGGGGTTAAGCTTAGATCGGAAGAAACGAGGAGATAATTCCGGTATTATGGGAAATTACAGATATGTCGATATTTTACTAATTTAAATCCAAAGCCATCGTTTTAATAAGATACTTTTCCTGTACAAAGGCAACCAATTTTTTTCTTCACAGACGATGAACAACCATATATTATAATTATCCACAGTTGAACAATTATTGCCCTTTATTATTGATTCTCACTTATTTTAATTTATTTAAATCGAAAATCGATAATTAAAGCACGGTAACGGTGCTGTCCTGCAGCCTGCAACCTATAATTATTATTGACTTCACTGTTATAACTGCTGCGGCATGCAGAGACAAGATGAAATAATCATAACATAATGTTACGATGGCAAAACTGTCCCATTTGGTAACTTCCTTTGAGAAGGACCATGCGATATGCTGTCTGATAACTATGATGTCTGCCAGCAACATTGCGTTCCTCTGATTCGCTGTTCTCTTTTAGAAAACAACTGAAAACATTCTTGTTTGATTGATCCGGTTCGCAACTGACATTAGCGCATTTGCTGCTTTGCGAATATTTGCGCTATAGAAATGTTCGTATAATAATAATAATAATAATAATAATAATAATAATAATAATAATAATAATAACAATAATAACAATAACAACAACAACAACAATAATAATAATAATAATAATAATAATAATAATAATAATAATAATAATAATAATAATAATAATATGTATATAATTACAAAGGATATGATTTGATAACCAATTCAAATATCATCATATACGGCACTTCGAACAAAAACTAGGCCTATGTAAATTTTAGGCTTTGACTCAATGCATAATACAATACAATACCAACTACTACATAATAATATTGTAGAAACCGCAAGAACCTGTACAAACGTTATCAACATACATAAAAACGATATATATTCGTGCATGCATAACGTTTCACTTCGGACGAATAGAACATGGTCGAGTATTCAATAAGAGTATTCAATAAATCAATTTTTTCGTACTTCCGGTGAATGTTATGCAGCATGTTTCGCCAGGTGTATAGGCCTATACCTAACATTTTAACATTTAAAAACGTCGCCTCGCTTATTAATGACTGCACGACCGATGCATATACTTGACCCTTCGGCCCGGGTCACAGCAAGTACCGAGGTTGTAAAGGGCAACTAAATGTCGCTGCGATACAGATGCACTCTTGCAACGCCGCTAGGTTGATTACTGCACTCATAGGCGGCGATCATGGGGGCGTCGGGGGAGGGGGTGTCTGGACACCCCACTTTTCATCCAAGGAGTGTCCAATAACAGCGGGACATCCCCACATAAAGGCTTAAATTTTAGCATAAACGCGTAGAGTTTCTTAAAGTTTGGTCACGTAGATAACAAATGAAGTAGATAACACAACCTGGACTACTTGAGGATCAAGGAAGCAGTGACGCAGACTATAATTATTCAAATTTCGGATCGTTGGATTTTGCTTAATTAAAATTTTTAAACTTTCGCTATTGCGTCGCTCAGGTCTCATTTCATGGGGGGCCAGGACTCAGGACACCCCAAGTTTCGTGGCAGATCGCCGCCTATGACTGCACTTGATACACGCAGTCCATAGGCGGATTTGGAGTTTAATATTTGGGTAGGCTAGCTTGGGGGTCTCGGGGGCCATCCGGCACGCGACAGACCTGGTGTTGATGGAAAAAACATTTTTTTTGTTTTGGTGGGATTAGTTGGGTATAGGCTTAAGCCTACCCTAGCCTTTAATAAAATCCGCCTATGACGCAGTCCACGCATCAGTGGCGCAAACAGAGTTCCGGAATAGGGGGGGGGGGCACACGTCAACATTTTAGGGTTTAAAGTTTCCGACGAGGCAAAAACTCTCGTGAAGCTGCTTTTCACACATTCACACGTATTCTCTTCCATCGTGCTACCTAATCTAATCTAATCTTAAACTTCTATAGCGCCACTTTCATAATCCAGGGTGTCCGGCTACCTACCTAACCGGGTAACCCATCGCCGTCCATTTCTCAACGGTTCCGGTCTCAGCCTAAATAGGGGCGGCCGCCCCACCGACCCCGTGGACTCGCCGATTCCACAAATGGAGCTTTGCCTACTAAACATCATCTTCTTCAGACTTTCTTACAGTCCCTTTGTTATAAGCTATAGGCCTAACGCAAAACAGCGGGAATTTCTTACATTGACTATACTCAGAGGCATCATTTGGGGGCAGGGGGAGCGTGGCCCCCAAAGAAATGAAGAAATAATGTAGGCCTATAATGTATTAAATAAATAAATGTGAAATGCGCAAAAATGAAATGCGCAAAAATCGCAAAAATTGCCAAAAATCATCTCGCCCCCAAGAAAAATGTGAAATGACGCTACTGCATTGACTCAATCAATCAATGAGCTTCTATGGCGCCACTATCATAATACCCAGGGCATCAATGTTTATAACAACCCAGGGTTAGAGTCAGTTTGGGGGCCCTGGGCGAGATAGGGTTAGGGTCAGTGACGAGCAAAAAAAGTGCGTCGACAATCGCGAGCCCCCCCCCTCCCCCGGCGTACGCAACAAAATTGTGACAAGCAAAAATACGGTCGTCAACAATCGAGGGACCCTTCGAAGACTTTGCGCGGGACCTCTAGAGGAGCGGCGCCCTGGGCAAAGGCCCGGTTTGCCCCCCCCCCCAGGCGACTCTCGGCCGGCCCTGCTCTTGCTCTTATACCGAACGACGACCGACCGGAGCTCGGTCCAATCACCTGGCGTCCAAACAGGAAACATTTCCATCGAAGAAATACGTTCGTGTTTACTCCTTTGACGGATTCCTCATTCGAGACAAATAGACTTTTTTTCTTGATGCGTTCACAAGCGGGCAGCGAAATGATGCATGGTTGGCCGAGTCCAAACAGTCGAAGAGCGAGCGCGAACCCGCGTATGCAATGAAACATTGCCTCAAAACTGCCGAGATCCGCACACGCACGCCTCTCTGCGGGCATACTGGAGGGGGAAAACGGGGGAGGGGAGACGGCAGGGCGCCCTCTGACCGACACGGCCAATTAAGCCTACATGTAGCCAACCGGGGCTGCCTATGCTTGCCTTACATACACCTACCTGCTCGCATGCCTACACTTGCTGTCAAAACCGTGGCCAAAACGCGGCTAGCGAGCCGCATGCGACTCTTCTGTGTTCAAATTGCGGCTCTCGAAAGTGTTTATAAATCAAAAAAAAATGTGTGGTTGTGCATTTTTCCGGATCTAACTGGACTGAAAATAATATTGTTGGTTTGATTCTATGTTAAATGAATCTTTGATTCTTTGTTAAAACTTGGGCATAAATTTATTTTTAAAATTTAAACGAAGCATATGGTGACTGTGATTGGATAGTGATGTTAAGATTTTTGATCCTACTTTTTTCTAATCCGTTAAACATTAATTAATTGAGAATTGTAATAATTTCTTAAAATAAATGAATAAAATAAGTTTCCATTGCGAGTTGGGTCGCAATGCGGCTCTCAAGATTTGGAAAATTTGCAAAAATGGCTCTTGGTTACTACACGTCTGGCCACCCCTGTGCTATAATATGTTTCATGGAATTTTAGGGGGGTTTTAGTGTGACCTCTCATCCATCTTATAGCTCAGCGGTATGAGGTCACCGAAAGGAGAGGGTGGACGAGGAGGCGTGGGGAGAGAAGGGCAGGGGTAGGGGCAGGATAAGGGTAAGCCAAGGCAATTAAACAGTCTTGAGGGTAAGCTATGTAAGAGGTAAGAAAGTAGGTCACGCGAAACCAAAATATCAAGTACACGAGCACCGAAGTCAGAGACGTTGGACGCCCTGCCGTCTCCCCCCCCCTTCCCCCTCCATTATGCCCACAGAGGCGTGCGTGTGCGGATCTAACCCTAGCCCTAACCATTATAATTCAACGGAAAAATCCTACTAAAATCCAGTTATTATTATTATTATTATTATTATTATTATTATTATTATTATTATTATTATTATTATTAACGTTGATTAAGAATACACGCAGTGGCGGCTGCACCGGGGGGGGCGTGCCCCCTATTGAGTGCCTGCCCCCCCAGTTGGGACCCTATACTTAATGCTACATACATTAAACAACAAATGGTTGGCCCCCATGATTAGAAGTTGCCACCCCGACGCCCCTCTCCCCACTTGCCAAATCCTAGAGCCGCCACTGAATACACGACGAACTAATAAATTCAGTGACTATTCAAAACGGAAAAATTTGAATAAGATAAAGTAAGTAAGATATAAAAAGACGACGATAGCGACGGTAATTTTCCACTATCTGAAGTGTTCACATCGTTACAGAGTAACAGCACACTCGAAAACCAATTAAACTGGCAATCAAATTATCGCAAACTCTCCTCGTAGCCTTGAGGGGTCGTAACAGAGAGCGCAAGACAGACATAAAGAAAATACTTGGGCTAGCGGCGGCGACAGTGGAAAAACTAGATAAAATTTGAAAACGTCATCAGTATTATCTATAGACACAAAAACTATGGTCTACAAAGCAGTCCATATTACCGATCTTGACGTACGGATCTGAATGCAGGAAGATGAAGACAACAGATGAAAGATAGATAGGCCTACTTGCTGTTGAAATGACCTGCCGAAGAGAAATGTTTGGAATTACAAGAAGAGATAAGATCTGGAATGAAGTAATCAGAGAAAGAACGAATAAGACGAAGACAGCATTAGACAAAATCCGAAGGAGAAGACTACAGTGGTTTGGACTTTGGACACGTGGCAAGGCTAGACGGACGGGGAAAAGACTGCCTTTGAGAGCTCTGCACTGCCATATTGTAGGAAATAGAAGTAGAGGAAGACAAGCTAAGAGATGGATGGATAATTAAACATAAAAGAAGATGTCGGAAAAAACCAAACTCTGAACTCGGAAGAAGCAAACGCATTATTATGATAAGAGACAGGAAGACCTGGAAACTCATCGTCATCAAAGAAGAAGAAGAAGAAGAAGGAGGAGGAGGAGGAGGAGAGATTATTGCAAAAAATAGAAAACGAAAGATATTAAAGAGAGTTGCGTCTAATTAACTGCTTATCTCTCTCTAGCGGTGCTTTCACTCACCAACAGCTGGAAATTTCCGAGAATGGAAGCCATACAAATCCATGGACGCCTATTAACATATTAGCCCTGGGGCAAAGGGCAAGCGTTCCGAATTTCAAACGTAGACTCTAATTGGTTAATCCGGTTAATCTATTTAGTAATGCCAATTAAGCTTATTATATAATAAATTTCCAACGTTTCTCTCTCTCCCTCTCTCTCTCTCTCTCTCCCTCTCCCTCCTCTCTCTCTCTCTCTCTCTCTCTCTCTCTCTCTCTCTCTCTCTCTCTCTCTCTCTCTCTCTCTCTCTCTCTCTCTCTCTCCTCATCCCGTGTCATGGAGCGTTTCGTGTACAGTTGGGTGCATTTTTCTGATTAGATATGAATGGTACCGTAATACAATCTGTCTTATCCATAGCTGAAAATAATCGTGCGAGGGAAATATTCTAAAGACGCGGAAATCAAAAACAGAACCCTCATTTCCCTTTCATATTCTCCTTCTATTCCCGCTCTACAGTTCCCCGCTTTCCCATCCGTTTCCCCCAATTCAAGCAAGTAAGTGTCGCTTTACAAACTTCCTTCCTTCTTCCTGTCCACAATTGCTCATATATACTGCTGCTGGCTTTGGAGCACACTTTGAGTTTTTGTTTAAAAAAGATAAGCAGGATAAGTCTTTGCCGCTGCTAAGCGGTAGGCAACGACCGTTCTCTCGCTTCGTCTGTCTGGGATTCGAAAAATCTCCTCTTTTATTAAACCAACACAGGAGAAATCCTACTAAACCCCTCGAAATCCACTTATCAGCATTACTCCTACTACCATTACTAACATTAATTACACAACCACTACTACTACTACTACTACTACTACTACTACTACTACTACTACTACTACTACTACTACTACTACTACTACTATTACTACTACTACTACTACTACTACTACTACTACTAATAATAATAATAATCTGGAGATGAAAGAGAGACATCCTTTCTCCTACAACGAATATCCGTGACACTCCAGAAATTTAACGCAGTCGCCTTCCACGGAACTTTCACATAATAATAATAATAATAATAATAATAATAATAATAATAATAATAATAATAATAATAATAATACCACTGCTCCTACTACTGCTAAATACCAATGCTATCATAATCGCCGTCAATAAATATATGATAATAACAACAATAAGCATCATCACCATCATCTTCGTCATCTTCGTCAACATCAGCGCGTTGTTCCCGAATCCAGATGCAAACTGACAAACCATAGCAGGCAATCCACCTTCGTTCACACACACACACACACACACACACACACACACACACACACACACACACACACACACACACACACACACAGTAGGCCTATAGCAAGTAAGAAGCACTCGCCGCGCCGTTAAACGGACCACTGACGGCGACTGATTGCAGGCGTTTGACACCATTCAACCTTATACGAGCGCTGTCAGTCGTCATTACGAAGATGGGCAGCATCTGTCTCACAGCCTGGGCTCTGTCGCTTAAAACTCAGGTAAGGCAGTATTAAGACCTCTCCCTCCTCCTCCTTCCCCCTCCTCCTCCTCCATCCCCGACCAACCCACCGTCGCCCAGGTATAGGCTGACGGACAAATCAATGCAGCATAAAAAACCGCTCCTCACAGATGCCGTTTGGAAGAAAGACAGCAACTTCTCGGACAATAAGCGGTTACACCGGTTTACAGAACGATTACAAGTTTACAACTGCTGCCCTGCAGAAGCCACTGGTATAATATACGTCGCTATATATATATATAGGTACATACAGTACAACTGCTGTCACAGCGTGGAATCGATTGGCGTGAAGCGATGACGTCATCAGAACGTCTTTTTGTCAACGATGACGTCACTGGGGTCGGCGTAAAGACTCGTTTTCGATCGAAATTCCCTCCCCTCCGCAAAAAAATAAATCCAGTATCTAATTCATAATTCATGGCATAAAAAGGCATCGATTGTCGCTCGCTGACATTGAAAATTGCTTCACGTTCAACTGATAACCGCGAATTATATATTAGTGATGGCGGCCATAAACGATTTTCTAAATAATACAGGAAATGGTTCTCAAATCAATCTTCAAAAATTTCTTGCTGCTGCTGCTGCTGCTGATGATGATGATGACGACGACAATGATGATGATGATGATGACTACAAAGAGGAGGAGAAGGAGGAGGAAGAAGAAGAGGGCGAAAAGTGGCCTTGGCAAACCCTGGCCAGGCAACCAATACTTATGACGAATTTATTGTTAAGAGCAACGACACGCATTCGCTTGACAACGACAACGCTGCAACACGAAAATCGATGACAGCAGCTGTCTACGACAACCGTTGCCACGGCAACCGTAGCCCCGCTCACTCGCTCGGCCCTCTGTCGACTGATGCGCGAAAGAGCGTTCGACATTTTAAGTGACAAAACGTGTGCTATATAGATCATCATCACCACCATCACCATCATCGTCATCATCATCATCACCACCACCACCACCACCACCACCGCCTCCTATATTGCCTCTGAACGGGGCGAAGCAAGTGGATGGAAGTTTGCGCTGTCTCTGTCTCTGTCTCTGTCTCTCTCTCTCTCTCTCTCTCTCTCTCTCTCTCTCTCTCTCTCTCTCTCTTCCTCCCCCTTCCCTTCCTGTCTGTCATGCGCTCATCTCAACCTCCGCAGCAAAAACTCAGGGGCTCATAAATAATGCAGAAATAGAAATCTGTTCATCACGTGATGTTTCACAGTTGGTCTGCATTATATAGCGGATTGCTTTCGGTCGCCATAAATCTCCAATGAATTCTAGAATTCTTCAACATGCACCAGAGAATAATGTATTGTGACTTATCTCTGGTCCTCTTCGGATGAATTTTGAATACAATACCATCAAGGTATATACTTTTGCTAGTCTCAGAACTGCTGATATATACCGGTACAGTAATAATAAAAATGTAAAAAAAAATAAAAAGAATAATAATAATAATATCATCTTCACTTACTGGATATCCCATGTAAGTTTAGCGAGATCTAAACGAAACCAAACGGCGATCGTAGCAGTTTTTGTCTTTGAAGACATATCCGTTTATGCAGCTGCTGCTGCTGTTGTTGCTGTTGCTGTTGTAGGTTTTGCATTCAGGTTGCAACCAGGATATACACGTCTGAAAGCAAAGCAATTATACAGACGATAGCCTGCAAAGTGTTGCAGGATCAAGAGACTACATCGGACCATTCAGTGGCGTAGCCAGGATTTCCGGAAGGGGGTTTTGGTTTTGACTTTTGATCGTAACCAACTTTCGAAAAATCTTGACAAGCAAAAAAGGTCATCCTTTGTATCTATCCTATATGTCTTTCCTTCTAAAATGTTTCCCTTCATATGCTGACAAGAGCAAAAAAGGTCGTCACGCCTATGGCGCTCAAAAACTTGTGGTCACTAACCCCAAAGGGATTGACCCTCAAAACCGCGTCCGAAAATTAAAAACGCATGGAAACACATTAAAAATTTTCCGTCGGCGCACAAGGGGGGTTTAACCCCTAAAAACCCCGTTGGCTACGCCACTGCATCGGACAAGCAAAGCGCTCTTGTTTTTGGCCATTTTTGCCATGCTTACTGCGCTATAGAAATCGTCTAGCTAATAATAATAATAATAATAATAATAATAATAATAATAATAATAATGATGATGATGATGATAATGATAATAATAATAATAATGATGATAATAATAATAATAATAATGATAATGATGATAATAATGATAATAATGATAATAATGATAATGATAATAATAATAATAATAAACGGAGACAGAGTGGATCATAGGCGTAGATGGCAAATAGGCAATTCAAAATAATGACCCAAGACCAATTGAACCTTTGACCAGTGGTCGATGGTCAGCGAACGGTGAGCTTAGAAATAGACTTTCGTGAGCACCTAAAGAACTAAAGAAACTCTACCAGAAAGAAGTCTTTTCTGTTTAAAAAGAACTGGTCGACGCCCAATGCCAAGCTGTGATAATTTTAACCAATCATCCATGGCATGCATGGGACAAGCATTGACTTAAGTAGAAAGAGGACGTCGCCTAAGTGCTTGTACCTATTGATCACGTGATCAAGAAATTACTAAGGTAACGATTTAATATAATTAGTCTAACTAGTAACTGTCGAGCCCTTCGCCAATCAACGACTTCTGTGTCTATGTAGGTCTGTCTGTCTGTCTGTCTCACTGTCTGTGTGTCTTTCTAAATCTTCTACCTCTCAGATAAAAATGTCTATCTACTCTATTAACCCTTTTCAGTTCCTGCGATCCATACAGCCAGTAACTTATGACGGCGAAATATCGGCTCCACGAGGCCAAAGGGTTAATATCAGTTTAAGGGGTGCAACGTCTAATCTGCCGGTAATTATGGCCGTCCCGTGACTTAATTGAACATTTGAAATCGGCCACAGGTCGGCAACTGCAGCACATCGCAAACGCTAAGGAAGAGAGACTCATATAAATGTACCGGTGCAACTCGCTTATGGCAATTGCGCATCATCATCATCATCATCATCATCATCATCATCATCATCATCATCATCAATATAATAATAATAATAATAATAATAATAATAATAATAATAATAATAATAATAATACAATAATCAGCATCATCATCATCATCATCATCATCATCACTGTTATCATAGTGCTGATCGGTCGGTAATACTTCGTGTTAATTCGTCCCTTGGCATTCGGTCAATCTTCCAGTTGCCCAAAATATCAAATATTGTTTCTTCATCGCTTGCCTATTCGTCATGAGACTTGTGGAAATGGATTACCCGTCGCGTCCTTGCCTATCGTTCCCTCGCAGTCCATCAGATAATCGCTCCCGCCGGGCCTTGTTTCTGCCTTCCAGTTGTCTGGAAGTCTTGTTTGGACAGAGCGAAGCTTATATATAGACACGTGGACCTATCAGCACGGACGAAAACATGTCAGGTTTCTATGCTCGATCCTACTCCACACTTCGGGGGGGGGACTACCATAAAGAAGGGAGAAAGTATCAGGCAGACATGAACATGGGTTGGGTCCACCCACGGGTCGGGTCGGGTCAGACATTTTCATGTTCATGGCGGGTTCGGTTGGGTCAGAAAATAAGCCATGGCTCAAGAACGTCTTACGGTGGGGTGGGGTGGGTTGGGTCAAGTACCGGTAACCCTATTGATTTCGTGGGTTGGGTTGAGTCGGAGTCATGATGGGAAGGGTTTTTAAAAAAATGGACTCATGACCGTGTCTCAGTACCTGAGTACATATAGGGGTTGCGCCACCCCCACTTTTTCATCCAAGTTTACGCAAATGCCCCTGAAATTACGAGAAAAAGCTAAATGAAAGAGATGAGAGAGAGATAGACAGATGGACAGTGTTGTGCCGTTACTTTTCAAAAGTAGTTAGTTACTGATTACTGATTACTTAGCATCAAAAGTAATCTATTACAGTAATTAATTACTCACATCACAAAAGTAATCTATTACTGATTAATATTACTTCGTCAAAGTAATTAACTACTTTTAAGGATTACTTCAAATAAACACAGCACAGATAACTGTGATGATGGCTTCATTGCATCTATAAATAAAGCGTTACTCTGCGTTACCGTTACCCCTTGAAAGTAATCCGTTACTGTAACGCGTTACTTTTCCAAAAAAGTAATTAGTTACAGTAATTAACTACTTTTAAGAAGTAATTAATTACAGTAACGCGTTACAGTAACGCACAACACTGCAGACAGATAGATAGATAGGTATATATATATATATATATATATATATATATATATATATATATATATATATATATATATATATATATATATATATAATAAAGTGGGAGGGGAGGAAAGGAGAGAGAGAGACCTGTTTTTGTTTATAGACGCGTGCGTATCAAAGACTATAAGCGTCGAAAGAGAATAGACGAGAGCCGTTGAATCGTAAGTGAAAATGGAAGATCTAGATCTGACGGATTATAAATCTCATCCGTCTTTTCCTACGATGACCATTAATGGGCCCAGTCTTGGTTCTGTTTGCCCTCACCATTGCCATCTGTAAGATTTCCTTTCGTTGCCGGGTAAAATTAATTAGGGGAGGGCGCCTGTGAGCTGTCAACACCCAAAAAATACAGCACACGGGGGGTGGGGGTGGGGGTGGCTTAACTCGAGGAAGAAGTATAGACGAGCGGAAGATTTATATGTGAAAGTGGAACTTACAAGAGATGTTGTCTGTCTGTCTGTCTGTCTGTTTCCTCGACGATGGGTTTATTTCAGCGGCCGAATCTGAATAGAAATTGCGCCCACTTCACGGTCTTCGGCTCCCTAGGGGGAGATGGGAGAGGGTTGGAGTGGGGTGGGGGTGGTAGAGGTTTAACTTCGCAATATTCCTATGGAAACGTCGTAAAGACTGTTTGCATGGCGAATGTCAGTGTTAATATCGCATGGTTCGAAAACAGCGGAAGTTCATAAAAATTAACGACCAGACCAACGCACGAACAGTTGAACGCTCGAACAGACCCAGTTGTACCGGCTGTCGACGCCCAAGCAGCGCTGTCGTGAAATGTTTGCCTGATCAGTTTTTATCGTGTGGCACGCTGCTGCTGCTGCCACTGCTACTGCTGCTGCTAGAGACATTAGGCAACTATTAGCGACCGAGGATAAGCGTTTGCCCAACTGATATCCATAGCCATAGGCATAAGCTTGTATGAAAAACTGGGGGGGGCGGGGGCTCAAGCCCAGCGGCCAGGTAGAAGCTTACGCGCGTGCCGATAGCAAAAAACGGTCGTTAGCGGTGTTTTACAAATAAACTTTACCGGGAAAACGGCTGGGAAAAAAGCGAAAAGCTGACAGGCAAAAAAAGCTCGGTGAGGGGAGGCATCCCCAGTTGTCCCGCCCCCCCCCAACGTGGAACCGCCCGTGCCGATATCAAAGCACGCTTTTTCTAGGTTCTGGGTTTGCGTATCTTGACACTGGTTTCGCCTGTACGTTGACATGAGTTCTGGCGACGCGCACAGCACAACAGAGACGTGTTGCTATTTAATTCGCTCTGATCATTATAATATTATTAGTGATAATTATTATTATGTACTGCACCAGGCACTGGATGGAAAAATAACGCAGGCCGTGTCGTTTGTTTGTTGCTGTGACGGCCGCTTTGAAAGCCGATCAGTTACAAGACGTTTGATCATGGTCCAATTTAAACAGTTCCTGGAATGGATTGGAATGGAATGAGGAACGTAATCAGGTTTCCCCCTCTCTGTCTCTGCCTCTCCCTGCCTGTCTGTCTCTCTCTCCTCTTTCTCTTTCTCCCTCTCAAACAAAAATCAACAGCCAGCGCTGCAGAATATATTGTCTTCAGAATTGACCTCAGTGTATATATATATATATATATATATACACACATTATGTTGATTCTGCACTTTTTGCAAACATCAGTAAGCGTGTTCAAAAGCTAACACAGTCTCCTAAACCAATTGAAATTCGCGTTACTATTTATTGATTTAGTATTATTGATGTTTTTATTATTATTATTATTATTATTATTATTATTAATATTTTCTATAATCATCATCATCATTATTAGGCCTATTATTATTATTAATATTATTAATATTAATAATAATAATAATATTATTATTATTATTATTATTATTATTATTATTAATTTTATTATTATTATTATTATTATTATTATTATTATTATCATCATCATCATCATATTGTAGGCCTGATAATAATCTTGTAGGCCAAGGGGCGGGAAGTTAGCAGAGTGGTGACAACGTTGGGCGCTGGTTCGAGTCCCACAGGAGCCCTAAAGCTCGACTCAACCTTTTTCGTGGTGGTAAAATGAGGAGCAGTGGTAAAAACCCCTGCGATAAGTCAAACAGGTACGCTACGCGATACACTAGCCCCGTATCCATGGGCGTCCGCAGAAATTTTTCCAGGGTGGTGCAAAACAAGGTCTTGTGACGAAAGAAACAAGCAATTTTACTTTTTTCATGACTCCACAATTTTTCCAGATGGGTGCAATTGCACCCTCTTGCACTTCCCCCCTCCGAACGCCCATGCCCGTATCCGTGGCATTGCACGTCTGGCTGAGGGCGATAGCAACGGAGATCAGCGCCGCCCTATGAGACCGTGAGGCTCGGGAAGGACTTTGACTTGACTTTGACTGTAGGCCCACTGACGCTAAGGCATGAAGAAGCCATCTGATCTGGGTAAACAAGCCGAAACAGAACATTAACCTAGAGGCAAAGGTTAATTAATAACAACTTACACCAAAGTCTTCTGTAAACAAAGCTGCGGTAGTGTGAGAAAATATTATCAATCAATCAATTCTTATTTCTCAAGATTATACAGGTTAAACATACAAAAATAAATAATTTCTTACTATGTAACAAAAAGAACATCATGATATGTAAAAACAATACATAATTCGTTTGAGAAATGGGTTGGCCAAAGCGTATAAAACCCGTAAGACGGTCAACCTATTTGGTTTAGTGATTTATAAGTGACAGTACTAATTATAGAATTCCAAAAATTGAAGGTAAGGGTGTCTTGAGTTGTATTTTATCTAATATATTATATATTATAGGAAACTGGCCATAAAAGCTATGGAATTGCGACATAGAATTAGCCGCCAATCAATTAGATTACCAATCAATCAATCAATCAATCAACCAGGATCCAAGTTGCTGACAATCAGTGGCGGTCCCAGGAATTCTTGGGGGGGGGTGAAAAAATTATAGGAAGTTGGTGGGGGGATGCAAAGTGAAGAAGCAAAACACAAAAGAAGAGAGGAAGGACACTATTACAAGTCGATCCTCGTTAGTACCAAGACCAGGACCACTCCGGACGCAGGCAGATATCGCCGGACTGATCGGATTTTTCTCAATTGATGGCGACATCGCCTGATCACATCGTTTAAGTATTGTACAAATGACATGAGTCCCGTCAAAGAGTACCCTACCAACAGCCGCAAGCACTCAGGGGGGGGGCAATGGTAGCATCATCCATCGCGAACGGTTTGCGACTAAGGGGCTGTTCATTAATTATGTCAACAATTTTGACCCTCCCCTTGTCAACAACTGTCAACTTTCACTTACCCCCATAATTACGTCAACAACTCTTGACCCCAAGATCAATGACAGGTCCCAATAACAAGGTTATTATTTTTGTGGTGATGATCATTTTTCCCCTTTTTCCTCATCGAGTGTCAAAATGTGGTGGTGATTACCTTTTTTCTAATGCTTTTTTCCATTGTAATAAGTAGTATTCTATGAAATTTCCTGTTTTTTGATTATTTAAAAAAGTGAAATTGTTGACGTCAACTTCTCTTGACCGCCCTTTCCCCCCTGTCAACAACTGTCAAACTTTTCCAAACCCCCCTAAATTGTTGACGTAATTAATGGACAGCCCCTAACCAACATCCTTCTCCGAGGGGTGCTAACCCACAGGAACTCGGTTTTTTCAACGCTATAAGGGCCAATCGATTTGCCTGCGCCCACTTCGAGACAGCGGCCAGACACTCGATGAACCGTTCCCGGAGAACCAATCCACATCACCAGGGAGGCAGGACGAGTAAATCTGGCTATCACCAGCACAGCCCATGTTTTTCACCGGTCCCCGGTGGCCCTTTTGTCCCTTTCAATCCGTATTATCAGTCAACTTGATTTGCGACAAATAATTATGAACGGACCTGATTTGCGACACTTACTTACTTATTTCGTCCCTTAACAATGTCCGAATATTTTGCAGTGATGGGACTTAAGCGGTATAATAAGACCCGGGGTGGGGGAAGGGGGTAGTACTTGAGAGTTACGGTAATTAGGGGGAGGGTCGCCCCCTTCCCCTTGCTCTTAAAAGAGTGGGAAAGTAAGTAAGCACCCCGCCCTTACAAATAACAAGATTTATTATAACAGGGCTCCAAAAATAAACGAAAAGGAACTACTCGTATTGTAATCACGTGACGTCTGTACGTCATCATCATAAGACAAGTGCCAGCATCATCATCATCATCATCATCATCATCATCATCATCATCATCATCATCATCATCATCATCACCACCATCATCATCATCATCATCACCATCATCATCATCGTCGTCGTCGTACTCGTCGTCGTCATCATCATCATCGTCGTCGTCGTCATCATCATCATCACTCCAGTTGTACGATTGTATCTTATAATCAAACAGACTGGACGAACATCGGCAGGAACTACAAATACCGAACACAGAGATTACAATATTTACATTATTCGGTACTTACAACAAAAACTCGGCTCAGGTTAAGACGGTCGCGGCGGTGTTGTTGCTGCAGTTGATGACTATGATGATGATGATGATGATGACGACGATGATAATGACGACGACGACGATGCTGTCAAAGATGGAAGATGGCGATCGACGCGATGCGTCACAGCCTCAACTTGTATTATGCCACGCTTCGCGAAATCCATCCAATCCATCCAATCCATCCATTCATCGCGTCTGCTTCGTCGACCAGTGCATCATCTCCCCTCTGCCGGAGTTCGCGCCCAGCCAGCCAGCCAGCCGGCCAGCCACCCCTCTCTCTTGGTCCCGGCTCGCCGGCGGTGAGGCCGGCTGACTGGCTTGGCTGGCCCTGGCGCGGGCGGGCTGGCCGCAGAGGGACGCGGCCTGGCGCCGTCTTAAACCCGTGACCCGGGCCCTGCCTGACTGAACTCAACGCAAACCCAATGTGTATTGCTCGCAGCTTGTCTCAGCAGCGTACATTATTGCAGTAATGCACAGTGGGTCAGTGTCAATAACAGCTTCGCCCACTGCACACCAACCAACCACACACACACACAAACACACACACACACACACCAACACACACAGAGACACTTGTTAACAACCTGATTATCAAAGCGATGTCGATTTCTAAAAGCTCGTGGGGTGGGGGAGGCATCGCCCACGCCACCTACTCACGACTAGTCATTTTAAAAACAACAGTATTATTAATCGTAATCGAAGTAACAGACGTCTGTAGCGAAACATTCGAAACGTTTTTACAAATCATTTTTGCACAATGGAGGTCAGGTCTGGAAGAGAAGAGGAGAAAATAGAAGAGAAAATTCAGACAGTGAACTAACTAACTTCAATCTATCAATCAACTTCTATGGCGCCACTATCATAATGCCTAGGGCACGGGTTAGAGTCAGGGCGTAGACAGGAACTGGCCCAATTGGGGGTGGGTGGAAATAAATTTGGGGTATATTTTGTTAGGCCTATATAATATATATTTATATAAAATATTTATTACACATTATTATATATTATACATTATCTTATATATGTATATATGTGTGTTTATATACTGTATTTAATATATATATATACTGATTCTTGGAGTGTATATATATATATATATATACGATACACCCACACACCCCGTCGGGCCGTCGCTACGCCCCTGATTAGAGTAAGGTCAGGTCTGAATGAACGATCAGTCGTATTGGTAGATAAGGTCAACTAAAATTAGAACTTCTGCGTCCCAGACGTTTTATTTTAGTTCCGCTATAGAAGCTGATTGAGAGATCGATCGATCGTTATTGATGATCGTTGAACTGAGACTGGTCGTGGCGCCACCTGGCGAATGCCACACGAGCCAAAGGCAATATTCGATGTCATTCTGCGTTCATTCTTTCGTTTGGTGAAGAACAGAAGCACATTTTTGCTCAGATTTTGGCCAGTAGGCTTAAAGGAGTTCTTGGTCCCTCGATTAGGCGGCATAGGCGCTATAGAAGCTGTGGCGGCATAGCGTGAACTTTTGCCGTCTCTGGCTCATGGCTAATCCGCCGCTCCAAATTCATTCATATCAGAGGCGGATCTAGGGTATTTGGCGCCAATGGCGTAGCGCCCACTAATGCCGCCCGTGTGGCCCATGTCGTCGCTTCCAAAATTTTTACAGTTTAAATTTGCCGCCCATTCTAAAGTTTGCCGCCTTCGTTGAAAATCCTCTGACAGGCAAAAATGGTCGTCGCTTCCAAAATTTGCCGCCCCCGTCATGTGTGCCGCCCCATGGCCAAAGCCACAATAGCCATTGGCACGCCGCGTCTCTGTCTATACAGAGGCGCAGCGTGAACAGTGGCGTAGCGAGGCAAACTTTGCAAAGTGCCGCCCGGGGCGAGAAAAAAAGTGCCGCCCTCAATTCTCCGAAAAAAGTCTGACAAGCAAAAAACGTTATCAACTCTCCTCCAAAAAAGTCGCTGACAAAGGAAAAAATCTAAGAAATCTCGAAAGTGCCGCCCCTAGAGCAAGTGCCGCCCAGGGCGTTTCGCCCCCTCTGCCCCCTCGCTACGCCACTGAGCGTGAAAACAAAATGGGTAGACAATATACAAGAAAGATCTGAGAGAACGACAACTGATAGAGAGAGAGAGAGAGAGAGAGAGAGAGAGAGAGAGAGAGAGAGAGAGAGAGAGAGAGAGAGACAGACAGACAGACAGACAGACAGACAGACAGACAGACAGACAGACAGACAGACAGAGACAGAGACAGACAGAGACAGAGACATACAGGCAGACACTCAGACAGAGAAACAGACAGACAGAGACAGACAGACAGACAGACAGACAGACAGAGACACGATATTTTTACTTGATCCGGTGCAATTTGTTCTTACGCTCGGGTCCAATCTATTACATTCGCACGGGGTCAAGTGAGACGGTTGTCCCTCCTACGACCGAAGTCGTTCAATTTGCAGTCGGCGGAGCTGATCAGATTTATGTAGCGCAAGGCGGTCGACCAGTTGAAAGACGCCGAGGTCGATGAAGGACCCTGACCACGACCCACGACAGGCATGGTCGACCACAAGACCATCAACGCAGCGAGGTGGAAAAGAGGAAGAGAGCGGGCGAGGGAGGAGAGGAGAGGGAAGGAAGGAGAAAGGGAGGAAAGAGTTAATCGCCAGTTGAACGGCGCTTGATAAGGAAATGGAATTGATAATAATAATAATAATAATAATAATAATAATAATAATAATAATAATAATAATAATAATAATAATAACAACAAATATAATAATAATAATAGTAATAATAATAATAATAATAATAGGCCTACCTCTACACTACTACTACTACTACTACTACTACTACTACTACTACTACTACTACTACTACTACTACTACTACTACTACTACTACTACTACTACTACTAATGTTTGTCTGAGTTGTTTTCCGTGTGCATTCCATTCTTTCCCAGCAGTGTCACCTGGAATTCTCTCCTCTCCCTCTCCCTTTCTCTCCCTCTCGAACGCAAAAGTTTCCTTGAGAAACGCGTCAAATTATTATTATTGATGTTATTATTATTATTATTATTATTATTATTATTATTATTATTATTATTATTATTATTATTATTATTACTATTATTATTATTATTGTTGTTGTTGTTGTAGTTGTTGTTGTAGTTGTAACGTTGTCTAGTGTAGGCCCTATTCGAAAACAGAATTTCCCAATACTGATGCTTATCCAGACTTTTTAGATGGGACACTAGTAATTTTGGGATACCATCCACAATTTTTCGAAACTTCACTATTTAACAATAGTCTCTGATAGGGAATATACATCGCAAGCGACTTGGCGAGTGGAGGTGGGGGAGGTACCCCGCTTTCATCAACCAAGGTACTCGACGGATATCTAAGATAATGGTTGAATTCTGCGATGGTGCTATTAATCTTATTAATTAACAGCGGTAACGTAATGGAGTATTGTACGTCAAATTGAGCGAAGTCGAATATGTAATCGATAGATCAATACAAGAGATGCAATCTTCTTCCGATTAACTGGTCCACAGTGGCCGAGGGAAAAACTCCCCCGATCCAGTTTGTATCGGAAGGGGTGGGTGGGGGGGGGCAAGAGATGTATCCGATGAGACAACAGGGGAAAATCGGAACGCGAACGTGAGGCATTATAAACGAAGCAGTAGATCCGATCTTGAAAGATGAAAAAGAGAACTAGGAAGAGGAGGAGGAGGGGAAAGAGGGGAGAAGAGGAGGAGGAGGTGATGGTGGATAGTTGCCTCTGGACGTCTTCCATCAGAACGTAGAATTCCCATTTCTGACTTCAAAACCGCTCCTGCCCCCACCTCCCACCTCCCACCCCGAGTTTCAAAGGCTTCCCGCGTCACTGCTCAAGCGACGTCATCGTGTCACCTCTCCCCTCCCCAACCCCCACCCCCACCCCCGACCCGCCGCCGCAGCGCGCGCAACGTCACGTACTGATTTACGTAGCGCCATCGTGCGGTCGACGGTCGTCGTCGTCGTCTTCGGGTCTCGTTTTCGTCTCGCCGATGACTTCCTCTCGACGGCGCCTCTTCTGTCCGATGAACGCGCCGTCGACGGACCTCGAGCCGAAGGAGGAGTAGGAAGAGGAGAAAGAGGAGGAGGAGGAGGAGGCGCTCTCATCGGCTGCATCCGTGGTTGGTCTTCGATCGAGAGGAATGGATCGCGATCCCTCCTCATCCTCATCCTCATCCTCATCCTCATCCTCTTCCTCCTCCCGCTTCTTCCCTCCCCTCTCCTTTCATTCGGCGTTTGCACTCTTCGGGCGCTAACAGGGCGATGCGATGCGATGCGACGTCGACAGCAGCAGCAGCAGCAAATGGATGGGATTTCATCGGATTTTCTGCTCCATCAACATCCCCCTCTCTCTGGCACTCTGTCACTCTGTCTCTGTCACTCTGTCTCTGTCTCTGTGTCTCTTTCGTGTACGATCTTTCTCAGTAGTTTGGATTTATTCTCTGGTGAGTTGCTTTCCTACTACAAAGACACTCTGTTACTATAATATTATTATTGCTATATTGCTATCAGTGTTCGATTTGGCATTTGGTGGTGGGGTGGGGGATGGATTGGCTCACACACGCAGAGGCCCACCAACCACCCCCTCCCCCACTAGAGACCAAAAAGTTTTGATTTCTAGCTCTTTCCGATTCCTCGTGAAGCGCCAAAATTTTCGAGTGGAAAGTCTTTTAAGAAATAGTGAATGATTAATCGCCAATGTTATCATGATGATGAAGGTGATGATGATGATGATGATGATGATGATCATCATCATCATCATCATCATCATCATCATCATCATCATCATCTTTTTCTTCTTGCTTTGTCAATCATACCAATTACCCTTCACAACTGACTGACTGACTGACTGACTGACTGACTGACTGACTGACTGACTGACTCACTCACTCACTCACTCACTCACTGACTGACTGACTGACTGACCGACTGTGAAAAAGACAAACATTGAAATAATCAAAAATAAAATCGGACGCCAAAATAGATAATGTCAACAGACCAAGATTGATATATTCTTTGACATGCGTCGTCCAATGTTTGGGGGCGACGATCGCAGGGGATGGAGGGAGAGGGGGAGGGGAGTTAAGGAGGGGAGAGAAGAGAAGAGGGTCTGGAGAGGTTGCGGCAGGCGACAGACACCCGGAAATGACGTCAGCTGCAGAGAGACAATAATCAGATTTAAGAGAAAATGACATTCGACAGGAACAGACAGACGAGAGTTTGTCCAGGCGTCTGTCTGTCTGTCTGTCTGTCCCTCTGTATGCTTGTCTGTCTGTCTGTCTCTCTCCTATCGATTTTAATTAAGAGGTCGTCACTTTATTACGAGCAACTGAGAACGTCGTCGTCATCATCATCATCGTCGTCATCATCATCGTCGTCGTCATCGTAACGGTTTCGATAATATTAAACAAACGAAGACACGCCGTGACGCCGTGACGTCTTTGACTGAAGTCACCAAGACGAACGTCACGAAAAATCCACAGACAAAATCGACTACAGTAGAAACCCAATAATATCACATCACAGACAGTAGAGCGCTGCGTAAGGCTACGCCAAATAGCACGGCGCTGATAGAGCGTAGAAGGGTTTTACTGTCCACTGGCAATGAAAAAGAACGAATTAATAATTAATTAATCGATTAAGTAAGTAAGCAAACAACTACTCGAGCAAGTAAGAGTAAGTAAGCAAGTAAGTAAGTAAGTAAGTAAGTAAGTAAGTAGGTAAGCCAATGTGCTGTTTGTCTGCCGCGTCGTAATTCTTCTTTTCGACGCTGTCGTCACGTGATCGAATTCCGACGCAACACGTGACGACGCCGAATGACGTCGCGTCATGTCACGCGTCGCGTCATGACGTCGCGTGTCGAATTCCACCCGAAAATGGCGAAGAGGGCAGGGGAAGGTGGGGAACGGGGCGGTGGTGGTGTGGAGGGTGGGGGAGGGCGCTTGTCCATTCCTTTGGCGACCCCGCGGTTTCGCAATCCATCGCTGCCAGATGACTTACCCCCACCACCCCACCCACCCACCCACCCACCCACCCACTCACCCACCCAATCCCCTTTATACACAGATCGTGACTCGAGCAGATGCTAAGAGAACGAAAAAACGAGGAAGCGAACTAATGAAATAACGAACGAACGAATGAACGAATGAACGAACGAATAAAAGAAACGAAACGAATTTTGCAGACAATACACAAGAAAACCCGGAAATTCAACCAATCAATAAACTTCTATGGCGTCGCTATCCTAATGCCTAGAAGCCGGAAATACCGCCAAGGTCAAGGTCAAGGTCAAGGTCAGGGTCAAGGCCAGTCAATTCGGCGGAGGGGGAACGAGCAATCTAAGGAAGACAGGGAATTGAACGCAAGCCGAATATTCTATACTGTATTTCTGGTGTTTCCCATGGCCACCAGCATCACCGCCAGCACCACCAGCATCACCGCCAGCACCACCAGCATCACCGCCAGCACCACCAGCATCACCGCTTGGTCTCCGCAGCGTCGTAAACTGCCGAACGGTATTAACCATGACAACGTAGCGGTAATTGTCACGTGACTGCGACGCCGGTTTTCCTCTCGCCCCCTGTCGACCGGAGAAGCAGTTAGAGAAACGACCGCAAAATTGCGGCTCTGGGAAATAAGCGGAAGCCGCAAACAACGGATCGATCGACTTATGAATGATATTGCGCAAGTTTTTCTTCTACTCAAAAACGAAGAACAGGAACAGGAACGAATAAAACGAGAAAGAGCGATAGAAGAAAACCGGAAATGCGTAAGATTTCTGGAATAAGGCGATAATACGTCGTGCTTCGTTGTCGGGATTTTAAATGGCGCAGGATCTGGGAAAGTAGGGTGGTCATAGGACATTTTTTAGAAGCCATAAATTCTCGACTTTTGGCAAATTTTAGGGACCATTTTGAAGGCAGAAGGAGGAAAACCAAACAGCATAGACAAAAAATGACACTGTGTAACTGAAAAACTCGGGATTTTTTTTGGATTGGAGGGGGCAGCACCATTGTTGGCTTTTCAGATTTGGAGAAGTAGGCAGGCCGGGCTCTCCTGGGGTGGGGTGGGGGTGGGAGTCACATGGCAGGCGTTGCCATGGTTACTGCCAACATCTGGTGCCGCCGCTCTGGCATTTTGTTTGCCATTCAGAGTGACTTCAATGGCAGCGCCGAGCGCTTAGCTTAAGAAGCTGCCGCCATCTGGTCTGGTCTGTCACCGTCAGATGTCAGTGACGACACGAGCGCGTTGGCAGCGTCGGCGGCTCCGACGAAAGATGTCGGAAGCGTCTGACAGCGCCGACAGTGTCAGCAGTCAGCGCTGCTGTCGCTGTCTGTCGGTCGGTCGCTTGAAAAGACGACGCACATCCAGTGCGGTTGTTCCGTTCGAAAACACGTCCTGGAAGAAGAGGACAAACGCAAGCAGGAGAGAGAGAGAGAGAGAGAGAGAGAGAGAGAGAGAGAGAATGAGAGAGAGATACAATGAGAGAGAGAGAGATAATAAGAGAGAGAGAGAGAGATAATGAGAGAGATAATGAGAGAGAGAGAATGAGAGAATGAGAGAGAGAGAGAGATAATGAGAGAGATAATGAGAGAGAGAGAGAGAGAGAGAGAGAGAGAGAGAGAGAATGAGAGAGATAATGAGAGAGAGAGAGAGATAATGAGAGAGAGAGACAGACAGACTCAGACAGACAGACAGAAAGACAGAGACTAAGACATACATAGATAATGAGAAAGAGAAGTGAGTGAGTGAGTGAGTGAGTGAGTGAGTGTGAGTGTGTGGGTGCAGGAGTGAGACAGGAGAGAGACAGACAGAGACAAAGACAGATAGGTTTGGTTGTGTTTGTATATCGCAGCCACTCTGCCTCTGACCGCATCATGACTATCGAAAGCGGTCATATGGGGGCTGATGGAACCCGTGGGTTCCTTTGGGAGACCGCCCACCCACCCCCCCACCCCGCCACCCCCACCCCGACAAAATCAATCCAACGCAGGACCGCGTATACAGACGGGGTCAAAAGTTATCTCAGATATGCGACAGCCTCAGAAGAAAGAAAGGAAGGAAGGAAGGGAAGGAAGAACGACGAACGAATAGATGAATGGATGGATGGATGGATGGACGGACGGACCGAAGGGAGGAGATTCAATGGATTGGACGGATGCGATAACCATTTCAAAGAAAAACTCTCTGAAGACACAATGTACCAGCGAGAGAGGGAGTGGGTGGAGGTTGGGGCTGGGGAGAGGAGGGGGCCAGTGGACCCAGGGTCAGATTTGAATCGCAGAGTGGAATTATGGTGGTCGTAACGATATATCAGTCCCTCTCTCCCCCCGTTCCCCGCTCTCGCTTCCCCCCCCCCCCCAATCTCCCCGTCCGACCTCCGGAATTGAGTTCGAAGTGGACGACTTCGCCTGGAAATTGTCCACAACGACAGCTCCGGGGCGGCAGTGGCGGCGCGGTCGAGTGGAAAAAACCGGATTTCTAAGACGGAACCTACCGGATTCTACCCTGATTCATGCACCCGGATTAGAACAGAATCGCACCCATACACATACCATACTATCAGCAAGGGCGTAGCCAGGAATTTGATGGGGGGTATAAATATGTAGGTATATATTGTTATATATTATATATTATAAATATATACATATTATATTTCATATATTATATGTGTTACATATATATATATATATATATATATATATATATATATATATATGTATATGTATATATATATATATGTTATATCATACACATACCATAGCTTTGTTATATCTACAAATCTCTGTTATATGTTATATGTGTTATATCTCTGTTATATATCCTGTATAATATATATATATACTGATTTTAGGGGTATATATATAGCGACATACCCTCCCCCGTCGCTACGCCCCTGTCTATCAGTCATTCAATCGAATGGATGGATGGATGGATGGAGGGAGGAACGGAATGAGGGGAGGCCCCATGTTACGGGCCCTGCATGTCTAATCGCATATCGATTGAAGTGGAGATTACGTTGGAATGGCGGCCATCACACAGAAACGCCGGACATAAATTTTCTCGTTTGTAATTTAGCGGAATATGCAATCTGAGCTTTTATCTGCGACATCATCGCGCCGCCATGGCAGAGTTGCTCTCCCTCTCGCCATGGATGTCTGCCGTCGCCGTCGCCGCCAAGTGGTGCTGTTCCGTTGGGCGGAACTGCAGGGAGCCCCCCCCCCACCCCCGACCCCCGCCTCCACCGCCTCCTGCCTCCCCACTTCATTATATGGCGCCGTTAATATTGCATTGCTCAGAGTTTCGGCGTCGTCGTCTGTCTCGTCGAGCGCGAACAATTCGTGGCGAAAATTATTAGAAAAATTAACGAAACAGCAAATGATCTGGAATTGATCACGACGTGATCAAATTCCCTCCTCCTCCTCCTCCTCCTCCTCCTCCACCTCCTACTCCGCCTCCTCTTCCTTCTTCAATCTCTTCCTCCTACCTCTGTGTCTGTCTGTCTGTCTGTCTGTCTGTCTGTCTGTCTGTCTCTCTCTCTCTCTCTCTCTCTCTCTCTCTCTCTCTCTCTCTCTCTCATGAAATAGGAGCCAAAGATAATATCAAAAAGATAATATCAAAAAGATAATATCAAAAAGATAATATCAAAAAGATAATATCAAAAGGACGCTAGTGTTTCTAAGCACTAACACGAAGAAAATGAAAACGCAAGTGGATTCTAAACACGAAGATCTAACACCACATATTATCGTCCACACAGCTGCCTACAATCTTATTTAATCGCAATAATCACTCCATGGTAGGGAGGGAGGGAGGAGGAGGAGGAAGGGAGGATGACCCTCATATACGGACTGTGGGACTGGCGCAAAATCGTTGAGTAGTTTTTGGGAAGGGGGGATTGAGATTGAGGCGCTTCACAAGACGACGTTTTTGTTTTTTGGTCTTCGAGACTTTCTAAAAATCTCAAAATGAAAATGCCGATGTGCCCGCCCCCCCCCCCACCCCAGGTTCACCCCTCTCTCCGTACTCCGAAATCCTGGTTACGCCACTGCATTCTCGTAGTTTTTGACTTCACACTCAAAAGTGTCGTTCAACTATTTTGATTTGAAGGTGAAAGTGTTTCATATGAGACAGATATAGTGAGTGGCCGAGTGTGTGTGTGTGTGTGTGTGTGAGAGAGAGAGAGAGAGAGAGAGAGAGAGAGAGAGAGAGAGAGAGAGAGAGAGAGATCCACTGTGGAAATATAACCGACCACTATTGATTCGTCAATGGTATAGTTCTGTTCTGTTCTTTGTAACTCTAATTGCATTCCAATGTACGTTCTCTGTCTCGCATGCATGTCTCAGTGGCTCAGTGATTATATGTACACTCTGCTGTCTGCCTCTCTGTCTCTGTCTCCGTCTCTGTCTCTGTTTCTCTGCCTGAGTGAGTGTCGCTGTCAGCCCCACAGGTAGGAGGAAGAAAACCGGAAGCCGGACTAGGAACGGATAAGAAGAAAGCGAAGTCAGAGGAGAATTAGGTCACGTGATGCGGCGATGGCTGGATGATGTAGCGCCAGAGGCTCTAACGACGACGCTCTTAGTCATGCGATCTCTAGTAGACACAAAGAAAGAACAGAGAGAGACACACACATACACAGAAAGAGAGAGAGATACAGAGAGAGAGATACAGAGAGAGAGAGAGACAGACAGACAGACAGACAGACAGACAGACAGAGAAAAAGACACACAGCGATACAGTGAGTCACGTGAGGACGGTCATTTGTATGGCTAAGGATTTTCTTTGCAAGTTGTCCAATCGAAATGTTTATTCAGTCTTTTAATATAGAAAATACCTAACCAATCTACATTTAAATATACATTATTCACTTAAATAAATAAAATTTAATACGTTTAGCCACTTCCTGCCCAGGCTAAAAGAAGGAATTCGACAGATTATTTTGCACATTGTACGCTAGCTTCCGAATACTCTAATAAATAAGGCGGACCAGAGAGTGCAGTGGGTGCGAGGCCAACTCCCCCCCCCCGAAAAGTTAAGGCGCAGAATCACAAAAGTCAGGGAAAGAGCTTCTTTACCTGGCAACATCGTGCCCCAAAGGGGATGCTAATGCTATGCAGGGGCGTAGCGACGGGGGTATATCGGTATATATATATACCCCAAAATAAAATTCCTGGCTACGCCCCTGTTGGTTCGGTGCCTGGTATTCTGGACAATTTACTTGTCAAGATTTGTAGAGACTCAGACCTTGCCCCACCCCAAACATTCCAAAATCCTCCCAATGTCAAGGTGGCTAGAATAAACACTGCATAGAGGCCCACTAAGATTTCGGGGATAGATTATTTATTTTCCTCGAGCTGTAAAATAGAATGGAAATTAGTTCCAGATAAGAAAAGATTACCTCCAGAACGGATCCTAAATTATAAATAATGGTGTTTTGTCGTCTCTAAAATCTGTCAAGCAATGAATCAGATATATCTTAATACGCGACTCTTACCTCGATCGCCCTACTAGGCATTCCGCTAGATATTCGCCAGGTCTTTCATTTAGTTGATGTCCCTCGTTCTCGTACAGTCAATGGCGTTAGTGTGTAGTATGAAATGGCTGGGAGTGCTCTATTTCGAACCCTGTAGAACGAAATTGATAATGATATTATTGATTAGTCCTGCAAAAGTTAAAGCAATGAAGAAGGAACAAGAGGAAAATGTGGATTTTATTGGAGAATTTCTTCAAATAGATTAGATTTTAACATATCTAGGGCCTAAATACCTTCTATTCAACAGGCATTCAATAGGCTTCTCTCACACAGCGAATTAATTATAAAACTTGTTTTTGATGTCTATAAAACCTGTTACAGGTCTATAATGAATCAGATATATCTTAATACGCGGATCTTCCCTCGATCGCCCTACTAGGCATTCCACAAGATATTCGACAAGACTCATTTAGTTTACGTAGTATGAAATAGCTGGGAAGTGCTCTATTTCGAACCCTGTAGATCGAAATTGAGGCGGCAAATATTGATTCCTCTTACACAGTTTGAAACAACGAAGATGGGGACATAAGAAAACGTGGCGTTTGTCGGAGAATTTCTTGAATTCGGAGAAATTTCTACATATCTAAACACCCGCTGTTCGACCGTTCTTCGATTGGCTTAAGTCACACAGCGTGTTGAAAACAGGGGATCGACATTCGACAAGCCATAGACGTTAAAAAATGTGCTAAGCCTAAAACAAAAAACGTTAAAAAGAGAGGCTTTTTACGTAAAGTAAAAAAAATTAATGAAAATTTTTATCATCGATGCGACAAACCAAGCAGCCAGACATACAGAAAGACAGACAGACAGCTACAGTGGCATAAACGGGTGAGATTACTTACTTAACATGATCGGCCCGGGGCCCCTGACATTCCCCGGGTCCCTGTCCTCGTGACGAGAAGATGACCTTTTGTCCTTGTCAGTCTTTTTCTGGGTTCAGGCTGTTGTTAATACATCATCATCACCGGGCCCGGACCCCCTGCAAGCCGCCGGGCACCTGTGCAATTCCCCCTGCCCCTCCCTCTCGGTGGCCCTGATACCCCCTCCTCGGGAAATCCTGGCCACGCCACTGGGCATCGAAGTATAGCAGCTGCGAAGTAAGCCACATCCTCCCATCCGAAATCACTTCTATTTAGCGGCAGGCTTAATTTATGTAGCGCCGCGTTATTCGAGTAACGTGACTCGAGATTTGAACGAGACTTCCGCGAGCGCCGATCTTTCGCAGACGAATGTTTCCGGAAGCGAGTGTCTCCCTCTAGCGGAAGGATTAAGCGACCTTTTCTCATCTTGAACTCTGACCTCGATCGCATTTAGATTGATTCGTCAGTAGGTCGGCGTGTACGTCTGCACGGTCTCGTTTGTCCGTCTGGTTGGCCGTCTAGATGTCTGTCTGACTGGGAAAGTATCGCAAAATGGATGAATGGATCCTACGGATTAATAGCGTCGTCTGATAAGAAAGCGCGCCGGAAACTGCCGCTAGGAGAGAAATGGAGAAGAGGGAACAAGAATGGGGAAGAGAAGAAAGGAAGGAAGCGAAAAAGGTACAGGAAAAAACGGAAGGAAGGAAAGGGAGAAGAGGAGGGGGTGAAAAGTAACGAATCTCCGTAACTTACACTCTCTCTATATTCCATCGCGATTGGGCATTTTCAGCTTTCCCGAAAATGCTTAAAACGTACAGTAGGACTTCGTTTTAACGCACTTGGCTGGTCTGTAAAATTTATTACGCTATACCCGAAGTACAGTGTTTATTCTAGACACCTTGACATTGGGGGCGATTTTGAAATGTTTGGGGGCGGGGGCGGACAAGGTCTGAGTCTCCACACTTTTGGAGGTGAAATTTCCATCCCCCAGCCAACAAATAAATAAAAAAATTTGGGGGGGATTTTAAAACTGTGTGGGGGGGGGGGAATTCCCCTCCAGAGATGGACTAGAATACGTTACTGTATATCCAATGCCATCTAATACGGTATAGCGCATCACACGGGACCGTACATTGCGGTACGTTGCATTCGAGTATGCGTTCTAATGGAGTCCGTTACATCGAACTTCTACTGTAGTTGCTCCCCCCTAGTTCTACGGATCAATTCCACTCCATCCGGGGCCTGGAAGTGGAAAAAGACCTACGCGGCCACTTTTCCAGTCGATGGTATCGGTCCTGAATATTTGTTTATACCACTGACGTCTCCACGACGCACCATACGTCATTTCTCGATGGATTAGGCCATCACCCCCACCCCCACTTCCACCCCTACCCCACCACTCACACTAAGGTCATCCAGGAATTTATGACCTTTGGATTCGGAGGAATAGAGCTAAAACGAAAGAAGAAGAAAGAAGAAGAAGGAGGAAGAGGAGGAGGAGGAAAGAGTTAGTCGAAGAAAGAATAAAGAACAAGAGCGGAAAGCGGAAATGACCTGGAGATTCCGGGGCTGAGAAAGAACTCGAAAGAAGAAGAGAATTAACAGCGGATCGGATGGAGCGATGGCGGATGCCGAGCAAGAACAGGCAGAGAGGGAGGAACAGTTCATGGACCGCGAAGGTAGAGGCCTAGAGGGGAAGTGAGGAAGGGGAAGGAAGGAATCAGTCTATTGGTAGGAAAAATAACGAAGAGAAATTTGGTCCAACTCTCTGTGTTTCCCTTCTCATTCTCTGTCTGTCTGTTTGTCTGTCTGTCTGTCTGTCTGTCCTGCCCTTCTGTCTGTCCGTCTGTTTCTCTCGGCCTTCCGCGCATTGTCTGGAAATCGACCTGGTATTATCATCACCATCATCATCACCACCACCACTAGCCTTTGAGCCTTTGCAGCAGCCGAGAGAGAGATAGAGAGAGAGAGATAGAGAGAGATAGAGAGAGAGAGAGAGAGAGAGAGAGAGAGAGAGGGGGGGTTGGAGAGAGGGAGGAGGGGAGGTAGTGTCTATTCGTAAGTAATTTATGCAAAGTGTCTATCGTCATCATTTCATTCTAAGTGACCATTCGTCGTCGTCGTCATCATCATCATCATCATCATCATCATCATCATCATCATCATCATCATCATCATCATCATCATCATCATCATCATCATCATCATCATCATCATCATCATCATTAGAATTGCAGATGACCAGCCGGTGTCCTGGTCGGCCATAGTCCGTATTGTCCATCGTTGAGCGGCTGTGGTAGTGGTGGTGGTGGAGGGTATCCGGCTGGAAGTGATATATTCGCGTTCAATTAAGGGGGTTGTTGGCAGCCGACGCCGTGACGAAGGCAATTGAAGACACACACGATGCACCTGGAAACCGTACATAAAAGAACGGACGCGGGGTAAACTGCATCGCTTGCGGTCAGACGCACACGTCCAGGCAAGATGGGCGAGGAAGAGGGCAAGGGGGAAGAGGGGGAAGGGGGAACAAAGAGTGGCAGTGGTAAAAAAATACATACGAGAATGAATTTTTGTCCCTCTGTCAATTATTTCGCTTTGGGGGTAATACACTGTAATTATAATAATCATCGCGAAAATGTTGAACGTTGCCTTTCTGGTTTTGGCGTGGACATTGTGCCTCGGATGTCCTTTCATCGGTCGAGGCAAAAAGTATGGCCACAATTAAACAGACAGACAGCATGACAAGCAAACACATAGAAGGCTGTTTAGCCTGCGTCTCGCTATAGTTCACTGTGCTGGTACGTGTGTGTGTGTCTGTCAGTATGTATGTCTTGTCTGTCTCTCAGTTTATGTATCTGTCTGTCTGTCTGTCTATCTATCTATCAGTCAGTGTGCCTGCCTGCCTGCCTGTCCGTCAGTCTGCATCCTTGTGTCTGCGTGTCTGTTAATTGCTTTGGGTGCGTTTTGAGTTAAAGACTGTGGTCGGAGCGATCAAAGAAAGAAAGATCCGTTATCAAATGGCGCTATATAAGATCACGAAGGGACAAATCCGCGGAATTATGGAACATCAGGCGATCGAATGCGTTCCGCGGGATAATCCGCGGTTGTTTTGGACTCTATGAGCCGGAATTAGACGATCGACAGACTAAAGGGCCTAAGGATAAGACGTCTTTAGCCCCATCGGCTGGTGCCCGGCAGCTGATTGGTCAGCGGCTAAGGAGGCTCTCAATTCGACCACGTGACCACGTCATTCGTTCCGACGTCGCGTTGTCACGGAAACGGCGAGACGTCGGAACGAGATAAAAGAAAGACGCTGCCTATGAAAGAAGACGCCGAGACAGACGAACTGGCAATTACGTATCGGCGGTCACGTGACGACACGCCCAAAACGATTCAACTAGTGACGTCATGGCATAGAAAAGATTCAACCGGTGACGTCGCGGCATTTAAAAGATTCAACTGGTGACGTCACGGCATTGAAAACATTCAACAGGTGACGTCACAGCAACGAAAAGATTCAACCGGTGACGTCATAGCATCGCAGCTCTTGTCGCGATGTTGCGTCTTCTGAGTGTGTTTCTGTTCTCTGGAATCTTCTGTTCAGGAACGCAGTGGAGCAGCAACAGCAGTTCGACAACCGCTGGTTGCCCATCCATCTGTCGCTGTGACCACAGGAGGACCCCCCACCACCAGGGCACCGTCCAAACGACGGTCATCTGTCGCGCTTCGAACATCTCGCAGCTGTCACTTCCGGGGCTGCCGCGCGACACCGAAGTGCTGGACTTGACAGCGAACGACCTGCAGGCGTTGGACGATGCCTCGTTTTCGTCCTTGGTCCGGCTGCGCGACCTTGACCTTGACGGGAATCGAATAACGGGCGTGGAATCGGCGCTGGCGAACCTCTCGTCCCTGCGATCGCTCTCCATATCCGGGAACCTCCTGGAAGTCCTGGAAGAGAGGACCTTCCACGGACTCGCCGTCCTGGAGACGCTCAACGTGTCCGTCAACCGGATATCGCGCCTCGATCCCGGTTGCTTCTCGACCTTGACCTCGCTCGTCGACCTTGACCTGAGCGATAATAGAATGAGAAGCTTGGACCCGGGGACGTTTTCGAACCTCGCGGCTCTCAAGAGCCTGCGTCTGGATAGAAATTTAGTCGAATTCGTCGACGCTGCCGCTTTCCGCGGATTGTTCCGCCTGGAAAACCTTTCCATGTCCTCCAACCGGCTCGGAGGAATCGATCCAGACGCACTGGTTGATCTCGGATCGCTGCGTTACCTGGACGTTGCCGGAAACCGGTTCGAATCGGTTCCGTCCGTCGTTTTCCGGCCGGCCGGAAACACGCTTCGCCGGATCTCCATGGCAGCGAATCCGGTGCCGAAGATAGCGTCACGTGACTTCTACCGGATGTCCGGCGTCGTGCAACTGGACCTGTCGCGCATGAGCGAACTCCGGATCGTCGACTCGGAGGCGTTCAGCCAACTGGAACGCCTCGAGGTGCTGAGACTGAACGACAATCCTCGACTGAGTTACGTTCACCCGGGCTCGATCGCGGGCTGTCCACGCCTACGGGAACTCTATCTCCACTCCGACAATTTGACATCCATCGACCTTCGCTTCGATGAACTGGAACGCTCGCTGCAAAGACTTCGAATCGACGGAAATCCCATTCGATGCGACTGCGGCCTGGTCTCCATCCAAACCGTCTTACGAGAGAAGCAGGGAACCAGAGTAGCAGCAGCAGCGTGTAACAACGTCAGTTCCTGTGCTCTGGAACCAGCGTCGTTCCGTGTTCCAGTCTGCAGCAGTCCTCCGTCGCTCAAAGGGACTCCAGTCGTCGATGTCTCCGGCTCCCATCTGGTCGACTGCCCCCCGTCTGTGATCCCATTTTTCCGCCCCACCACCGACCGAAAACTCGGCGACAACCTGACGCTGGACTGTCGGGGCACCGGCGACCCCAGCCCCAGGATCTTCTGGACGGTTCCGAACAACCACACCGGCTCCTTCCGGGTCGACGACCACGGAACCCTGACCGTGACCGGCCTGAGGCCAGCGAACGCCGGTCTCTACCGGTGCACGATCGAGAAGAACATCTCCGCCAAGACCTTCCTCCGGATCTACAATCCGGACGCGCGCGTGCTGCCCCTGGCGACCGACTACGATTCCGTCACGGTCACGTGGTCCGGGACCAACACGACCATCGGTTCGACGGACTACGCCATCGCCTACCGGACGGAATCGCCGACAGGTGGCGCCATCGTCGCTTCAGGTGTTATCTACCTGAGCCGCTACATGAAAAAGTATACGGTCACCGGACTGCGACCGGACACCGTCTACGAATTCTGCATGACATACGTCACGAAGGACGTGACTTACGTCACGAAGGACGTCGGCGACGACGACGGAAGGACCGTACTCAACTGCGTGCGCTTTTCCACGAGATCCGGAAAGACGGCGGTCGGCGGAATACGGCGGATACCGGTGGCCAAGGTGTTGCTGGTGGCGGCGGCGGTGCTGTCCTGTTCGTTTGTCCTCTGCGTCGCGACGAGGACAGTGCTGAGGACGAGACAGAGGACGTTCTACCAGCAGCCGAACGGTCTCGACCAGTACAGGAAGGTCAACGAAGTGTCGCAGATACCACTGGACAGCATCTACCCCCCACCGTCTACCCCGATTGCTACCTCAAGAACATCGCTCGTGGGAACTCACTGAAAACCACAGACAGAAGGACTGACTGACTGACTGACTGACTCACTCACTCACTCAAAGAGAAACGTTAACAAAGCTGTGGTCCAATGACAGAATTTGCGTGTATGCATTATGTCCATCAAAGTACAGTTGCTTCTTTATCTAATATTAATCTGCGTACGTTGAAGATTTTTCAGATTTCTCATATTAAAAATTATCAAAACTTGTATTATCGAAGTCAGAATCTATTTGATCGACAATTGGACATAACAGCCCATGGCATACGCTGTGCCTATGCTAATAGACTATAAGGTAAGCCATTTTGTAGTGTTTCAAAAGCAAGAATCGCATTTGCTGCCGAAATAATAGCTAAGTGGGACAAACAAAACGTTCCTTGACTACGAATGAGGCAATTAAGTTTTCTTTAAAATCGGATTTCAATCGCTGAAAATGACGCGCGAACCCCTCGGTCTCTCTAGTCTCCACATGGCGTTCTTCTTCTTCTTTCAGGTGCCATGCATTGCTGCGTCGGCGGCCATGGACTTCCACTTTTCTCGATCTCTAGTGTTCCTCAGGAGTTCGATGTTATTTCCTATCCCCATTTCCTCTCTCATTCTGTCTGTATATTTTGATCTTTGTTTTCCTCTTGATCTTTTACCCTCCACCATGCCTGTCACTGCCAAGTTTTCTAATCCTTCTTTTCTCATCACGTGCCCGAAAAATTTCATCTGTCTTAACTTGATGGTAGTCATCAGTGTTCGTCTCTCTTCCATCATCTGTAGTACTTCTTCGTTAGTTCTCTTGTCTGTCCATGGGACCTTTAGCATCCTCCTATAAAACCACATTTCTGCCGCTTCCAGTTTCTTTTTAATCTTTTTGATATGTTCCACGTCTCAGATCCATATAACAAAACTGACCATACATAGCATCTAAGCACTCTGAGCCTTGTTTCTTTTAATATTTTCTTGTTCGTTAATATTTGTTTCATTTCCATGAAGGCAGATTTTGCCATACCTATTCTTGTTATTATGTCTTTATCACTTCTTCCATCACTTGTAATAATGCTTCCCAAATATTTGAAATAAGTTACTTGTTCTATTTCTCTTCCATTTAATAAAATCTTGCATTTCGGCACTTCTTTTTGTTTTGTTATTACCATAGTGAAGGTCTTCTTTATGTTTATTTTTAGTCCTTTTCTCTCACTTTCCTCTGATAGTTTGTCCACCAGTTCCTGTAGCCTTCTTTCCGAGTACGCTAACAGTGTTGTATCATCCGCAAATCTTATGTTATTGATATTTTTTCCTCCTATCCTTATACCTTCCATCTTCCATCACATGGCGTTAGTTATAGTGAATTTAAGAATTCGAAAAGAATGAATTTCGACTTCTAATCATCATCATCATCATCATCATCATCATCATCATCATCATCATCATCATCATCATCATCATCATCATCATCATCATCATCATCATCATCATCATCATCATCATCATCATCATCATCATCATCATCATCATCATCATCATCATCATCATCATTATCATCATCATCATCATTATCATCGTCGTCGTCGTCGTCGTCGTCATCATCATCATCATCACATTGCTGCGGTTAGAATATAGGCCTAGCATCGGCAGATGTAGATTTTCAGAGAAATTCAATTAATCGTAAAAGGAACCAATTATTTAGCGGGAAATTATATAATGCATCTGTGGTGACTGGTCAGAACAATCGTTCAGTCCGACGATACAGAACGAAGAGGGCAGATGAAGAGTTTTACTTATTTTGCTCGATAAAAAAACAAGGAAATTAATTTCCAAGACAAAATCCTTATTCTTCTAAATAAATAAATATATACAATTTAGGCATGTTGTCAAATCTTGAGAACTTTTGCGCTTAGTTCGCCATCGTTACATTACATTACAGTCTCAAATATTACGTCATTTATCACCGTCTGGACAAGCCGTAAGAAAGTCTGCACGTTAGTCAATCCTTCGTTTTCGTCACGCATTTCTAAATCTCGTGTCACGCATTGGATGTCTAGGCGCCTTTGTAATGCACTGCAATATCCTGTTGGATGACGCATTCAACCCACTCTGGGAACGAGTGTCAATATACAATAATTTCCTAGTTGCCTCTAGGGATGTGGATGGAGACCGAATGTAGCCTACAAGGCCAAGGGCAGTAGTCTACGATTTGCCGTCTGGCGAATGAAACTGCGAACTGTTTAATAATATATTCTGTAGAGATGTGCGGTATTGGAGAATAATCGACGGTAACAGGGGCGTAGCCAGGAATTTTATTTGGGCGGGTATAAATATTTTAGGGGTGGAGGCCTGGGGGTATAAACCCTAACTATAGTACCACATCAACCATATAAACTACATATAACCACATAAAAATCACATAAAAACTTGAAGAATGACTGATTTTGGGGTGGTATATATATTCCGATATACCCCCCGTCGCTACGCCTCTGGAGGATAATACACCGTGTTAAAACTACCGTTACACAGTAGCGTAGCCACGGGGGTGTTTGGGGTTGTTCAAACAACCCCATTAACCCCTTAACCGTGTATTTAACTGTAACTCAATGTAAAATGAACGGATATATCAGGATTTCCCAGTTAAGGGGTTAAAAATATGACCAACACAATTTATGTAAATCCGTTGACTTTTGGTTTAAGGAGTAGTGTGTGTGTGGAGGGGGGACGGCCGCGGCTTCAGTGTTCAGTTGCATAGTGTCTCCAGTCAGTTAACAACCCCACTTTTCGTAAGCTGGCTACGCCACTGAGGCGTTACATCGGTATATACCGCGACATTTCGTGATGTCATCACTCTGGGAAACACCAAAACCCACCTTAACTGAATTTGGCTGAACACCGTTGCACTAAACAGTACGGCTGCGATGTTGAAGGTAGGATTTGAACCCCTCCATAACATCCAGCAGACACTGTTTATTCGAAGAAAAAATTATTTGGCGTATCTCAGACAGATTGATTGGGGGGGAGGGGGAGGCGGCAGAATGTTATGAATATTGTGGGAGGAGTTTTCGGAAATGAGCAGTTGTCTTTTTCTGTGGGAAATGTTGGAAATTTGAGCCTGATACTAGATATTTTATCTAAGAAAAACTGTAGACATTTGTCTGCTTGCAGGCGAGGTGAATTTGACTGTCGAGGCAGTGAAATTGTTTTTGTCTCGACGCAAAAGTTTATTTAAGGAATTCCATAAAGTTTTGGCGAATTTAGTTTATCATTTACAGTATAAGATTGGAAAGAAACGGGACTTTGGCATTATTGACTATATAATTTACAGACATAGCGACACTGCTTTCTAAACCGTTTAAGGTCTGATGTGGCAGTTTAGAACGACGCTAGCTATGCTTGTTCCAATCTACTTCTAAAAAGTTCAGAAGGTTATTATTTTTGCAGCGATGAGACCATTTCCCTTTCTTTTGTTCATAATGCGATGATGATGACCTTGTTTTTTGCTTGTCATGCTTTTTCCGTTGTAATAAATAGTATTCCATGAAATTTCCTATTTTTTATCATTTGTAAAAAATTAAATTGTTGACGTCAACTTCTCTTGACCGCCTCCTCCCCCTGTCAATAACTGTCAAACTTTTTCAAACCCCTCCCCTATTTTTTAAACGTGATTAGTGGACAGGCCATATATTATCACTATTTGACTAAAATATTTGACTAAAATATAGACCTAATATTTGACTAAAATGGTCTCAAAAGTGTCTTAAAAAACTACAACGTAATTTTCTTTGCTACAAGAGTCTTCAAATCGCCAAATTACACAGCAGAAGTAGGTGTCTAACAGATTATAGTCCTGTTTGTTGTCGAAAAAGGTTGTTAGTTTTTGAAATGAAGTTTCATCAGTCCCTAGTCATTGCAAAGCAATTAATCTTCGATTGCACAAAAGCCTACATCTTCAACCCCCTACGGGGGCCGACTTGTCCTGAGCCAGTGGGTAAGTAAATCTCGTAAATTTATTTAGCTCCTGGGAGAGTAGTACAGCAGTAGCTGCTTATTCTTACGTGCTTAATCTTTCTTGAAAGAGCTATGGGCAAGGATAAGTGTATCCATGAGGCGATGGGTAGATATAATCTTACGCTTTAACGAAAATCAACCCATTGATCTAACGATACGAACGAAATATAAAGGAGTAAAGGAGCGCTAAAGCAAAGTCTTTGCTACACAGGAAGCCATGCAGCAGAATATATTGCGCTTGTGATCTTTGGTTTTTATTTCGGTCTAGACAATCTATTTTTAGCCGGGACTGGCAGCCAATCAGATTGCAGCTAGTATAGCAGCGCTCTCTGGCGAAACCTACGGGCGAATCGACGGTCGGTCGGAAGATCTTTGCCGTGTTAATAGTAATTGGATGAGAAGCGGTCGAGAGTAGGCACTAGATTAAGTATTGGCAGCAGTAGTAACATTGGTGCCTAAGTCGGTCAAACAATCATATACTGTATTTTCAATTGTTAGGTGTTCTAGCAGTACTTGTACGATATGCCACCATAACCTTAGAAATTTCTACCAGTGGCAATGGAGAGTAGACAATTTTATTTTACCAAAGTCTCTGCCTCACCTGGGGTCTGTCTATCTCAAATGAATTGATTAAACGCCCCAGTCACGGGTTGTAAGCTAGAAATTCCGTGATTTTGAATTTCCAGAAACCCGGTAAGGGGTCGTCCATAAATTACGTCACGCGAATTTGGCACTTTTTTAACCCCCTCTACGTAACGCGATGTCACAAAACGTCGGACCCCATAAAATATGATGTCACAACGGGACGATCCCCCATTTTCGTCTTCCGAAAAGTCTTGACAAGCAAAAAAGGGCAAAATAGGTCATAATTGTATTTTCCTCTCCAAAATCCCCGACAAGCAAAAAAGTCAGAAAAGCAAAATAAGGTCAAAGGTCATGACCTAAATTTTTTGCGTGACGTCACATTTACGGAACCCCCCACCCCATCGTTACAGTTCGTCACAAATGGCCGGACTCCCTAACCGCGTGACGTAATTTATGGACGGCCCCTAACCAGATTTACCAGGGATCCTCGAAAGATCCGCATTGCCTTGAAACAAAAGTGTTTTAATTGAATTTCTACGATTAGGTAAAGTGAGTAACGAAAGAATACAAGGCAATGTCATTATGCAAGGTTTCTTAATTAATAACCTGTCACTGGTTAGTTCGTTTGAGACACTCTTGAAAGACAGAGGTCTGGATGAAGCAAATTATAGCGATTGTCGCTATCTGAGCCCAGACCGTTACTAAATAGACAGCGTTAGCATTAAGAGAACAAAATCTTATTTTCTCATGCATTAGGATTTGGCGTGCGATCGGCCAATGCGTCTATGCATCATGAAATGGCGCTACATAAGTTAATTATCTGATAAGATAAACATAAATCTCGTATAAAGAACCAGTAGAGGCGCTTTACGAATCCTACGTGTGAGAAACAAATTTCAGAAGAGCCCATCACGATTATAAATTAAACACAATTTCACAATGATATCGATACAGCTACAACACTTTCCAACGTTTTTCTGATCTTCACAAAAGTCTCACCTGTCGAGTCGGAAACGGCCCTATGCCGTGGGACTAAAGGTGTCGGCTAAGGACCGGCCTCATGCTGTACGCTTTCTATCCACATGTGGCGTTGTACGCTCGTTTTTCGGCAGATTTAGCGGAGAATGCGAAAAATAAGGTTAACGACGATGTTGTTTGTCTAGTAACTGAGGAGGCGGCGGCTACTGCCGTCGTCGTTATCGTAGTTCTTTCAGTTTCCGAGAATCAATTTAGCAAAATTATTAGTTTCAATCGGAAAATTTCTCGTTTTTCGGCGGATTTCGTCGCTGAACCGATCCTTTGCATCTTCTTTCTTTTTCCGAGTAGGAATTCGCGAACGTCAATCGTTTGATTTTTATAGCGCCTTAATATTTAATTTCTATGCAATATTTCTTCTTTAATTATAATAAAAGGAGCCTTCGTACACCTATTATTGCTGTTTTTATTGTTGTCTCTCATATTTTATAGTTATGTAAGCCAAACAACTTTATTCTGTAGTATTTATGACTGTACTACGACTGTGCACCTAATATCAGTTCTATTAAACAGATAATTAATGAACATTTGATAGTCAGAATTGAATCTGTTGTTGATGTATGATAACCCGAGTTTGACACGTAGGTGTTTTTATTTTTTAACATTTAGTTGAGTTATTGAGTATATTGCCCTTATTACACTATGTTAAAAATTATTCATGGGAATGAAAAAGCACTGCCATGTTTTCAGTTATATCTTCCATCATTGGACACAAGATTTTCTAACCATATACCAGTATGACATTTAATGTTTCAATTATTACCTCTAATTGGTTACAAAATGTTGGTATACTTGGTTCCACAGCATCACACAGCCTAGGTAATATTGATATTACCCTATGGTCATAGATATTTTACTTCTCTACGATCAGTTTGAACTGTATTTGACCTTGCAACCCACCAATTACGGCACTCCTTGCGCCTGCACCGCTTGATGCCATGAATTTTGATCTGTTTTGGCGCCGTGCGTACAAATTTGTCTGATTTCTGGATTTCAGAAATCCGGTTGCGACGTAATAATTGGGATGTCAAAGGTAGACTTGTGTTTGAAGTCTGGCAACGCACGCTGCAAAGTTTGTAGCGACGAAGCATCTGGTTTTCACTATGGCGTTGACTCATGTGAGGGTTGCAAGGTAAGCACAGAGATTTATTTGTGAAATTTAATTTTTGATTTGCAGTTAAATTGCCATGCTGATAATAAACACGCACACACACACACTGGCGCATGTACTTGCATACATGCACAAGGTTTTGTTGCTGTTATGCTGTTTGGTAGAAAATTTATCATTGATTTTTTTCATATCTGTTTCCTGATGTAGGGACTCAATTATTGTTTTTGTGGTAAGATGCCAATAATAATTGCTGGGAGATTATGGAAAGCCTGCCTGAGATCTGAAAATTGACCCAGTTACTCTGTCTTCCATGAGGAAATATGGCTTTTTAATTAATTAATTATTTTTTAAATAAAATCTAATGATAATGAGCTTTAGGGTTAGTCTTTTCTTAGCACTTATGAAAATTTAAGCATTCTTTTGCAATTCCATTCCATTTGCATTCAAGTATGACTGCAGAATGAGGAAAATTTCTATTCAGGGTTTCTTCCGTCGTTGCATTCTCCAAGGCATGTCGCAGCGCTGCACGAACAACGAGAAGTGCGACATTACGCCACTGACGCGAAACAGCTGTCAGCACTGTCGGCTTAAGAAGTGTTTTACTGTCGGAATGTCGAGGGGAGGTGAGTGACAATGGGGGGGGGGTGACACTGCAATTGTCAGTGGATTGCGGTTTCTGTTGACTAAACAATTTCCAGCAATGAAGAGTTTTAAAATGCTGCAAACGCACACCCACACAGCCAGGGCCGCCGAGAGGGGACAGATGCCCAGGGACCCGGCAATCTGTAGGGGCCCCGGGCGGGTCCCGTAGTTAGGGCTAGGGTAGGGTTAGGGTTGAAGACGCCGAAGTCGGATGAGGGTCCCATACACGGATTTAACCCTTGACTCCAAAAAAGACTGACATGAAAAAAAGGTAGTCGCCCGACTTACGATATAAGCTTTCTAGGGGCCCGTGACTGATCTGCCCCGGGGGCCCGGAATTTCTCTCGGAGCCCCTGCACACAGCATTTTGATGGTTGATATACCAATGTAAAGAAATGAAGATGAGCAGATCTTCTGTGCAAATGATAATATGTTAGCCAATGGGGTACATTTTAACCAGTTTAACATACAAGTCTTTTAGGTAGTTCAAAATGCTCCTGGATTTAAAGTCCAAAGTGTGTGTGACTGTATCATTGTCGAGCAGCACTGCCAACACTGTGGTACGATTTCGGTGTTAATGTGACAGCTAGCCTTGACAGATAAGTGGGGCCTTAGGATTTGGAAAGTGTGTGATGGTTTTATTTGGTGTGTGTGTGCTTTGTTTGTGTTGAGCTTCTGGTGGTTTGCAGAAGTGGGTCAGTAGCCTGTGTTTCATTAGAAATTTGCTCTGACCTAAATTTGGGGCTGCTCATTGCACGAAGAACGAGGTCGTTAATAATATATTGCTAACCCATGCACTTATTGATCCTGGGGCTGTTGTATTTGTTTAGACAAGTGGATGCTAAGTCCATGGGGCAGGGGGCAACGCCCACCGTGTAACTGTTGACCTGTTTATTACAGTGATGTTGCTGTAATAGTTGTGTGGTTTGAGTTAGATTTAATAGCAATAAGAAGCTTCTGTAGCGCCATTTCCAATACTCAGGGGTATCAATCGATGGTGTAGTCCAAATCCATCCATAAGAGACACCAGGCCATTCCAGAGATCAGTCAGTGTCGGAAACATCGGGGCAGAGCTATGGAGGAAGTGCTAATTGGAAGAGAGGTTATTTTAAGCCTGGATCTGAAAATACTCGATTTATTGCATTCCTCTCAGTGGCTACGTAGCCAGGATTTCCGGAAGGGGGGTGGTTGGCTTTGATCGTAATCAACTTCGAAAAATCTTGACAAGCAAAAAGTAGGTCATCCTCATCTTTCCTCTTCGTCTATTTTTTCCTTTGTATATGCCGACAAACAAAAAAAGGTCGTCACCTTACACACCTTTACATTCTATTACTTTCGCTCGACAGCCGTGGGGGTTCGATCCCAAAAACCACGTCCGAAAATTTAAAAAATGTATGGAAACACATTAAAAAAAATTTTTTTTGGGCAGCCAAGGAAGGAGGGGTTTAACCCCCCAATTCCCCCTTGGCTACACCACTGATGCCTCTACTTCGCACTGGAAAAAATTGTTGCTTTCGGCAGACGTTGATTCTGCTTTGTAGAGATTTGATCATCATCTTCTTCCTCTTCCTTCATTTGAGGAAATTTGAGGTGACAACATGAATTTCCTTTCTCTAACAATGCTCGTCCTGTGTTTTCCCCTGACTGATGCTGAAAACCTGAAAACTGCAGTCCTGTCCAGTGTCCACTCCTCCACATCATCCATCTGGTCACCCCTCTGTAGGGATTTGATAATGGAACAGACCAAACAAGCCTCCTGTATGTGTGTGTGTGTGTGTGTGTGTGTGTGTGTGTGTGTCTGTGTCTCTCGGTATGCCAATAATTATGTTGGCCTGCAGTTTTTGTGGCAAATGTCCAGCCACAAAACTTTTTCACTGATTCGAAAATTGAATCGTGCTCGATGTGTGTATAGCTGCAGTTCAGATATCTTGCCACAGACTGTCACATTTTCTTAGTCTCCTCGCCCCCCCCCCTTCTCCCTCAATCGGGAATTGCATTGATAATGAATGCGCTGTTGTTATAGAAGGCTGCAAACTGTTGATATTTCAATTGGCACTTATGTTGAAACGTTGATTATTGAGTTCAGTTGATTATTGAGTTCAGTCGCTTTTTTAGCTCGAGGGCCCATAGATATTTCTTAACCCTAGACACAGATGTCACTTCCTCTAATCTGTCGTTATCACTTTCTGTGTATTTGGGACTCTGTAGTTGATATGTGAGTAATCAGACATGCTCCTATCTCCCCCCTCCCGCCAGCGTTTTTAAAAGTGATCCAGATACATGTATTTGGTTTCAGAGGAGAGTAACAACGTTAGCAACGGCTGAGGCTATTTTGTGATTGGTTGGTGAATAGATTTGCATATTTGAATATGCACGAGCGTGGAATCTTGGGCAATAATTATTATGAAATCATGGGCAATCAGACCTATTTTTAGTTTCTCCAATTTCACACTTTCATTCCTTCCATACTTCCATTCATCCTCATTTACTTTGTAGCAGTGGATTCTGCATGCTTTATATTGTTGTTGTTATTATTATTATTATTATTATTATTATTATTATTATTATTATTATTATTATAACTACTACTACTACTACTACTACTACTACTACTACTACTACTACTACTACTACTACTACTATTATTATTATTATTACTACCTCTGCTGCTATTATTATTATTAGTAGTAGTTGTAGTAGTATTAGTATAAAATTCCTTCTGTGCCATATTACCGAATGTCTGGAGATGGACACATTACTGAGTCCTGAAAATGTGTGTGTGTGTGGGGGGGGAGGGTACTTTGGAAAATATGTTTTTTAATTGTTATTCTTGCTCGGAGTTTTGTGGCCCGGTATAACGAGTTGGGATAGAGAGAGAGATAGAGATTTGCAACATACGCTGGTATTTGCGTTCAGCTCTAGTTAGTTATCTAGCGAGGCTGGCGCGCGCGTCTCTCTCTCTCTCTCTCTCTCTCTCTCTCCCCGTTGTGTGCGTTCGTTGTTCGCGAAAAATGCGTCCAAGGTTCGCGTTCAGATATCTCGTCTTTGCTTCTTTGCCTGTTTTTATTCTCAGCAGTATCTCGGTTATGGGGTCAGCTGTTTTACTCGAAATTGCGCAACCGCCTCTAGAATTTATTATTATTCGGACGGTTCTCCGGGTGGTGGGGGGTGGCGGGGTGGGGGAGAGTGGGGCGGTGCTCTCAGTTGCCCCGGTCGGGCGCTACTGCCGCCCCACTTCGGGTGATTTTTGGAGAGAGGGGTGGGGTGGGACGGGGGTGCGTGACGCATGCTGCGTGCCCCGCGTGTCTCTCTCTCTCTCTCTCTCTCTGTCTGTCTGTCTGTCTGTCTGTCTGTCTCTCTCTCTCTCTCTCTCTCTCTCTCTCTCTCTCTCTCTCTCTCTCTCTCTCTCTCTCTCTCTCTCTCTCTCTCTCTCTGTGCGTGCAGACAACAATGTATGTCGTCTTGCCGTTACATTTCTGTCTCATCATTCGCAGACTGAGGGAGTGGATTGATTGAGTGAGCGGTTGGAGGTTGGATGCCGCCACCGAGACAATAGTAGAAGCCGTCTGTCTGTCTGTCTGTCTGTCTGTCTGTCCGGCTGGGTGTCTCTTTTTCTCTCGCCAGACGGATCGTTCCGTCGTCTGCCATTTGATCTCTCTCGGCTGCTGAGGTTGGTGGTGGTGGTGGGGTGATGCCGGAGTGGGTTCGGCAAACTGGAATAGCTTTCCTTCTGCGTGCCATCGGTGATGTTATGCAACCGCTCTGGTGGTTGAGACTCTTCCGAGGGCTCCGTATTAAGCCTCCCGTTGCATCATTTTTACGTAATTTCGCCTGGTTGGTTGCGATGTCTGTCTGGCCGAGAAGTATTCGGGGAATGGTTTGTTTTGAAGAAAAGCGCTTAGATAGGGGTGGGGGTGGGGGTGGGGAGGGGGTGGTATGGTTTCTCCACCAAGCCCGCGGGTCCAGACATGCTTTAGTTTTTAAAACGGGGCGGTCGTATGATTGGAAAGAAACCAGTTCTGGATGATGGTTTTCTTCTAAACAACTTTGACGGTCTGTGTAAGCAAAAACGCCAGGAGTTTGGAGAAGGAGGAGGAGAAGGAGGAGGAGGAGAAGGAGAGGTAGAACACGTGATCTCTATGTGAATCACAGTCACTGAATCATTCCGGGAGATTTTTGACACCGGAATTATTAGAGGTCTGGTTGTGTTATAATTGCTCGTTGCAACTTCGGTGCCGTGGGTAACTTGTATGACTTGCAGGTGTTCACTGTTCAGCATAGGTTGTTGTGAGGGAACGAGTGAGTAAACCGGTGTGATCATTATGTGAGAAAAGGGGCGGAGGGGGTGTTGGATTGGCAACCGCCCGAGGGCGTATACTCGGTCAGCCCTGCTGTGGGCTATAAAAAGCACTGTCGACCTTGACATTTGCCTTTGGAGGCTCCATTCAGATGAGTTCGAGCAATGGAGTCACGAATTCTAATAAAAGAGGTGTGCTGGCTTTAGACAGAGGGTTCAAAAGGTCGGGCTTCCTAAACATGTATATGGCACTTGGTATTGTATGTACAGTACAACAATAACACAACAGCACTAACAATGCAACAACAACAACAACAACGAAGACAATGAACAGTCAAGATTTTGGATTATTAGATTGTGAAGCCAAAAAAGTTTAAAACCAATTCAAAGATGATGTGAGATGTGCTAGTTATTGCTGGGATTTTACTATTTATCCATCTGTTCTCGGATCAATTCTGTTCTGGTTAATTCTGGGATAAGAGTAAAATGGGTTAATCCATGGAGAGGGTGAGGTTATTGTGTGTGTGTGTGTGTGTGTGTGTTTGTGTGACTTCCTTTCTCAATCAGGGGATAGCTGGCAGAGTGGGAGAGGTTATTGATGAGCAAGCTTATTTATAATATTCCTCATTCCTGGTTCCAACTGTGCCCGTTGGGTGAGTTGATCACTTCCTGCTTGTCAGTCCAAAGGGCCAAGCCTGTTTTGTAAAATTTACGTCAGGCATGCCGGTACACCTTGCCAGTCAAGTATTTATCAACAAAACAACCCACGACTGTTGAACATTTTAGTAACTGATACCTGAAAAACTAGTCGAAACGTGTATATACAGATTTTGGGGTTATTTTTATTTTGAAAATTGGAAATTATGCAGTTAGATTTTACCTTTTCCAGATTTGGAAATCAGATATATGGCGGTGTTTGGAAATAGTTTGGAATTTTGCAAGCAGAGGAATTTTCTAACCCATCAGTGGAGTAGAACTGTATTTTTAAAAAAGATAAGGAGTACATATAGGTGTGGTGAAAAACAAAGTTTTGCAGATATACTATTCCATGGCGGCTTTGATTCACTATCCCGGTAACTGACTAACCAAAAGGCTTTTATAGCGCCATTTTAGTAAAGCACTCAACTTCGACGGTTTATTCAAACTGGAATCGTAATTCCCATTGTCAGATCCTATGATATGATAAGAAGTACCAGTAATACATGGACAGGAGTTTGTTTATATACGTAAGATCTTAGTATATAATATATATATATATGGAAATTACATGAACTTTTTCTAAATTTTTAACATCTCAGAACCGAATGTCCTGATGCGGCTTCCGTACCAATCACTATGCATGACCAGTTGCTTTTCTTTACTCTTGGCATCTTGGCATGCTTAGGTGGAGTTGGCCTACCAGACACCATTGTAAACTTTTGATTTGTTCATCTTGGACACATACTTTAACCCAGAGGCTGTGTTTTCGCATAAACTGGCAAGTTGCCCACAAACACAAAACCAGGACTGGTTTAGGTATGTGGTTGTCTATTTCTTTGATTCCTGACATGGTGTGTGGGACATTGATCTCGCAGTGCACAGGCACTCTGTCACAGGTACTGTTTTTGTCTCCTGGAGAAGTTGGATAAAGGGAGACAGACAGAGACACGCACACACAGTGAGAGACAGAGACAAAGAGATATATCTCTTTGTTCTTTAAAAATTGTGATTCAACAGTTGCTTTACTGTTGACTTTAAAAATTGTCTCTATAGTAGTAGTAGTAGTAGTAGTAGTAGTAGTAGTAGTAGTAGTAGTAGTAATAGTAGTAGTAGTAGTAGTAGTAATGCCGGTAATGATAATAGTAGATTTGCCCTATTGTAACAGAAGTTGCATTAGGATTTTTCACTTTTACTCACAAGTTTCAACCACTGCATTGGCATTCAATCTTTCACCAGCTCTGCAGTCTGTTGCATTACGTTTCCAATTGCTGCTGCACAAGTGGGAAAATCGTTGCAGTTGTTGCACTGAATTATGAGATATTTCCCACCGGACGAGAGCAACCGGCAACCAGCCAACAACAGACACGTGGGAAAGACAACACAGCGCCTTCAGAAGGCAACATATATATATATATATATATATATATATATATATATATATATATATATATATATATATATATGACAATCGGTAAACAAGGTAGATAGATGATCAAACCTGCAGATGATGTACTGTACAGGTGCGCCACCTGTTTATCAGGTCTCCATCGGTCTTGTTTACCCTTCCGCTTTTAGAGACCTTGGTCGACTTTATGCAACTGGGGAGGGGGAGGGGAGGGGAGGGGGTATTTACTCTGTGTAAACATGATTGACCCGTCACGAATGCTAAGTCAGTAAATGAGAGTATTATTTGGTGAGATAGCTGGCTGGGTGTTGTTCTCTTGTTTCTTGATCCATCTGTCAAACCAATTTTGTCAGTATATCTGTGTCAAGGAAAGTGTACCAGGTATATAATGGTCTCCTACTTACTCTCCACAGGGAGATTCTGTTAGGTTGTTGCTTGGCCGGCTGCTGTGGGACTGATTGCTTTTTCTTTTGAAGTAAGTAGACAGCTTGTGGTGGGCCATGATTGCAAATGTATAATAGAAATTTGTATCCTCTTGGGAGGTCATGGTTTTGCTGTGTAGTGTGCAATTTTAGGAATGGATTGTTGAACAAAGCATTTTATAACATTGCATACTACAATGTTTGTTGTTATTTGTTGACTCAAGGACAAGAAGACAATGGGAAAATATTAACAAAATCTTAATTTGAATGAAAGGCTAAATGGATGATGATGATGATGATTATTATTATTATTATTATTATTATTATTATTATTATTATTATTATTATTATTATTATACTCTGTTCATTAGACCTTGTGTTATAGCAACTGCTTTATTAGCATTGGTGGTAGTTCTTTTGTAACAGCAATCCTGATCCTTATTTCAGCAACACTGTTCCAGCATTTCGTTGCATTGGTATGTATGTATGTATGTATGTATATATATATATATATATATATATATATATATATATATTAGGTGGCCCACGATACTATGGGAAAGAAAACAAGTATAATTTTCGGTTCTCCACAAGGCTGCCCTTGTTACACTACGTAAAAAGAGTGTGCAGGCAGGTTTTTGTACATATTGATGCATATTTGAAGGTCGCTACCAGGAGCAACTTCTTACTGCTGACTGTTTAATTACTCATTTGATTTGGGCGGCTGATGCTGAATGGTTTGCCTCTCGGTTCTTTTTAATAATTTTCCACACGTACAGCGACATCAACAGCTGAAAGGAAAGCATTCTCTTCTTCTCTCCCACTACCACTTATTCTCCATTGGAATGGGAAGCTTCTTCCTGACATTACTGGCGGTGGTGAGCTTGTTCTTGTTGATCGTATAGCAATTTTGGTGACTAGTGGGCAAACAGAACAACTACTTGCTGTGCCTAAAATTAGCAGAGGAACTGGCGAAGAACAATCACAAGCTTGTATTCATTCCTTGAATGACTGGAAACTGGAAGAACTGGTGCAGGGACTCATGTTTGATACAACAGCAGCCAACACGGGTCTGAGTTTGTGTGCCTGCACCCTCATTGAAAAAGCAATCGGTAGAGAACTGGCGTGGATAGCATGCCGTCATCAGCCGTTCGAGGTGATGCTGGCAGCCGTGTTTTCTGCAGTTCTTGGACCATCCTGTGGATCTGTGATCAAACTCTTCCAGAGGTTTCGCAAGATGTGGCCAATTATAACGTATTACCCGTAACCAGCCAGATTTTCAGATTCCTAATCCCGACAGTAACATGTTTAACGGTATAACATATACAGACAGAGAACTGAAATTTTGTCATTCTACGCTGAAGCACTGAAATGTAAAGCACCAAGAAAAGACTACCGTGAGTTGGTTGAACTGAGCTATCTTTTTTCTTAGAGGTTCATTGGAGGGTCATCCCAGGTTTCGTGCACCGGGTGCATTGCACAGAGCCAGGTGGATGGCGAAAGCCATCTATTCCCTGAAAATGTTCTTATTCAAAGGTCAGTTAAATCAGACGGCACGTGAGCAGAATGGCTTATTAAACATTTCTGTCTTCGTTGCCGTCCTCTATGCTCGCTTCTGGCATGAAGCTCCTCTTGCACAATGTGCACCATTCAACGACTTCAAGGTGCTTGATCTTCTACATCATTACCCAGTGTCAACCGTTAGAGTAGCTGCAATCAAGGCATTGTCTCGCCACTTGTGGTATTTCTCTGAACATCTTATCACACTTGCCTTATTTGATGATAAAGTGAGCGATGAAACCAAGGCAGCAATGGCCAACAACTTCTCCCGTCCATCAAACTCGAACAACTTCAGGCGCCTGGACGAAAAAACTTTCAATTATTCTACCCCTCTTGAAGAATATGTTACCAGCAGATCTTTGAAGCTGTTCGACTTGCTTGACAAGGACGGACAGCAAAAAGCTCAGTCTTTCTTATCCAAGCCAGTTGCTTTGTGGACTGAAGACAGTATATTTCAGGAAATGAAACAAAGCGTGAAGCTTCTCAAAGTTGTCAATGATCATGAGAACGGGTATTGCTCTCATTCGGTCATATAACAATACCCTTACAATAAACGAGGATCAAAAACAATATCTGGTGAAGCTGGTCAGCAGACACAGGAAATTATTTCCAATTCCTACAAAGGCAGCTCTGTCATGCTCACTTACTCAAAAATAAATCCTTAAGACTTTTAAGCTAAGACTCTCTTACGTTTACCCTAAAGACGCTGGACTCTTTGCTAACCCTACTTAATTTAATATACCTATTAAACTGATTGAAAGGCTGATACTGCATTTAATTATTTTGGATTTCAATCTGTTACTGGTAAGTTGAATGGTTTGCATTACACTAATACAGTGCGGCAGACAGTAATAAACTGCTCGTTTCTGATTATCGTATACATACAACAAGAAGTTGCAATTGGTAGCTACCTCTAAATATTGTCAGATCATCATAAAATTTTGCATATCTATTACTAGCATCAAGTGGAACATGTGCAGCCTTGTGGAGAAACAAATTTTTAACTTTTTGTTTTTTGCCACCTAATATATATATATATATATATATATATATATATATATATATATATATATATATATATATATATATAGCAACATGTTGCTTTTGGTTGTTGTACTGTACCTGTTGTTGTCTGTGCTGCAGCTTCACGACTTGGACGGCGTCCAAAGCGACTGAGAGACGTGACAGCTGAAGACTTGACCGAACCAAGAGAGAAAGAGAAGTTGGCGTCGCTGTCTTTGACAAACTTACCTGTCAGGTTGACCACCATTCCTTCGGAGGCAGAAATTTCCAGAATGTCAGCGGATGAGTTGAAGGTAACTCGTTTTGTTCTTGGAACCAGAGTTTTAGCTACAGAAAATTGGGACATAGATCATTGGGGGGAGGGGGCTGTGGGGACGATCCCACCCAATAATTGAATGGATGGGTGGAATAAGGAGGTAACTGCATCCGACCCCCCACCCCAATGGTTTGAGTATCAATAACAATAAGAGGGGTAACTGCATTTACTTCCATATTTCACCGGACTCTTCAACGGATATTTTCACCACTAATGGGGTAACTGGATTTACTTCCTCATTCCTCTGGGCCCTTCAATTAACAATCTCACCATTAAGGTGGTAACTGCATTTAACTCCTTATTCCACCCATCCATTCAATTAGTGAAGGGGGTATAAATAGTATCATTTATCCACAATGTTTTGTGCTTCTTTAACATTATAAAAAGTCTCGCAAGCAATAAAGAGGTCATCACTAGAGTTTAGACATATTTATGGGTAGGTATACTTTAAAACTATTCTGTCCCCTCTCCCTCCATTGCTGATGGCAGCAATATGACCATGGGAAATGGCATATAGATTTTGTGGTTGTTTAGACATTTTAGAGCCTATTTTTAACCAGTGAAACATTTATTGCCCATGATGTACTTTAACTTTGGTTTATTTTTATGACTGCAGTTTGTAATTGAGAAAAGCAATAAGAACTTCGTAAAATTGTTGAGTTGAGGTCTGTAAGGAGCTAGGAGAAAGAGGAGGAGGAGGAGGAGGAGGAGGAGGAGGATGGGAGGAGGAGTCAGCCTATATAGGCCATGCACCAGGTTAACTAATTTTGATTGGAGGACATTGACAAATTGTTGTGGCACTCTAGTGGTGAGAGCATGTACTAGCTAGAGAATAGATTTTTATCAAGAGGACTGCAAATTTTATTTACAAGCCTCATTCTCTTTTTGAGAATCTAAATATAAATATATATATATATATATATATATATATATATATATATATATATATATATTCTCTGTCTATATATATATATATATATATATATATATATATATATATAGACAGAGACCATATATATATATATATATTTGACATTTGGGATGCATATATATATATGCATATATATATATATATATATATATATATATATATATATATGCATCCCAAATGTGAAATGGAAATGTAGAAGGATCAGTTCAGTATTATTTATTCTAGCCCCATTTGCCATACAGCATACAGTACTGACTTGAGTTCGTTTTGGTGTTGATTGTTGATTTGCACACATGTGCTGTCACGTGACACTGTCACGTGATGCCTCTACCTAAAACTTTTGGGGGGAGACAAAGAGGCACAGCCTATAAGCAATAACTGGTATTTATTACTGCTTCTGGTGTGCATTAGTTGTTTATTGCAGCAACAGCAGCAGTGTATTTAGTCTGGGCAAGAGGAAGATAAAGAAATTATGCAGCAGTTTTCTGCTTTTAACCTTTCTACAAGTTTGTCTTTGCCGCAGGATTGAAAATGGCTGGTAAAACTATGAATTTGAAGTGGTTTCGGCAGTACAGTGGATCCCACTTAATTGCATACCGCTTAATTGCATAGCCCGCATAACAGCATAAAACCCAAACCAGTGTTTTGTGCATACAGTTAATTATCAGACGTTGCGGCTATTCGCATAGCCCAGATAATCACTTAAGCAAGACTTGCACGGCACCTATGCAATTAAGCGGGTTTTACTGTACTACTAACAGGGGAGATGAGTGGGGCAGCACCCTACCCTGATCCTACAGATCTGAGCCGGTCCTTATGGCTGTCAGGGACAAGGAAATGCAAATACAGTGAAACTTCATTATAACATACTTAGTGGCTCTGTAAACTTTAGTACTTTATATCCTAGGTACATTACGTCGAATACCATCCAATACAATAGCGCATCACACGGGACCGTACACTGCGGTGCGTTATAGCCAAGTTCTTTATAACAAAGTTATACTGTATGAAACCCTTAGAGGGTTCGTAGCCTCACTTTGTGTCAATACTTCCTGTACATGACAGAGAATCACTAGAGGTGTAACCGTTACTGTGAACACGGTGGATCTAGACTGGGATGTTGAAAGACATCCTTGACAGTGGCAAAGGCACTAGCCAGTGCTATCCACGGGCTCTGTGTGTGTTCGTGAGTGTGTGTGTGTGTGTGAGTGAGTGTGTGTGTGTGTGAGTGTGTGTGTGTGATTGATGCAAGCAGGCTCTGAGATACATATTCACAGGCAGGGATGTATGCCTAAATTGGCCTTGAAGCTGTAACATAGCCACAGGGTGTGGTTGGCAGGAGGTCGTGGTTGGCAGGAGGTCGCTACACTGCTGTAAATATGACAAAGGTAGAGAAAGGAAAGAGACAACTGCTTCTCTATGCTAGATGGCCTCAAGTGATCTAAATGACTAGGTGGTGTGCTGCTGCTGCTACTGCTGATGGTGGTGGTGGTGGTGATGATGATGATTTCTACTACCGGTAACTAGTGTTGTCATGCTGTTTTCCATGTTTACTGGTGGAATATATTATGGTTACCTTGTTTCGTATTAGCATTGTGTTTGGATTTATTTGTTTTGTTTTAGATTATGATCGGTTTGTCATTTTTGTGCTTTGGTGTGTTTGGGTGTCGTAGTGCATTCTGGAGAAGTTGTCTGACCCTAGCAACCACAACATCCAGATGCCTCACCTGTTGGTGAAACTCACTGAAATTCAGCGGCGAGTCGAGCTCACGAAGACCACCGTCGCCTGTCAGCCGCTGTCGAAACCCGGCATCTCGCCCGACACCACAAGTGCCGACGAAATGGTCGCCGCGGACAACGCAAGCGACGCCGCCATCGTCGGTTCTTCGCCCGCCGATGCCGTCGCCCGCGGCATCGACCCTAGAAACTACCCCGTCGGCGAGGGCAAGCAGCGGACCGAGCCAGGCGCGGACGAGACGGAATTCCTCCATGTCCAGGACTTCACCAACATCAGGAGAAGTCTTGCGTTGTCTTCCAACGTTGCGCTTAACCGCCATCATCGCCCGTCGAAAGCTCCGGACGATTCGATGGATTCGGACTCCGGCAGTTTGAACCGGCGGCATTCTGTGATCTCGGATCGAATTCTCCAGTTGTCGCCAAGGCTCTTGGATCTCCTCGAGCTGACCCGAAGGCCGCTTGTCGGAGATCGTGTGGACCTCGTGGAACAGGTCATGGACATGATAGCCAACGCTCATTTGCAAACTTGCCTCTACACGAGGGACAAAGTGGCCGCGGGAAGGACAAAATTATGCAAACTAGTCCTGGAAGGGGTAGGAATTTATCTGTCCAAGTTTACCGCTGACTTCACATTATAGAAAATATTTCTATTTTGTCGATTTTTTAAATGCTGCAAATGACATTTAAGCTTTTGTGGGAGATCTTAAGTTGAGTTTGAAAAATACACGATTTAATTTGGAGCTTTGTTACGATACTTTAATATAGCGTGAATTTTGGCAGATGATTTCATATGCTGTTGTTGAAGTTTGGGTGACTGTGTTCTACAGAAAGAGAATTTGAAATACATTTTGCAGCCAAGTTATCCCACAGTTCAATTAGTTTCTCAACATCCCTCGACATGTACATACCTGCAGTCACTATAGCAAATTGATCAAATGTTTCAACTTAATACGCTTTTGGAGTGACATGGTTTTCTGTCAGTTTTTCCACAAACCCTTCTCAGACTAGTGGAAACATTTTTTGTGAATTAGATGGTTGAGACAGTGTCAACTGTTAGGGCATGAACTTTCCATTTATTTTGACTCTTATTTTCTGCTTGAACATATCACCCTTAAAATCATGCGCATCCATAAAGTTTGTAGGACTGTGAGGACGGTTTTCTTTCGCGTTTCGTTTCTCCGGAGGACTTTATCCGCTTTTTATTCTCAGTGTAATTTACAGTTGCTTACAGGAGCAAGACATTTACGATATATTCAGTGTTTGTGATGTGTTTGGAATAGAATGCGCCCAGAACCATAGGCCCCGAAGAGGCCTGGACAAAGTTTGTCGAGAACATGGCGCCAGTTATACAGAGAGTGGTTGTATTCAGTAAAGCTATTCCAGGTCTGTTTCACTTTTCTTTACGTCTGTGAATGTTTCGAGAAAAAAGAGTAAGATAGACTTTAGTGTAAGTTCTCAGTTTTGGCCTAATCCAATGAATATCAATTACAGTTAGTAGTTAGTTTTTGTCTTCAATGCTTTGCTTTTCACCTGATACCCGGTAGTAATGAAGGCTTGATTGATTGATTGATTGGCTGGCTGACTGACTGACTGACTGAGAGTCACAGTGATATTGGGAGAGAGAGAGACAGAGACAGACAGACAGACAGACAAACTGAGGAGGAGGGATAGAATATTATAAATCTTTGTTGAATTGAGACTGCTTAACGGTTATTCATTATGATGATGATGGTGGTGGTGGTGGTGGTGGTGGTGACAATACAGGTGATAGGGTTTTGATGCATTTCTTATTTCCCTGTTGCAGGTTTTTCTGAATTGACACAGGATGATCAGATAAAGTTAATCAAACAAGGCTCATTCGAGGTCATCCTGACCCGCTATACGCCGCTCTTTTCCAGAGACGGAATGTTCATACCCGACATGTCGGCCTGTGTTCCGGTGTACGTTCAGCCGAATTATTTTCTCAGAATTCTGGCGATTTCTCTGTAGAAATCTTTTCGCGATTGGTTGAAATAGCTCGCGTTTTCTGTCTGTCGTTCGGAGATAATGATGGACGCGTTTTTGTTTTCTCCTCAGAGACGTCGTTCGTCGAATGCCCCTCGGAGACTTCTTCGAAGAGCAGTTGAAGTTTGCGTTGGTCTTCAACCAGCTGCACCTGACTGATGGAGAAGTTGGTCTTCTGACAGCCATTATGATAATTAATCCAGGTGAAAACCAATTAATCAAGTGCCATTATGATAATTAATCCAGGTGAAAACCAATTAATCAAAAGCCATTATTATGATCATTAATCCAGGTGAAAACCAATTAATCATGGGCCATTATGATAATTGATCCAGGTGAAAGCCAATTAATCAGGGGCCATTATGATAATTGATCCATTGATCCAGGTGAAAACCGTTTATACTTACTACAGGTAATACCAGGGGTTCCCAAGTTTTTCCAGTTGAGGGACATATCCATTTTTTGGCACATAAGCGGGTCACAACGTTATAAAATCTAAAATTTGGACTATAGTATAGATGACTGTGATCCAAGTTCTTATTATGATTCAATTCGATATAAATGTCACCTTCAACTAGAAATTCCAACTTTTGAATGAAATATCGAGGCCTCGTGGGCCACTATTTTAGAGCTGGTGGGCCACAATTTGCCAGCGGGTCATGGTGTGGGAATTTCTAGCCATATGGCTGACAGTCTGTTTGACTGAGAGCCATGCGGCTAAATGGCTGATGTTGCTCCGAGTTGGTTTTATTTAAAATATTTTTATGTGTTGGTGTTTTTTCTTTCAGATCGGGTGGGGATTAGCAATATGCGGGCCATTCAGAAACTTCAGCTTCTCATCTCTCAGTCGCTCTATATGCTCTTGAAACAGAACCATCCAGGTAGGAAAGGCTTAGGAGGATGTCGTGTTATAACGTGCTTTGTTCACGGTTACAGCACTCACTTCTTCTACGATTGCTGGAATGACCTGGTCTTTTGCTGGTGGATTTGAAGTACCGTCGATTGATACCTCTAGAGTATTAGAAATGGTGCTATAAAAATGCATACTTATTATTTTATTATTATTATTATTATTATTATTATTATTTGCTGATGAAGATAGCTAATAGCTATACTAGACTGGAGTGCGCAATTTTTTTTGGCTCAGGGGCCGCATATATGCTTCGAGCATAACTGGCGGGCCGCACTGTATAAAGTTTATAAACTATAAAGTATTATATTAGAGAAAATATAAGGCTTTTTATATGAGCATTTGTTCTCGTAATGGTCTTGTGACCGGTAGTTCGCGTTAAGTAATGATATTTATATAACGCCAGTAAAAGTCTGCTGGAAAATGTTTATATTATGGGAAAATCAGTCATTTTGTTAAATTTTTATTAGAAATTTAGAATAGGTTTGGCGGGCCTGATAAAACTCTGCCGAGGGCCGCATCCGGCCCGCGGGCCGTATATTGCCCGCCCCTGTACCAGACCGTGTGACCGCTATTTCCTGTTTATGCTTAGGTTCGTACGACGAACTTTTTGAGAGCGTACTAAGAATCCTGCCGTGGAGTTCGTCGATAAATGAGATTCACTCGCAGAAGTTGAACAGCATACGAATGACATCGCCCGACCTCCAGTTTCCACAGCTACACGTCGAGGTCTACGACCACCATCAGTGACTCGACCGCGCCGTAACCACAATGTACTTGAATCTACGCGTGAATGTCCTTTCCAGCCGAGCAGACGTGCTAAAAAACGGCGCCGAGCGGCGACGACGCGCTCGGCGCGACACTTCCTTTTCGTTTTTAGAGAATTTGCATGCAATTCTAGCGCACCGCCTGCGATAGTCATGATCATAAAGGGTAGCTTGCTTTTGTACGGTAAACGTCCTGTCTGTTGCTGCGCTGTCGAGCGCCCATACTGCTGACAAGGCACGGGCCGCATTTTGGAAATTGCGCGGATTATTTTGTTTTGCCTTCGATTGTTGGTTTTTTGCGTTATTTGACTCGGGACAGTTTTTTTTGTTGATACGTGGCCCTGAGTTTGCAAAAGTTCTATTTTCTTTGCCCGCCAAGTTGCTCTGTTATTGAACTTTTGAGCAGTGTTGCTTAGAGTTTCAACTTTCTTGTTGGTTATAAACTGTTTCGTGTTTTATATATATATATATATATATATATATATATATATATATATATATATATATATATATATATATATATATATATTTAAGTTTGATGGTCTGTGTATGTTTATGAAATGTGATTTCTTTAAGAGGTTTACCCTGTGCTGCTGTTTTCTTGAAAAACTCTGTTGTCGTGAATGTAATTTACTTTTCTCATCTAGACGATAAGAATAGATTTTAAGTAGGTATTGCATATGCGTTATTATTTCTGAAATGTCGTAAATTTGAAGGCTGTGTGCAAATTTGGAATTTGTATTCAATTTTTTTTCATTTGGTGTACGTGAAAGTTGTTTTCACACTTGAAGAATTTAAAATGAATTGATGAAATTGTTAAGAACTGTCAGAGAGAGAGAGAGAGAATTGCTGCCTTTTTTGAAATTTTGTCTTCATGTAGAGTTAATGTTGTTTGATTTAGCGCTTTAGAGTTGTTGTTATTACATACAACACACTTTAACATTGTCTGTTCTCATTTAGAATTCTAAATACTGTACTTTGTATTCTTTCACAGAAACATTGCTAGCGTCATTTTGTTATCGATGGTGACATTATTATTATTATTATTATTATTATTATTATTATTATTATTATTGTTATTGTTATTATCCGAGACGACTTCTATGGCGCCATAGCAAAGCCAAGGCCTAAGTCAAAGACGTTTTGACATCGTTGGCATATGTATTATGCCTATGGATGATTTTGAAAGTGTACATCCTTTGGTTATCATGCAATAATGTTATTGATTGAATCAATCAATCAATGCAGTTGATTGAATCAATCTTCAGGTTTTCTTGACTTGTCTTAGTAGTGAGAAAGAAGCTAGACGTTAGTAGTAAATCTTCTGGTTTAGCCTGTGCTTCATTTGTAACGTAGTTCGTATAAGGTGTTCATTGATAACTTCTATAAATGTCTTGAGCTGTACGGTAGTGTATATTGTCTTGAACTGTACGGTAGTCTGTTGCCTGTCGAAAATTACACTGGTCAACAAGGTTGTTGGTTCCTTTGCAATTTCTGGTGTACCTGATAGATTTTGTCATGCTTATAGCAGGAATACTTTGGATTTCTTTTATCATGTGAGGGTTTTGAGAAACAGCAGATTTTAAAACAAAAAGTTATCAAACATTTCAAATTGGGGTTTTTTGAGAGTTTTGGGCAGGGATGTTTTTACACCCCAAACCCCCCAATTTGAGACTGACACCCCTCTCCCCCAACACCCCCAATCTCAGCTATGGGATGACCTTATTTTTTGCTTGTCAGACATTTTTGGCAGGGATCCCCATAATTTACGGACACTCCCCAAAATTGATAATCCTAGAAATAACCCTGGTTTTTGGCATTCAGGTTAGCTGCCTGGCATTAGGTTATGAACTTTTTAGGCAAGAATTCTATGTTACAGCCATTAACAGATGCAATTTGTACTGCAGGGTCGCTTAATTAGCTACATGGATTCTAAAAATTAGTATGCGCGCCCAGCCGTGCCAAAACATGTCTTCAAGACTACATGCATAGCATGAATTGTTGCTATGGTTATGCAATGCAATCATATAATACATACATACATACATACATACATACATACATACACCAAGCAGCACTAAGAAGCAGCTGCAGTAGTCTTGTCTTTCTTTGTAATTGAGGGGAGATAACTGCTTAGTTCAAGGCTGTGAATTGAATACAGTAGAACCTCGTTATATCGAGCTCGCTTATATCGAAATCACGTTTATATCGAAGTTTGACCGCCGGTCCCACCAAAACAGTGTTAATGATACAGGAATTGGATATATCGAATCTCGGATATATCGAAGTATTTATCACGGTCCCTTGAACTTCGATATTACGAGGTTCTACTGTATATTAACTAATTTAATTGCAATTTCTGAAATGTCACGTCGATGTTGCAGTAGCAGTGACACACGTTCTTCGACATCTGTGGAGAGTTTACGCTGAAAGCACGGAAATGGAGTAGGACAGTAACGTTGTTAAAATTTTGAGAAAAACCGTGATAATGAAGGTGGAATTCACATATCTGTCACGTTTATGTAAAGTTGCTTCTGACATTCAGTTATGTAACATGCATGACCACTGTAACTGTATTATTGGTTACAGTAAAACCCCCTCTGACATGGACTTAGATGATACAGAACATAAGATAATGGAGTTTTACTGTGCGTTGTAGGCTTTGCACATCCAAAGTGTTCTGGACGTGTACAGTGATTAGTTAATTATAATACAGAATCCTTGTTTCTGAACAGTCAAAATATTTTCTGGATTACATTTATGGATCGACATTTTTTCCTCCTATTGGGTGAAGATTTCTGTACAAATCTTTACAATCCAGGCATACTGACATTGCATAACTGTAAGTTTAAGTTTCTTTTGATGATAAAATCCTACGAATGCTTTGCTGGGTTTGGAATATTCTCCTTTTGTTTGTCTTTTTCGTGTGTTTTGCAGTGTATGTAGATTTGGATCATTCTCATCAACTGTGTTATTGTAACCTGCTACTTGAAACCTGAAGCAGGCCGTGTCAAAACATTTAGCATTCTGACAGAAACAAAGTCACATTTGCATCACATTTTAAAAATTTAAACCAAAAAGAGAGAAATTCGGTTAATTCGACAGTCACATGACGTGTTTAGTCTCGAATCTGAAGATCTATTAATGTTACAACAGTGAGCTTTATAAAATCTATCTCCCAGAGACTAACCCTTTGAGCACAGCAATCCCTATAAATGATAGCTTACGGTTCGAAAGGGTTAACGAAATCTAAAAATGATAATACTGATCGGTATACAAGACAAGGAGATCTTCCTATTTATAAAGCACAGTAAAATAGTGTTTGGAATTTACATCGGTTATAAGTAATATTAAATATTAACAATACATTTTGTAAATGTAAAAACATGTAAAGACCAATATTCAACAGCTACACCACAGGACATCACAGTACAAAGTGTTCAATTAAATTAGGGTAAAATTTTACCTAATGGGGGAAATGAAGCTGTTGAATATGTAAGTCGGTGCAAAAAAGTGCCCCTAGGGCTCATCCATATAGTACGTTCGCAAAAAGGCATGTTTTTCAACCTCCTCCCCCCGTTGCACACATTCTACGCAAAATCTCCAAAATCCAACCCTCCCCCTCAGCGCATACGTTCTATATGGATGGACCCCTAGAAGTCTGTTTGTAGCGGGACAAATTCATATAAACGTCTCTGCTAGATTCGAGAATTAGAATGAAATCTCTGTTACATGATTGGTCAATATGATTGTCGGCGAGTTAAACTGTGCTAAATCACTTTGTAGTACTACGGGAATTTCTTCTTATGCCATGATGCGCGTTCCGGAAAGGTATTTCGTTTCGCGCCAGATGTTCGTCTTTCCTACGTTGTTGTCCGTACGACGCTTGCACTGCCTGCATCTCTTGTACCTGTCGCACTGTTCGTGCATCAGTCTGGCTCCTGCCTTGTCGTGAAGGCGCTGCTCCAGATCGCGCCCGCGCTTCGCCTCCGCCGCCTTCATCCAGTCGGCCTCGAGGCTCTTCCGGTTTTTCAGAAGCGCGTCGTACTTGTTTGCGGTATCGGAAATGCACCTGGAACACGAACGCAAAATGTCGACGATCACAATTATCAAATATACGTGCACACCGTAGAGTCTGTTATTGTCAGAAAATAACACAAAATTTGACCAGATTGGATGGCCAGCTACCATAGAAAAATTTGTGGTTATCCTGTGCGTCAATGCTAAATCCCCTCCCACCCCCCCCCCCAAAAAAAAAAGTGATGCCCTAAATTTATTAAAAGAAAACTTATAATTTTCAGCTTGCAATGCTCACTCTTGTTTCACACGACGCAACATGTCTTCTTCTCGCCTCTGTTCCTCGAGGCGTTTCAGTATTTCCTCGCGTTTCTTCTGCTCGACAAGAGCAACCTGCTCGCTGTAGAGCTCACGGGCTTTTCTTCTCTTTTCGGCCATTTTTTCGTCATCCATGTCGTTCTTCCCAAAGTAGGGTTCTCCAGGCGATGAAAAACTTGCAGGAATAGGTTCTGGCTTCAGTTTTAGCTGCAAAAGGTAAGAACCAGACTCGACTGGGCTTCAATCGGTGCAAATATGAAAGCCATACAACACCACAAATTTTCGCTCAAATTTCGAAAAAATACCCTGGCGTCCATGAAAACTTTTCAGGCGACCCAAAAATTCATGTCGATTTTTCACCCAAATTTCTCTTTAGAACCCTCAAACGCCTTGCAGTGATGTCAGTGGACTAGAAAAATCCGTCACTTTCCACCCTATTAATGTGTCTATATTGCAAAATATAATAATGGTGGCTATACATTGTATAGATTTTAAAACGTTTAAAGCAATCAGACACCTGATAGATATCCAAAATGCGGGTCCAGATTCCTTGTAGGCACCGACTGGCAGTGGCGTATTTAGAATTTTGGTAAGGGGGGGCAACCCATGGCGAGCGCAAAGCGCGAGCCTATAATGGGGGTCTGGGGACAGGCTAGGCCAAGACCAAAGGGGGGCCATGGCCCAATTGGCCCAATGGTAAATACGCCACTGGAACCAGTTAATCTGTTAAAAGACAATTTGCCACGTTTTTACACAGAGAAATTTATGATTTTTTCTGTAATTTGAATCTAGACAATCATATTACATGCAAAGCTGGGACAGACCTGTAACTTCAGTGGCAGTTTTTTTTATTATCCTCTGCCAAGGATAGTTTTACACCCCGCCTAACAGCCCCCCAACACACCCCCTCAATTTGAGACCGAAACCCGCCCTCCAACCTGAGCCCAGGATGACCTTTTTTGCTTGTCAGGCTTTTTCGGCAAGGATGGACCCCCAAAATATACCGACACCCCCTAAATTGATAATCCTAGAAATAACCCTGACCTGTGCTGACAGGGCTCTTCTGTATTCTTCTCTCTGGTCAAATTTCTCTTTCATATTCTTTGCTTTCTGTGAAGCAAGTCTATGATTCAACAGAATACCACCCAGTTAGGAAAGAATCAAATAAACATTACAGAGACACTTGAATTTATACATATTTCCTAAAGACCTTTAATAAATGCCTATTAACCCCTTAACTGGGGACCCCGGATATATCCGCCCATTTTACATTGAGTTACAATTAAATACATGGTTAAGGGGTTAAAGCCAAAAAATTGCTTATTTAATAAACAAACAGTTCCCAGTTCATATTTCATCATTAGTTAATTATAGCAGTCTTAAATTTTCCAAAGCAGTGGGGCGTACTACCACCACAAAATTCTTTGACCTTCAATGGGGTTAGTTGGACAATTAAAATCCAAAGTTTTTTCAATGCCACGAAGGGGTTGGTACAACCACTGGAGAAATAATCAAACCCCCACCCCCTGGAAAATCGAACATCTTGTGTACATACTCTTCGGCCAAATGCGACTGTTCCAATCGTCCGATAAATGCTTCGTCCATCTTCTGTTTTTTCTCAAATGCTTCTTTATCTGCGATCTGTCAACAAGAGAGGTTGTCACAATTTCACAAAGGTAAGTGTAAAGGAAATTCCATGCCATGGAATCAATCAATCAATCAATCAATCAATCAGTCAATCAACTACTATTGGCACCACTTCAGGGCAGCATAGCCAGCAAATATAAATGGTGTCTCAAAATTTTTCAAAACAAAGATACAGTTCTCTGGCAGGAAATTCAGGCAAAGGGTATGTCAAATTTAAGAAGAAAAACGAACAAAATACTGAGAAAAAAACTTGCCTATAAAATAACATGATTTAGAATTAATCAACATGCATTTCACAGTAGATGGAGATGTACAAAAATCTTCTAATTCTACTGAAGTCTGCTATTATTTATTTATTTATTTATTTATTTATTTATTTATTTATTTATTATAGAATTCATATTTGCAGTGCTTGCTTTACAGTGGTCTGCATTCTAAAATAAGAACTGAACTTAAGAATGAGAATCTAACCTGTGACTCCAATTCTGTTTGGTATCTTCTCTGGATGAGAAACTGGGGAGGGGTTAGAAGTCTTCTCTGGAAGACAAATGAAGGCTACAAGAAGAAAAATTGTCAAACATCATCATCACCACCAGCACCACCATCGTCATCATCAAAATCATCATCTTCATCATCCTGCCTTAGAATAATGTTAAATAGAAATCTGAATGAAATCTTCAGAGGGTGATATGTGTTGTCATTTTAAAAACATATTTTGTGTTAGAATCACTTTATAAACATAGTACAATACTGAAAACAGGAACTGCTGACATTTTGTTGTACTTAGGAGAAACTCATCAGTCATTTTGGCCGTGTTTTTCTAGCCTTTAATATTTCAATAGCACATAAGAATATATTTATGACATTTCGTTCCCTAAAGTCCAGTGAAAACACTGGGTGAATGCATAAATAGTAACCATAAAGTGGTAAGACCTTGGCGCATATGAGACCAAATGGCAACATGGTCATTGCCTTGTTTCGCAGCGAGAGAGAGGAGTCCTAAAGAGCAAATCCAAGTGGAGAAAAAGGCTGACGGCGCTTTAGGTTTGATATCCTATTGTTGCAAGTTGGAGCGGTCAGATAATTTGTGCAGCCAAGGGGGAGAGGTGGGCCTGCCCACCCCGAAACCCCATTCGGGCCGGGACTGGTCGTGAGATTTGTCTAAAACTAGCGGGTATTGGGGGTAAGGGTAGAATTAGATCGAGAAAAACACAATAGATGGTCAGGTTTAGAGCACACGAGACAACCTTTTTTGCTCGTCAAGACATTTTGGCCGATAAATGATACGTCATTAAACAGAAATGAAGCCAGTGAATCAACGATGTCAATGGGTCACCAAAAAAATCCCGCTACAATCGGTAAGATCGCATCGGAATATCGAACGAAACAAACTGTAAAGTCTTCCTTGAGCTGTTTTTTCTCGGCAGTTGCTTCTGCGACTCCAAGATTAAACGCCGCAACTTTTTGGTTTTCGCGTCTACGCACCAACAACTTTTCCTGAAAAAAATTTGAATCAAAAGAAAACATCCATTTATTGACACAAAATGTATCTGGAGATTGGACAATAGAAGGTCACAACATAACTAATGCCACGTTCCTCTTAAAGCCATGAAACTCTAAATATCCAAGACTGCCATTAATACAATGCGTTCATCTTTTACAAATCTATTTACAGATGCTTCTGTGTCAAGACAACGAACTTGATTTGACAGCAATAACTTAGGATCCAGTATATTCATTGAATTCCCATTTAATATTTGCTAGTTACATTAAAATACAGGGCTTTAGCTTCATTCTTCATGCCATACAACTAACCTAACAGCCAACACACACAGGTATGCACACACATAACACACATGCAGGTACAATGCCTATAATATACTTAAAATTTGGATACCATACAAAGAATGATTTATGACATCTAAGAGAAAAGAGAAATGGTGACATTAGGTTGATTTGCTAAATATAATAAAATAGTGAAGTTCTCATACTATTTTATTTTCAGTCATGACTAAATAACAACAACATTATTATTATTATTATTATTATTATTATTATTATTATTATTATTATTATTATTATTATTATTATTATTATTATTATTATTATTATTATTATTATTATTATTATTATTATTATTATTATTATTATTATTATTATTATTATTATTATTATTATTATTATTATTATTATTATTATTATTATTATTATTATTATTATTATTATTATTATTATTATTATTATTATTATTATTATTATTATTATTATTATTATTATTATTATTATTATTATTATTATTATTATTATTATTATTATTATTATTATTATTATTATTATTATTATTATTATTATTATTATTATTATTATTATTATTATTATTATTATTATTATTATTATTATTATTATTATTATTATTATTATTATTATTATTATTATTATTATTATTATTATTATTATTATTATTATTATTATTATTATTATTATTATTATTATTATTATTATTATTATTATTATTATTATTATTATTATTATTATTATTATTATTATTATTATTATTATTATTATTATTATTATTATTATTATTATTATTATTATTATTATTATTATTATTATTATTATTATTATTATTATTATTATTATTATTATTATTATTATTATTATTATTATTATTATTATTATTATTATTATTATTATTATTATTATTATTATTATTATTATTATTATTATTATTATTATTATTATTATTATTATTATTATTATTATTATTATTATTATTATTATTATTATTATTATTATTATTATTATTATTATTATTATTATTATTATTATTAAGTAATTTCAAGTGGTTTATAATAAAATAGTGAAGTTCTTATACTATTTTATTTTCAGTCATGACTAAATAACAACATTATTATTATTATTATTATTATTATTATTATTATTATTATTATTATTATTATGTGATTTCAAGTGGTTTAGGAGACTAAGTTAGCCTGTGTAAAATATGAAACTATGGAAGAATCTCCTGACCTTGTCCTTGAGGTCTTCCGATGCTGCTTTCATTTCCTGGAACTGTCGAAGCAGTTCGTCCTCCTCCGCTTCCTTTCTGCGCCTCTCCTCCGCCAAGCTCACCGCGACGTTCCTGCGTGCTCGCTGGTGGCACAGGTAGCACAGCTCCTGACCGGAATTCGAGTGACCGCACGACGAAGCAGTGCTGGGCGGAGACGGCGATTTTCCCTGGCGGAAGATCGAGTCGTCAAGCGCCGAGCACGAACCTCGGAAATCGGGAGAAACCGAAGTGACGTCACCATCCTGATGGATGATGCTAAGAAGGAAAAAATTCATTTAATATTAGATAAGCCAATATCAAACACTAATAATAATAATAATAATAATAATAATAATAATAATAATAATAATAATAATAATAATAATGTTGTTATTTAGTCATGACTGAAAATAGTATAAGAACTTCACTATTTTATTATATTTAGCAAACCAACCTAATGTCACCATTTCTCTTAGATGTCATAAATCATTTTACTACCAGGTTCAAACTGTATATAGTGGCACCTCGAGTTTTTAGAATTTAAAAGAATTCTAAAGATACTACAGTGAAACCCATTAGCAAGGAATGCAGGACAAGAAAAACCATCTAGTCTTAAACTTCTATGGCGCCACTTCATAACGCACAGGAGCATAAGTTGATGGCCGTGTTAACCAAGTAGAGAGGAACTTTTCGAGTTATGGCCGGTCAAAATAAAATGCTCAGAGTTGTTACATGAACTCGTATTAATGGGGTTTCAATGTAAGGGATTGAACCATTTGAATGCCTTAAAGGTATCCCCACAATGAGGGTGACATTCTTCATGTATGTGCTGATTTATGACAAATAGTTGGCCCCCATGCTTAGAAGCTGCCACCCCCTCCCACCACCACTTGCCAAATCCTGGAGACGCCATGGCCAATGGGCCCCCGAGGTCAACAATATAGGCCCCATTCTGTAGCTCCAGTATGACATCGCCCGTGACCATCATATATATATATTGTGTTGCCACTGTAGCACTACAAAGACCAGGCCAATCAAAAAAAGTGAATACCGAGTACTGAATGCGGCATGTTTGTCGGAGAACGCAGGGCTTGTAGTGGGTCGCTGTAGATTCGAAGGCGACATCCTTACATCGTTCTTCTGCATCTCGACTGTGTCCATGCCATCGTCAAAGCTTACGATCGAAGCCTGGGGAACGACAAGAGGAACGCGATTAGTGACGCCGGGAGAGATGCCACTCCTGTTAAAATCTACAAAAGAGACATTTGCCTCGAACTCATCATAGGACTGAAAATGTCAATTAGGCTATTTAACACCAAATATATTGTTTCCTTTGCTCAAATGGGAGGAAATAAAGGAAGAGGAAGACCCTGGAAAAAGTGGATGGACAACATCAGAGAAGATATGAACATGAAAGGAATTTCAATCGTAGAAGGAAGACGATTAACAGAAAATAGAACTCCTTGGACACATTTTGTGTCTAGCTATTGCCGCTAAAGAGTTGGCAGAGAGCAAGATGATAATGAGTAATGACGAAGATGATGATATGATGATGATGATGATAATTATTTGCATCAAATTGTCTTTATTAGATGGAGTAAAATCAGAGTAATGCCTGAAAGTTAGAAAGTTAGACCATTGGGGGGCGGGGGCGGGGGCGAGGAGGGGGAGAGTCAGACCAGATGTGAGGAGGAAGAATTCTGAAAGGTTTCTGAGCTTTCTCACTTGTCTGCAATGGTCCAGCCGTGTGATGTTCAAAATCTTGCTCATCAGTTTCAGGCGGAAAATGATGGTCACCAACTGGAAAAAGGTCTTCCTCTGCACATTCTTTCAAGTGCTCCAGTTGCTCAGCATCTTCTTCTTCGTTTATCACCGGCAAACGTTCGGTCCGGCAATTGAAATCGTCTTCATCGAATCCCTTAAGCTTTCTGCAAATCAATCGCAGATTGTGAAATTAAAACGACGGAGAAACTATAAGTAATAGTAATCAGTGCTTTTTGTGCCAGAACAAGGCGGAACGGCATTCTGGGAAATCTGAAGACTGTTTTTTTGCAACATTATATTCATAAATAGAACATTTAGAACTATATCTATAATTTTTTGAATTTCTGATTACACATGTGATGATTTTATTATGATCGTGTTATGATAGTAACTGTATGGCCGTTACATTAAGTTGACAATTGACTTCCGACTGTATTTTTACAAAAAAAGCCCTGATAGTAATACTTAGCATGCAATTTTATAGCTCCATTTCTAATACTTTGGGGGTATCAATGGATGGTACCCCAATTCAAATCAGAAAAGATGAGGCCATTTCCTAATGTCAGACAGTGAAAAACAGCAAGGCAGACAATATGGAGAGACTACACATTGCTGAATTGTCAGCATGTCAATAGCTTGCTAATACTATAACTAAAAGTCAATTTGGCAGTCTTAATCTGCATCTGTGCTAAGTTGAAGGGAAGTTAATTTTCAGTTTCAAATCCAAAGATGTGACTTTCTGTTGGCTGTATTATCGATATTTACCGCTGAAATTCCATGCTTGTACTCAACCTTGACAACCGGCTGCCGCATCTCTCTGACATGACTGAATCCGCAGTGCCAGGTCGCTACAAGCAGTAACTGTCCTTTAGGCATGATTCAATCATTTTAAAAATGCAAAAGTAAAATGCTTGACATTCAAAAAAAATTGCTTATAAATATCATTGCATGTCCAGTGTGTAGGAATTTAGGTATCTGACCTCAATAACTTTAATAATCATAATTTAACCAGTCAAAGCAAGCAATATGCTGTCTGTCACTGGAACACACTAGCATATGACACACACTGGTATATAATGTCACATGTACCTAATACCTATATATCCATTGGGGTCATGTTTGGTTTGTACAATAATAATAATTAATAATAATAATAATAATAATAATAATAATAATAATAATAATAATAATAATAATAATAATAATAATAATAATAATAATAATAATAATAATAATAATAATGAACTGATTATAGTGGCATATCGTACAAGTACAATGTGCACGACGAGTTGGTTATACGCATAAAACGCTGTACTCGGTGCTAAGAAAATCCTCCAAAGCTAAAACTCACTCCTTGCAACGACTCGACAAGTTTTCCTGATCCATCCATCGAATTCACGAACGTCTTGTAGAATTTCATCTTAACCCTCGAGTCCTGAACTAGCAACCGGCCGATGCCAGAGAACACCAAGTCGGCACGGCCTCTGGTGGCGATGCACCGGCCGAAAGCACCGACGATCTCGCGCACGCACAGCTCAGTGCTGTCTCGATCGTACGGACTTTCGAACGACAGCTGTGACATGTTGAGGGGAATGACTGGCACACTGCCTAAATTCAAAGCAACCGGAGACCCCGACAAATTAAAAGCAGTGTCTTTAACGTACGATCAGCTGCTGCTACACTTACAATATAATACATACATAATACCAGTGCTTTTTTTCTAGGAAAAAAGGTTTGGGAACCCTCCCTTTTTTACTCGTCAACAAAACAGGTTTGGGAACGCCGTACCTGTACGTTCCCAAACACATTATTACATATCCATAATTATATATGCAATCTGGCAAAACAGGTTTGGGAACGGCGTTCCCATGCGTTCCCACTGAAAAAAAGCCCTGCATAATACAATACATGAATTTTACTAAAATCCATAGAAGTCTGTGCCTTTTTTAGTGGGAAAGCACGGGAATGGCGTTCCCATGCCTTTTTTGTCAGATTTTCTTATATTGAAATGCAATAATCCGCATCTTACTTGCAATTGTTTCTTTTTCAGTGGGAACGCACTGGAACTGTGTAAATTACAGTTCACAGTAAATTACAGTTCTCTGTAAAGTGCTCTCGTCTACTGCCAGAGCTTTAAGATAGTGCTATATAAGTTGTCACCCTATTATTATTATTATTATTATTATTATTATTATTATTATTATTATTTATTATTATTATTATTATTATTATTATTATTAAAAACAATGAGCTACAATGTATATAAATAATACTAAGTACTGTAATTCTACTAATATGGATGGTATGCTTCTTACTACAAAACAGATATGAAATAAGTCCCCAACCGTTTTTCATAGGAAAAAGTACTGTTAAAATCAATGAAGGTTGTTTACAATTCATGCACCAAAAGGTGTTTGATACAACAACATTTCGAAACCTGATGATAGCTATGAATTAGACGACTGGGCTTCACTTCAAAACCTGATGCAAGATTTAACAGCGTTCGACTGAGGTTTTTAACCTGGAACCGTATATTTGTTGTGCTGTAGTCCGTGCGTCATTGCGAACTTTTCCAGAAGTAAAAACACCGGACGCTGCAGAAGGAGAAATTTGCTGTTGCCGACGTCCAGCTTTGTCTGCGATAGTGCAAACGTTCCGAGACCTGGAACGCTGACGCCCTGCAGAGCATCGGAAAAAGATCAAGTCAAATGATGCTTGATTGCAAGATGACTCCTGGGGGCAGACTATTTTGATCTTTAACCCCATCTAACCTCCTCTGGTAGAAAATTTTGGGAATGGTGATACTCCAATCTTCCAGTGCTGCATTTTTTTAAAAAAACTCAACCGATGATTAAAGGAAGTATAGTTGATTCAATATAAATATCAAAGTACTTAATCCTATATTCAAAATAATTATATCGCATTACTAGGACTGATTGTCAATTTTTCTCAAAAAGCTGCCCAGGTACCCATCGAAGTTTTGCACAGGTACCCGAGTACCTGTAATCATCAAAATCTTCATCATGATCTTTTATCGCAATACCTAACTAAATAGCCTCAGCCCTCTAGTCACTGAAACTAATGATTCTATCAGCAAACGCAGGGGGGGTGACAGAATGGCATAACACTCCTCCCACCTAATGGTCAAACTCAACTGTAAATATTAGGCTTACATTACTCAGTTGCCTATGTAGTGTCTGAGCTGAGTGTAGAGTTGGCTCTGAGCAGAGTCAACCTGACTACTTGGGTTCAAGTCTGGCAGTCAACAATTATTGGAGAAATTCAGATCTCAAGCAACCATTTGTCAACAGGAATAGCATTGCATATCAAATAGCATGCATATACGATTTGTATAGCTTTTTAGGCTGATGTCTAGTGCACTAATCGCTGATTGCGTGCAAAATAAATTGAAAACTGGAATTATTTCAAGTGACATACCTTTTGCTGAAGCATATTCTTTTCAATGAACTGTGACACATTTTCCCAGATGGCCATAACATCTAAAACAACCATCTCTGATTCAATGACAGGACTCTAATAAGAGAATAATCTGCTACTGCAATTTCAGTATGAAACATTTACTTTGTAACCTCTATGTCATGTCTAAATCACAAAAAACCACTGTGTAAACCGTAGCAAAGGTTTGTCCAGAAACATTGTCATATCATTGTCCGTCTCAGTGGTTCTCTCAGTAAAAAGCGCAGGCTCTTAAACCGAGAGATGTTCTATTGGTCGTATATGTACCGATTGAAGTCCATTGTATATGATGGCGCTATAAAAGTTCAATGACTGATGACTGTATTGGGTAACGGACCTGCGTCAGATAGGCAATTCCATATCGGCGAATGTTTGTTCTTCTTCGATTCCTGTATAATTTCTAGTATTCCGTCAGTCATCTTATAATTGAAGTAGGTAAAAGTGATCGATTCTTTGTCGTGAAACGAATAAAAGCAAATATAATAATTATTTACTCAACTAAAGAGTTTTAAATGGCCTTCTTCTAAGGAGCACTCATAGCCAATGATGTTCACTTTATCGTTGCTTGGCAACCGCGACGTTGCCTCCCGTCTTTACGCCCGCCCAAAAACTTAATCTAGCTGCGCCTCAATCTCTGGTCCCGCCTCCGATCAATGGTGTGTCAGCAACATGGCTTTGAACCAGAGACCCAGAGTTTAAATGGCGCCAATCTGCTAGGTCTCAATTTTTAGTAGCCAAAATCAATGCGCAGTTTGGCCACTTCTGCTGCAGAGCAATATCGAGACAGGCCATATTGACTATTTTTGTAGAATTTGAAGCAATGAAGATGGGGACAAATGGAAATGTAGTTTTCGTCAGAGAATTTTTTATTACACTGACATTTCGTGGAAATCAATGGTCTAGAAAAGTAAAATATATTCGCCGTCATTTATGAAACCTACTCTGTCGTCTAGTACAGTCGGTTCAACAAGCAATCATCTCTGCCTTTAATATCTAAGCTGCTAAATAACAGAAATTGATGCCTTGCTCAATGCCCATAATTATGACATAAAATTAATTGTGGAATTTCCTAAATATTTCAGAGCATACTTCTAGTGACCAATCTGCCATTCATCTTGGGACTTTGCAAGTATGGCTATTATAAAATTTACGCTGTAAGTGCGTCAAGTGCAGTCGCTTTGAGAACAAAAGCAAAATTACACATTTTTCAAAGTCCATAGCAGTTTAAAGCACGCAGTCTCAATCAAAAAAGGAGCAACGCAAGTTTCCACGCGACAAAGCGTGATCTATTGGCTGTGAACGCCATTTTGAGTCATTTTATGTTAAGATAGAAAAACTCGTTTTGACGGAATTTTAAGAACATCTTAAGTAAGTAAATCGTTATTTAAGCATTTAAAGCGCTTTAAAATATCAGAGCAAAACAATCTGACCGTTGATTAGAATTGTTTTCGGAGAGTATAAAAGGGAAAGGACCCAAGACCCAGTAAAGGGGCCTGTTTTCTTTTGGACAAGAGTCCATTCTATCATGTCTTTGTTTCGGTCGGCATCGTGTTATTTTATTGATCTGCTTTTTAAATTTCCGTTTTTCTTTCGATTGAGCTTTTGGAGAAAGTGTTTTTTTTATCGTTGCAGGCATAACAGATGAACTTCCAGTTCTACCAGGCGCCTGGTCTAGTGCCGACGGGCGCAGTGTCCGTGTACGGGACGGGGCAGACGGGGCCATTCATCGGCCAGCCCATTCGGGGTCTGCTCGGTGCCCCCGCCGGTCTCTTGGCCCCGAGCTCTGCAGTGACGGCCGGGGCTTCGGTTGGCCCGTCTCTTCACGCCAGCCATGCAGCGGCGGCTGCGGCCGCGATGCTTCGTGGTATGGCTCCTCCAGGATTTGCCTCGCAGCAATTGGCACAGCCAGGGCCGGCCGTTGTCGCAGGTGTTGCAAGTAAGTATGCATTTAGAATGATGACATTGTGAAACGCTTTGTTGATATAGGGTACTTATTTGCAAAGCTGTTTATCTGTGATAGTGGCAACAGCTGTAGTCTGGTGAAAGTTCCTCCATTGCTCTTTGCTCAGTTGATTTCTTGACAAAGGCATTTATTTTGCTTGTTACGCTATCCGGATCAGTGCCTTGTGCTACAGTGATTTTATGAGCATTGTATTTATTGCCATATTACTATGTTGCTTGCAATAGTATATTTCACAATCGTTAATTTGAATATCTATAGAACGCCAAAAATTTTTTCACAAGTGTGTCTCTATGGCATAATTCATGAACTTAGGGATTGGAAGTGCTCAAGAGTAAATATATTCCACGCTGTGGTTTGATTTTTACAATAAAAGATTTCGAAATTTCTGATCAGGTCAGGACGAGGCTCAGGACATAATTTTCAGTCCTCATGTAGCGCTGCAGCCGACAATGGGTGCCGCCGCTGGCCAGCCGATCCTCTACAGCCACGCCCAGCAGCTTCTGATGTCACAGTCCGGCCTGCCGGCTATGATGCTTGCCCACACAAACTCGGTACAGGATCCCCCGCCTCCGATTCTCCCGCCCCAGTCACTCCAGGGGCAGCACCTCATGGCTCAGGTTCCGCACTCGTCTGCCGCCATGTTTGGCCTCGCCAGTCAGCCGAGCAGCCTGCAGCCGCAGTGGACCATGGCAGAAGCAAAGCCGACTACTTTTGGCGACGTTGACCATCGAACTCACAGGTGATGATGATTACGGTGTTGCTTATATTTTTATATTGCACGTTTCAGAGTTGTTCTTTCTTGTTCAGAATGTTTGATAAATTGTCACAGCTGGAATTCTTCTTCTTGTATGTAATTTTATTTGTTTGCAGACAGTAGAAGTTTTGAGAATCTTAATGCATTATTTTCAAGTATTGATCATAATGAAGTATTGACTTAATACCACGAGTGGACATTCAAACATTAATCTATGTTACGGAGCCATTTATCGAGACATAGGTAAACGAGTAGCAGCCTGAGACTGTAAGGGTAAAATGTGGGTCTTGAGTAAGGTGGGGCAAACCTGTCTAGTTTAATGGCATAAATCACCTGAATTGCTGCTTGTCATTAAAAACAAATTGGCTTTTGGAATCAATGCCAATCAAAAGACTGCATCAAAAGACTGCATCTTCGGTTTGTTCCAGTTTAAATTTGCATGGAATTCTTCTGTGTTTGTTTTTGGTTCAGTGTTATTGATGATTCAGAGTTTCTCCAATTTAATATCTTTTAACTGTTTATTTAGTCAAGACAGCTTATATTGCATAGAAACATCCCTGTTATGCACATATAAGCTGATGGTATTTGTTGCTGTTTAAGAACATTGTTTGATCGTTTGTTCTGAGAAAATTATTCTGATTGATATGGAATTTGTTCTGCTGTAGTATTGCGGAGCAGTCAATGGTTCCGCTGAGTGAGCATGAACGGGATCCCGATGAACCGAGCATCGACTTTGAACGAACGGTTTTGGATTTTTACAATTCGGATCTCCACCTGGAGATCCACAAAGACGGGTAATGCCCCAGTTTGTATCTGCGTTGTTGGGTTTACTTTGTTTTCCAATTGATTTGCAAATCCTGGGAGTTATTCTTTCCTCAGATTCTTTGTGATGTTGCTGTTGAGGAATCTGGAAGCATATTTGCCTATCCCTTTGGTTCATGGTTCCACAATGCAGTGTTCCAAAGTTATGCATCATTGTTTATGATGTCATCTTCAAATGCTCAACCCCTGAATGTGATATATATATATATATATATATGTGTGTGTGTGTGTGTGTGTGTGTGTGTGTTTGTGTGTGTATATATATCCTTTATTTGAAATCATTTTGCTATTGAATTTTTGTAGCTACACTGCTGAAGCAATGACTAAACCGCCGGGGTTCTGCTTTTGCTGGGCTGGCGTCCGTGCCACTTATGGCGTCTGCTCGGGCAAGGTGTGTTACCGCAATCTCTTACATTTGTGTTGCGCACGTATGATTAATGTGATAGGCTATCTTCTGGTTATATTTTCTTGGTTAAAACCGGTGAGATATACCACTACTGTCAATATATGTAGGAATGCCAATGCAGTGCATCTAATGTTTTTGAAACTTTTTGAGACTATCTGTCTGTCTGTATGTCTGTCTGTCTGTCTGTCTGTCTGTCTGTCTATACCACATACAGAAATATAAGAACTACAAATGTAATTCTTTGCAAACATGGCATGTTTATTTCATGCTCTGGATAGTGATTATGAATTCCATGCAGTTTAGAAAGGCATCTTACTATGTTAATTAATTAGCATTATGTTGATATTTCTAATGAAAAAATATTAAATTGTTTTATCTTACATGTGGGCAAAGGCTCAGCAATAGTATTCTATACTTTCTCTGTGAATTATGCTTTTCATGTTTCACTCGTTTGGTTTTATCTATTCTGTACTCACTTCTTCATCCCCGATAGTCGAAGTTGGCTTTTTGTTAATTTTCTTCTATTCAAATTAAACTGCATTTTGCTACAAATCAAGGAAAATAAGTAACTTGCCATTTCTATCGAGTACAGGGATGTTCCAGATTGAGCCTGTTGTGAGATTGCATCTGTGTTGTGTGTGTGTGTGTGTGTGTGTGTGTGCGCGCTTGATGTGTCCAAATTTAGGCTTTTAGTCACATCCTGTTTTAAATATGTTTCTCTGAGGTGAAGTTATGGATAGACTTATGGATTCATCTTATAGCATTAGAGGATCATATACAGTCAATATACTAAACCAGTCTGAAGCCCTGTTCTGAATGGGAGACCACAAAGAATAAAGCATGCTTCAAGACTATAGTTATCCTTGCTACTAGTGGCTTTTTTATGCTTAGAGAGCTTAAAATCAGGTGTTAGGTGTTGTTCTTTGCTAAGTGTTTGACAAAATGATCGTTTGATAATTCTTTAATAATGATTACGTTAATTTACTGATATAATTTCTTTCACTATTGCTCGGTTCTGACTTTGAGTTAAACAACATCTTGCTACTCAACTCGAGGTGTTCAGGTGTGATCTTTAGAACATAAGGTGTGCTTCAAAAGTTTCTAGCTTGAGTTGTCTCTGGCACAATTGCAGCGTATTGCAGGCACCTCTGAGTAGAAATAAAATAGGTGCTATATAAGTTACTTATTATGCGACCTTACTTTACGTAATGTGTTTGAAATCCTGATTCTACAAAGGTTGAGAAAGCATTGATTCAAAGTCACTTGGCCAGGACTTTAGGTCTAGAGACTGTTTGTAGCGAATGAGTCAGTCAGCTGTGGAGTGAGAAGTGTATGGTTGTCTTCTTCATGATTTATAATTACTTCTGGCATATGAGCAGTTCTCATTATGCATTCGTATTTTTTATTAGTACACTTTAACCCCTTAACTGGGGATCCCAGATATATCCGTCCATTTTACATTGAGTTACAGTTAAATACACGGTTAAGGGGTTAAGGGATATAAGCGGGGATGTTTTTTTTATATTCTATAGTGGAAGCAACTGTTTGGCTGGCCTATTATTATTAGCAGATTTGCTTGGCTATGGTGTCTCTAGTACAAGCTTACAGATAGCTCTTAACAGTTCTAGCCAGGCCTTTTTGATGGTGTCATGTCTTGAACTCTAGCTCTTCAGCTCGAAGCTATTGAATATTAAACTGCTGTATGTAGCATTCTTAATATTCAGTGCTATTCTAAATAATATAATCCATTAGAAACAACAAATGCTTGCAGCTTGAAGGCATCTATAACTAAAAGATCACCTAACTGAGCCTTTGAACTGCATATTGCAGCAGTGATGATGGTTTGTGTCATTTTTTACCAGAAGGCCACAGGTTCAAATCAAGCCAAACTTAGCAGCAATGAACAGGTTGCTTACCAATTAGTGTTTAGACATCATAGATGAATGCTATGTTTATTATACTCATAGTGCTGTAATATTAATAGTATTAATTTTAATAGTTAGGAAATAACTGACTCCCATTCCTATTAGTGGACTGCACAGCCCATCAGTCTACATCATAGCATTCAGGTGCTGACAAATATATACTATTTTCTCTGTCTCATTGTATATGTTATATGTTATTCAGCAGATAAGTTGCTGTTGATAAAGCAAAAGAACTTTCTTTGCAAGAGAAAGTGCTCTCTTGAAGTCTCTTCCCTCCCCTTTATATGTGTCCCTGTGAGAGAAAGTGCTATCTCCCTTCCTCTTTATATGTGTCCCTGTCTGTCTGTTTGTCTGTCTGTTTTTATTCTCTGTTCTCCCCTGCACTACTTCTATTGTCACACCAATAATGCAATTGTAGCTGAATTCATAACATTGGAATGGTTGCTAGTTTTGTATTATTTTATTTGTTTATACCAGCTTGTTTGTAAGTATCATCATCATCATCAACATCATCATCATCATCATCATCATCATCATCATCATCATCATCATCATCATCATCATCATCATAGTTGCTTTCTGCCAGCTCATTAGCGGCAGTAGCTAGACACAAAATTTATTCATTCATCTGTGTCCATTGTTAATCTCTTTCCATCGATTAGTATCACTTGTGCTTGATTATACAAATCGCTACATTATGGTGGTGTTAACCCCTTAACTGGGGATCACGGATATATGCTTCCAGTTTACATTGAGTTACAGTTAAATACACCGTTAAGGGGTTAATACTGTAATAGCCCACAGCACTGAAGGCAGTGTGGGGTGCTATAGGTTGGGAGTTGCTGGCTTCAGGATAGCCACTGCTTTCCATTTGCACTTCTAAGTCAATTTCTTTCATCACCACCTGTGTAAGTTTTCTTTAGAATTGAGTCTTTGACTTATTCAAGTACCAGTCTCTTCAGTTCATTGACTCTGTGACTATCTGCATGCAATGGAGACATAGACTATCCATGATTTTATAACCAGACTTATTATTATTCGATTGTTTTTATTATTTACCTTTGCCTAACATTTGACTGATATTGATTTTGCTTAAAATTCTTTGGAGTTTGCAGTAGTAGCAATAGAAAAGGATTGGTTACTATCAGTTGGCTGCATGACTCCCAGATTGACAGCATAAAGACAGGGTACCAGTATGTGTACTGGTACACATACCAGTACACATATAGGGTACCAGCATGTGTACTGGTACCCTGTCTTGATGCTGTCAATCTGGGAGTCATGCAGCCAACTGATAGCAACCAATCCTTTTCCAGTTGTTTAGAACTTTTAGACCAAACCCCATTTCATAAATCATTTGAGAACAACACTACAGGGTAATCACCTTACTTGCTATGGTTAAATTTCTAATGAAAAGATAATCTCCCATACATGATATTATTTCTTGCTGTTGTTTCTATGCCTTTATATACGCTGACCCTACTTATAACCTGCTGATTGAAAGAAAGCTTATTTGGACTGCATAAATAATTTGACTAAGATTAACATAACATAAGATACATTTTGAAATAGTATCTTTATGACTTTCCTGTTATATAACTGACTTTCTTTGCTTGCTATGGTTAGCAGTAGAATTAATTTGCAGAGGAATTGCATAAGTTATCACATTGTTGAATTTTACATTAGTGTTCTCAGAATCTGCCGTCTTATCATTTGAGTGTTTACCGTAGTTAGTTTAGCATTTCTGTGAAATTTCTCTTGCTGTCTTGTTGAAACGGCAATTTCAGTGGGGTACCAGAAATTGACATGGACTTGAGGAAATCTGATTTTCATAGGCTGCAGTTCGTACTTTGATGTAATTTTAAAGTAATATTTACAGTAATCATGATCTGAGCTGTGTGCAATTCTGTCAGTTCTCTATTTATTCATTATCAAATATATTATGCAATTTCAAATACCAAAGTATTGATATTGCATTCTGGTCGGTTCAAATTGTAAACATTGTAAATCGGATGGTAACTGGTAAGAGATTTACGCGTGGATTGTGTGTAAGTTCCGGTCCCTCGTTTTCTGTCTGTCGCTGTTTTGGCAGTTGCATTCGTTTCGTCTCTCTGATGATCTGTGTTCTTGTGTGATAAGAAAATGCTCGACTTGCAAAGCGTCGTTTCAGGTCTGTTATGAAGTGCGGATAACGGAAAACCTGGAAGTGGACTTTGGAGAGGATCACCAAGAGAGCGACCCGCACATCGTCCGCCTCGGATGGTCCAAGGACTGCACGTCGTTCCAGCTAGGTATTCTTTTGAGATCCCACTTTGACCCGCTACTCTCATAGGCAACGGCCCCCAAACGTAGAACGCTGCATAGTATATTGCCATAGCTTCCACGTGCATACATCCCTCATCAATTGGGATTGCATATTAATAGTAGTACAACTTGCACGTTTATGATGACTTTGGCTTTATGATAGTCGTACATCACGTGTACACGTATGTGCCATGTTGCGACAGCTATTTGTGTCTTGCATTGTGTTTACAGAGCTCTTGGTACAAGTGTGTTGGATTTTGTGAAATAATGTAGCCAAATTCTCTGTGTTTGTAATGCATTTTGATGAATCTATGAATATTCAGCAGTTTGACTCCACCTCCTTTTCACAGCCACCAATCAGGATGAAGGTCAACAGCTGTGTGAGCTGTTTTCCAGTTGTTTATTGGTCAATCCTAATGAAGTAATGGTTGCTTTAACATGTTGTTATTATAACTGGCCGTTTTAGACTCTATGCCTTGCATGTGCTTACTTCATACTGCATAAGTAGGTACAAGTTCATAATATGGTAATGTTGAAGTATAAAGTATTTAGTCTAATAATTGTATTAGACAAAGTTCAACGGGGTGATAACATATCTTAATATCTTGAATATTTTACTTCATATAAACTATGCATTGCCTAACCAATTGTATGTTTATCAATTTTCTTGTTGTCATCAAAAACACAGAAACTATAAACATTAAAAGATAGTGAATTTACTTTTGGCAAAGTTGGCTTTACAGTTCTTTGGCATTTTAGATTCTAATTCCCAATTATTACCACATGTGCACCACCAGACTGACCAAAGCCTTCAATATTTCAGACTCTATAAACATGGATGGATGGATGGGTGGGTGGGTGGGTGGGTGGGTGGATGGATGGTCACAAGATTTATGGTACCGCCACCTGCTGAAGGAAATCAGTAGCCCCCCCCCCCCCCCCATAGCCTTCATTTGTTTATCTTGATTTCCCCTGCATTAATCTTTGGTTTGGACTATGTGACTTGAGAAAATGTCATTAGTTCGACCATTGTTATTTGCTACTGTTGTATTGCCTTCTGTTTTGAAATGCAGTTTCTATGGAATGAATGAGAAACAGAAGCATTTGTGACTTGGAGAGTGAATTTATTGTGCTATAATTTCATCATTGTATTGGGTGCGATTTACCGGTTTGCACTTTGGTTCCATAGCTGTGTGATGCACCAGAATTAGGGGTAATTTGCACTGTATGTAACTACTTTGTTCACTTCATTTGTCCTCCTCGTGCCTGAATGGGAGACTTGGGGTCCTTTTTCCATTCTCCCATATAGAGATTGGATTTTATTTTTATTTTATTTTTATTTTAGACTCTATTTTGGATTAAATAATTATGGTATTTTTATTTTTAAAAGTATGACTGAAGCTTCCAGTGATAAGATAAGGCTGGTGGATTGCTATGACATCATTGGTTGACCTGCTTGTATGTTACCTCTTACTTTTTGGTTTTGTCTGTGACTTGCTTCTCACCTTAGATGTTTTACATACTTACTTGCAGTTACTTTGTAGCTGACTTGTTTTTGCAATATCTTGGTAATTTATTTCTAATGGTAAAGTGGCAATGTGTAGCCATTACTTAGCAACATGAAGCTCTAACAGTTAGAGTTATTTTGCCTAGTATTAATAATTGATTTAATCCACTGATTTGATTATATCCTTTTTTTAAAGAGATTTGTTTCATTAATAATTTATTATTAATAAATCTGAATTTTTTGTTATTTTCTTGTAATTTTGTATTTTTAGCTGCTTCCTAACAGTTTATAAATTACGTGTATAGATTAGAAATATGTTTTTGCCTTGTTTCATTGTCCTAAGCTTCTATAATTGCTGTCTGTCTCTTGGGAGGCTTATCAGTTCTGAATTTAAATGCTCTCTATAAATAATATGTCCACAATTTAAGAACCAGTTGCATTGCTAATACATGACCACCTATTATTAGTTTGCTTTTCTCAGTTCACTTTTCCTTTGCACTTGATTCCACACTCGAAGCTTCATCCATTATTTAGTGTAAGTTATTTTAATTTGAAGTGTTTACCAAACAGGGAACCAGAGCATGTGAACTGAAGTATCCATTGTTGCAGATCTGTTATTTGAGTTTTTGCAGCAGACAGATACTTGAAATTTCAATTACTCTCTGCTAATTCACTTATCAATGTTACTTTGTGTGAATAATTCAAAGACTGAACTTAGATGTATGCCTTCTGTTGTTAGGCATAGAGGAGCACATTTCACTTTGTTTTTATATCCAACTTTAGATCAACAATATTCACTGATTCTGAAAACACCAGTTTCCCACAATATAGTTGAAGTTCAAGTATTGTATGATCCGAATGCAATGCATAGTTTTGAGGTCTTGGTGTCTCAAATTTATTTCTGAGGATTCCCACAGTTCTCAACTCTAATAGATTGGCTAGCTGTTTTACAGTAGCATAACACTGAGCCACTGGGCCCATGGCTCTATCCACGTGGACCATATTACTGTTTCACTACTGCTTTGGGCCATTCGACTGCACGATATTATGAATAATGTAGTGGTTTAAGTGAGTTCTGACACCTAGGCATAAAATGCAGGAAATATTAACTAGTTATTCCCATTGTGTTGGATACTAGAGTAGGGTTCTTAACTGACAGGAGGAATATTGGTCTTCTGGACTTTTCTCCATCTTAATACATGGTATTATGCAAGGGCACATGCTGATAATAATTATTTCACTGCTAAAAGTTTAGACCAAGTGTATTGGGTCCTTGAGATAGAGGGGGGGGCTATTTCTGAGTCATGTAGGCCATGTGGTTGTCACCCCACTGCTGTAAAGGGAAGCTCTGGTTTTGCTTTCTCAATATAATTATTATTGTCTATCTCTACCTGTTGTAGGTCCCTCACAGTCTGTTTTGATGCAGGCAGTGTGAATAGCAACTGCTTTCTTATCTTGATCTTTGCAGGACATTTTATAGTGAATAGAATTAATTTGTTTTACTGGTTTGTGTCCTGCTTGACGAACTCTCACTCGTGTACTCGTGTAGTGAAAACGACAATTGAAGAAAAGAAAACGTGTCCAAAGAAATGCATGTTGATATACAAGCTTCACTTTTCAGCTACAGATCTTCTGGGATTAATTAATAATATTATTCTTTGGTTTAGTGATTGTTTTTTCCTTTGCAAAAGCAGAATAGAGACTTGGAACCTATGCTGAACAAGAAGAAGTTATTAGTTGGTGTTTTGTATTTCTTGTGATGTCATTTCCTAAAATGATGAAGAAGACTTGTGGGGGGCACATTCTATATTTTCTGCCTTTATCTCACTGAATTGACTTTATGTGAATAGATGCTAGCACTGGCTCTGTCTAACAATGAAATAATTGAAGTGTATTGGAATGTTCATCTATAGTTAGAAATGTCTGTTGATGCTTTTTCCTGCGTTTTTAAATTTTTAATTACTTTTGGGAAGTTTTAGCAATACTATACTAGATGCAATTCGAGAGATTTGCAGTCTGACGATAAAAATACATTGGCACCATTTATTAATGAGATGTTGAAAAGGAGTGTGCTGTTAAGCCCAGGTGTGGGGTTCAACTGTGCTCCTTCATGGGGCCCCAGAAAATTGTGTGCAGATCATTGGTGCTATAAAGACTCTGATACAAAAGCCCCCCGGGTCCATATTGTATTCTGATGATGCTGTACATTGTTACTCTTGCAACTCTTGCATGTGCATTGTATGCTTCAACTTAACTGGAGCCATCTTCATGTTTTCAGTTGCAAAAAACAGATGTCTCGAACTATATCTGTGCCATGTAGTTTTTATTTCAGTGGACCTAAACTTTGTAACAATCTTTGATTATTTGTAACACGATTGCCAGAGGTTTAATTAAGAAACCTGTGACGTTGACTGCCTTTTGATTACCAGTAATCCAGAAAGTGTTTTTACAAATGTCCATATATTTTGCCAATACAAGACTTTAAGCTTTATGTTTGAAGGTTTATATCAGTATATCATTTGTGTGATTGTCATGTCTGTCATGTAATTTGTCCATACAAAGTCCACCCTGCAAACTAAAGCAGTCAGTATTGGATGCTCTTGATGTAGATAATTTACTTGGTACGCTTATCATAAAAGTAGCCATGCATTTTATGTTTGCATGCCAGTATAAAAGCAATTCTTATGTTTGCATACCTGTATAAAAGCAATTATTGATGAAGGAATTGATGAAAGGTGCTTTAAATATTAACCATCTGAATGAGCATTTGCTTATACATTTTCTGTGACTATTGCATTACTATTTTCAGAAGACTTGTTTGATTTATGCTGACTGTTCTTTATCTTAATAATTTTATTTACCGGTAGAGAGACAGTTTATTTACCGTTTATTTTTATTATTACATTTATTATTATTATTTATTGCTGTTTATTTACCTGATAAATGTATTCGGAGTCTTAAATCCGAAGTCTCTTTCAAACAAATTGCAACTGAAAGACGTTGTTTTCTGATTGGCTGTGGTTTTGTGATTGATAGGCGAGGCTATTTTCTGATTGGCTGTGGTTTCGTGATTGACAGGCGAGGAGCCCGACTCTTACGGATACGGAGGTTCCGGAAAGTTCTCGACCAACAACAAGTTCAGCAACTACGGGGAGCGCTTTACGAGGGGCGATGTCATCATGGCGCTGTTGGACTTCGACATCCGTCCGCCGAAGATCTCGTACGCCAAGAACGGAAAGTGGCTCGGAATGGCTTCGCCGCTGCATGGCTACAAAGTGGGAAGCCGCGAAGATGCCCTCTTTCCTCACATACTCAGCAAAAACTGCCGGTAGGGTAACTTAGATTTACACCAAATAATCTTAGTCAACCCTATTATTGCTTCTTCTGGCTGTCACGGCTTTCTATTTGACACATTACTATGGTGTGACATGCATTCTTGCTTGAGTTCACTTAGTTCATTTTGTTTTTGGTGCGTTTAGGTTTGAGGTGAACTTTGGCCAGCGGCTTCCGTTTTATCCGCCACCGCAGCCTGGCTTTGTCTTTATTGACCACATTCCTGTGAACCAAAGGGTTCGGGGGTGGCTGCCACCTCCTCGAAAAGCCGACTGTGAGGCAAGTGATGGATTGACTTTTTTCCGATATTTTTGTCGTGTTTCATGTTTACTTAAAAACTTTTGCATTTCTAAAGTTTATCATAAAATGCAGCTCTTGAAACAATCTGTATCTTTAAGATTTATTATCATGTAAACTGCAGTTTAATTTTTACATTTTGGATTTTTACATTTGTGTGCATGGCTTAGTGATGTAAATTTCTAGCTGCAAATATTTTAAGACTTTCAGATCAATGCATAATGATATATGCCATCAATAAATGATAGATATCATAAATGAATGATCTATACCATCAAGTAATAGCTTGACGGTATATATCATTTAATTGTAAATGCATTCCAGAGTTTTACAGCTGTTGGTGTGATCATTATTTTAGATGATAATGATTGTCGGATTGCCGGGGGCTGGGAAGACAACCTGGGGTCAGAAGTTGGTCGGGAATCAGCCTCATAAACGATACAATATCATTGGAACCGATACCCTGATAGACAAAATGAAGGTGATGGGCCTGCCGAGGAAGAACAACTACAGCGGCCGCTGGGATGTTTTGATTCAGAAAGCAACGAACTGCCTGAACAAACTCTTTCAGATCGGTCAGATCCATCGAACATGTCATTCACTTTTATTGACCAGGGCCGTGTAGTTTCTAGTCTGTAGTCACTTATACGATATTATAATGTGCTGCTTTTATGTATATATGTGTGTGTCTGCACGAGAGAGGGAGGGAGGGGAGAGAGAGAGACAGACAGAGATACAGAGATAGAGAGGCAGAGAGAGAGAAAGAGAGAGGGGGAGGGAGGGAGGGTTTATTATTTGTGTTTTGGTTTTGTGCCTTGTTAAGCATATAGTCAAATTTGAACAGAATGTCTTAGTTTGTTGTTGTTGTGTTTGATTTTAGCCAGCAGAAGAAGGCGCAACTACATTCTGGACCAGACGAACGTCTACGCGTCGGCAAGGAAACGAAAAATGCGCCATTTTCTTGGCTTCCGGCGCATCTGTGCCGTCATCCAGCCGGAAGACGATGAGCTGAAACGACGCGAGTGGAAAAGGACCTTTGAAGATGGTTGGCAGATCCTGTCCTTTTGGCCAAGGGTGTAAAACACGGGGGGATGGTCCCCGCAATAATTAGTAAGAGGGGGACAGAGTATCAATTATCCCCCCTAATGTTTTGTGCCTTATGGTAAAATCACTCATTACGGATGACCTTTTATTTGCTCGTCAAGACTTTTTGGGATTTTGGGAGATGAAAAGGGAGGTCTGACCTGACTTTATGGACGATTCTATCCCCCCAATGTTGCCGCCAGGTATACGCCACTGCTTTTGGCAATTCTTATTTTGGTTCTAACAGTTTTTCAGCAGTGCTTTTTTTTGAGTTACTGTATCTCGACCATGGCTTACTTACTCCTTGGCATTCCTTTTATGTGTGCCAGTTGCAGCAACGTTTGTTTTTCTATGGGGTGTGATTAGGGAAAGTTGTTCCTGAGGAAGCGGTGTTGGAGATGAAGGCCAACTACTCACTGCCTCACGAAAGCGATCCACACGTTGATGAGATCATCTGGGTGGAACAACCGAGGGAAAAGTCCCAAGAACTTGTTCAGTTGTGAGCATGCTGGATAGATTTTTTACTGTTGCTAACTACACATGTGTCCGGAGGAAAGGGAATCTATAAGCATTTCGCTGTATCTACCTCATTTCTGCATCAATTTAGGCATCTATATGTGTCGTTAGTGCAAAATTTCATTAGAATCCATTTACTCGTTTGAACGTTTTGTAAATTGTCACACAATTTTCTGCCTATTTATTGGCTGGCATCATTTTCTACATCATTGAGTGTGTTGACAAACAAACAAAATGTCTTCAAATGAAGACTGCATTCATCTTAATTTTATATTGTAATTGAAATGAGATCTGGAATAACAAATAAATAATTGACTTTGATTTTCATAATTATCAAAGGGTCTCCTTTTTTCTGAACACAGTGTATATTGGTGTGCATTGGTCTATAAATGCATCTGTACTATTTGTAGCATCTTGTCGGTTCCTATTGTTTCTGTCACTCTGGAATCTTAGTTTTGAGTGCAGAATTTCGATCGATGTGTTGACCTAACATCACCTTATTTACATAGCTAGATTATTTTGAAGTGGTATCGAAATTGAAAGTAAACAGACCCTGTAATTTTTGTGCTTAGGTACATGAAAGAGGCAGAAGAGAAATTGCCTCCAAGAGACAAAGGATTCAGCAACATGTTGCCTTATCAACAGCAACAACAACAACAGCAACATGGGTTTGGACAGCAACAGATGTCTTGGGATAACCAGGTATTTCAATAATTGTCTTCTCTCTTAATGTTTTATGCTTGTAAAGAATTTTTTGGTGCAATTTTTTGATTTAAAAAAACTGATAAGTAAGTTCGCTTTAGACTTTGATCTAGCATTTGTTAGATAGACTTATGTATTAATATTACTATTGTCAGTTGTATGTGATATTTAATACACTCCAGGCCCCCTGATGTGTGACACTGTGTGCACCTTTCATATTTAAAAACTTGTGTGTTACAGGCTTTTTGTATTCTTAATGTTAATGTATTGTAAAAATTTAACACGCAATGTATGCAATCCAACTTTTTCATGCATGGCCATTGATACATTTTTGCATGGCCATTGATAAATGCTTTCATATTTATTTTTAGGGCAACACCAGTGAGTCAAGATATGGTGGAATGGACCAATCACAGGGTGGGGGATTTCAGCCCGGCTCTCCGGGCGACCTTTCGGAGAAGAGAGGTCGTCTCGATCCGCCAATGAGCGCCCTGGACATGCTGAAGATGGAGTACGACGAAACGCAAGCATCCGATGCGATGCATTATGGGCCTGGCGGTGCTTGGGCACAGAAACATACCGCTACGGAGGCTGCAGGGTCGGGTTATCATGGCTACAACGCCAGCCATACCGCGTCCAATCTTTCGCCGTATGGTCAGGGAATGTCGTACGATAGAATGCCAGGAGGCGGAATGGGAAGCAACCCGGGATCTCTTCCGGGTTTCCAATCGTCTGATGCCAGTGCCGGTTTTGGCAGACTTGGTGAACAGGACTCGAGCAGATCCCAGCAGCAGCAGCAGCAGCAGTGGCCAAAAGCCGAGTTGAACCAACCAATGGGCGGCCAGCAGTGGAACCAGTTTGATAATAGGAAAGCACCGGAGACGTACGGATCCCAGAAACCGGACAGTTACGGAATGTCTGGGTTTGGTAATCAGCTATTGAGCATGTCTGCGCCGCCGTCGTCTCTGGCGCAGCAGTACGACCGCGGAAGTTCGGCCGCGTACATGCAATCCGATTCTGGAATGACGTCGTCCATTAAGCAGGAGGAGGGTATGGGCTTCGGAACCGGGTCAAATCAGCCAAACTGGGGCGCTGATTTTAAGCGGCAGGGCGATTATGGCTACGGCTTTGCGGCTCCTCCAAGCGTGGCTTCAAAGGACCCGGGTGGCAGCCAGGCTGGAAAAGCGACCGACGCGTCCAGCCATTTTGGAAGTCAGGATTACTATGCACAGTGGAACCAGTGGAGTCAGACCGGTTCGCCACAGATGCCGCCACCTCCGTCCCAGCCGCCGCCGGTGGGTCATCCCGATATCGGCCAACCTCCGCCACCGGCCCAGGGGCATCCGTTAGGTCTCGGACAGCCTCCATTCAACCAGCCGCCTCCTAATCAGATGATGTTCGGACAGGGAGGGCCTGGCCAGTCGCGCTTTCCGCAACCACCGCTTGGGCAGCCTCCCCCAAACCAAAAACTGACTCCGGATTCCAGGAATCGATCTGATGGAATGCCAAACGCACCTGTGGGTTTTCCGGGTAGCCAGAGTGAATTCTATGACCCTCAGCAGCATCAGGGTCTGGGGAATGTATGGCCAATGGGTTTACAGTCTAGTATTCCCCCACCTGGAACCGACAGCAAGTTGGGTTCAGATTCTGGACTTCATGGGCCTGGTATTAGACCGCTGGGAGGAATAGGAGGAGGTGCTGGTCAGCAGCAAGGGGTTCGACCATTTGGCGGGATGGGTGGACCACCAGGACTGCCTTCTCAGCAGCAGCAGCAACAGCAGCAGCAGCAGCCTGGAATCAGACCATTGGGCATAACTGGAGGTCCTCCAGGTCAGACTGAAACTGGAATGAGACCTCAAGGAGGAGTATCAATGCCACCATCGCAGCAAGGAATAAAACCATTGATGTGTCTTGGAGGACTGGATGGCTCACAGTCTGGTGGACAGCGTTGGATGGGCGAGGGACCCAGTGATGAACGAAAAGGAGGCAGAGGACCTGAACGCCAGCAGTACGATGATAAACAGGACCGTGGTTTTGGCAGGGGCGTCGACAATCGAGGTGACCGACATGACTATAGGGACCGAGATCAGAGGGGTGGCAGAGATAGAGGCAGGGAACACGATCGAGGCCGGGATCGAGACCGCGACCAGGGAAGGGACAGGGACGGAGGCCGTGACAGAGGAGGAAGGGACATGGATTTCGGAAGAGATCGAGACATGAGACGGGATCGGGATGCGGGTCGTGACAGAGACAGGGACATGGGTCGCGATCGTGATGCGGGACGCGACAGGGGCATGGGAAGAGACCGCGACCTGGGAAGAAACCGGGACCCGGGGAGAGATCGAGAGCCTGGAAGAGATCGCGAATTTGGAAGAGACAGAGACAGAGATCAGGGTAGAGACAAAGACCGCGACAGGGACAGGGGTAGAGAGCGGGACAGCAGTGAAGCAGATCACAGCAGAGATAGCAGCGATTTTGGCGGAAAGCGGGACGACAGGCCGTCGAAGCGGTCGCGCTGGGATCCTTCCCCAGAACCCGAGAAGTTGTCTTTGCCAAGTCTCATGTCACAACCAGTATGTCTGCCTACGCCAGCGGCCGCTAATAATCAACCTGGAATATTGGGTGAGCCGCCATCTGGAATGAGACCGCTGTTGGGGGCCCAAAACAGGGATAAATTTCCTGGTGGATTCGGTAGCCCGGGTTCAGTAGACCCTCAGCAGACTTCGATCCTGGGGCCGCCTCCGCAGGGAGGACCAACCTTGTCCGTGGCATCTATGCCCGCACCAGGCACTGGCTTGGCCCCATCGATTCCAAGTCTTATGGCACATCCAATTGCGCCGCCAAAGTTTGACGCTTCTAAGGGAATTCCCCCATCGGTTCCAAAGCCGTTGGCATCCTCCCCACTGAAGTCCTCTTCAGACCAGGATGCTTCTCTTGATCAACCACCTTCACAGTCCAAGCTGCAGGAAAATATTGCTCAGCCACCCGCACAGGATCAGCACCCTCTTTCAGCTCTTCAGGCGCATAACGTGCCAGCATCCGAATCTTCTCAGATGCAGGCCGGTGGAATTGATGCGGCCAATATCAAATCGGAGGATGGTGCTGGTCAAGATAAACCCGAGGAAAAACGCGGCGATGTGCCACCGTTCAGCCGAGGAAGAGGAGGAATGCCGCCCCGAGGGGGTGCGGGTGGACCTGGGTTCATTGGACCCCCGCGTGGTCCTCCTCCGCCACCTCCAGCAATGCGAGGCCGGCCCGGTCTTGCCGGTGGGCCTGGCATGCCGTTTGGTGGTCCGCAGAGGGGAATGCGCGCTCCTCCCCCAAATTTTGGCGTCTCGAGACCGCCGCCGATGGGGATGCGACTGATGCCCCAAGGACCTCCTCTACGAGGTCCTCTGGGCGGTGGACCCAGTGGACCGGGTCCCATGCCGAGATGGCAGCGACAGGGGCCGAGACTGTTTCGATGAAGTTCTTATAGTCCTCTCTGTTCATCTTTCAACTAACGTTTTACCTAGCCATAGAGACATTGTAGAACATTGTGTTTTTTTAAAACCGAATTTCCGACATTGAATTATGCTGTTCAGGATGTATGTGAACCAATAAATGTGGTTCTGCTGTTTTAGGTTCGACCTGTGTAGTAATGGTAACGTAGCGTATTTGACTGGATGTAAATCAATTATGCAAGATGTAGCCTAAGGTTAAAACCATTGCCTCTACTCACCGCACCCCGCCCATTGAAAAATTTATCGAGTTCTTCTGTATCGCAACTAATAGATGATGATGACGCTTTATGTCTTTAAAGCTTAACGTTTGCTGTAGACGGTGTTTATTCTAGACCTTCTCTGGGGGAATTCCCCTCCCCAAGTTTGAAATCCCCCAAAATTTATTTTTACATTTTGGCAAGTAGTATGACCTCCACCCCCAAAAATTTTAACTCCCCGCCCGCAATGTCCAGGTGGCTAGAATAAACACTGGCTGTAGAGTTCACTGTCTTTTGCTGTTGTGATTTGAACTTTGGTTGGTTTGGTTCTGGCAAAAGTAATGCATAAATAGGATTGTATGTCTGCTGTTGTCCGTTGACTCTTATGGAAGCCAGACGGTTCATTCTCTAATACAGTAATTAAATAAAATTAGATGTTTTTTGTTCAATGGTGATGGTGAAGTTGAAAGGAGATGTTGTTATATTAAAATATTTGTTGAAATTTTAAATCAGGCTTGTAGCTGATTCATTGTCTGGAATATTTCAAGAAAAATAAAGCACCACACATACATGTACAGTGTACGTGTACAGTACAGTGCAGACCCTAAAGCTCTGCATTGTATATACATGTACTTGGGGGGCTGTCCATTAATTATGTCAAAAATTTTTGGGCAATTTTGACCCCTCCCCTCTTGTCAACAACTGTCAACTTTCAGTTACCCCTATAATTACGTCAAAAACTTTTGACCCTCCCCCCCAGATCACTGACAGGTCCCAATAACAAGGTTATTATTTTTTGCGGTGTCGACCGTTTTTCCCTGTTTTGCTCATCGAGTGTCAAAATGTGGCGGTGATGACCTTTTTTGCCTTGCTTTTTTCCATTGTAATAAGTAGTATTCCACGAAATTTCCTATTTTTTGATTATTTGTAAAAAGTGAAATTGTTGACGTCAACTTCTCTTGAACCCCCTCCCCCTGTCAAACTTTTTCAAACCCCCCCCCAAAAATTGACGTAATTAATGGACAGCCCCTAGTGCCACAATCGGCCTATGTTCAGGAGGCAATATACACTAGTTGCACCCGAGCAGCGAGTATGACAGGCAGATCGTGCTAAAAGTCTATACATTGGACTGCGGTTAATGAATAGAGGACACGGAGGGAAGGGGTGTGTCGTAGGGCCCTCTGTCCCTCAGTGACGACCGGGGAACAAAGACGCGTTGAAATAAAGCGACAGATGTCTCTCTTCCCACAGCTGCTGTTGTATACTGGCCTCTATTCTTCGGGCTTAATGTTTTCAGAAGTACATGTAGAAATGTACAGTACGAACAGAGAGAGAGAGAGAGAGAGAGAGAGAGAGTATCCTCGTTAAAAATTAAACACAGCGAATTTATTGGGCAGATGCAGAAAGAGGGAGTTGGGGAAGGGTAGGGAGAGGAAGGGACGAATAAAAGAAAGTGATTATAGGCTTGTACGATTCTGGGGATACTGTAGATAGAAAATGCCAACGATAGATAATGCGATGGTATTGACTATTGAGTGAAATTCGTTCGCTGGATCGTGTTCCTGTGAATCCGCCATTTCGTTTCTATATTTCCGACACAAACTTGACAGGTTATTCGAAACGCACGTTACCTAACCTGTAAATATTAATGTACAGTACCACCGTCAAGAATGCAAGTCTTTTAAAACGGTAAAGCCTGACGATGATGTTACTGGGAATGTATTGAGCGTTTGAAACGGACCTATATTGGCGCAGTCACGAAATGATTTCCACAATTAGATGCACCAGTGGCGTAAGTCTGGGTTCCAGACTCGGGGGGGGTGTCACAACGACATTTTCGACATGGAAGTATGTTGTGTAAATGATGATGATGAATAAAAAATCTTATATTTTCTTCCAGTAAAAAAGACTACAAGCCAAAGGAGCGTCATCATGTCCACGGCACTGGAGAAGTTGTTGCGAATAATTCTGTTCCAATCATCGGATTTACCCCCCCCCCCCGGAAAATTCTCAATGGTCTTGCGCAAATCCCACGATTGATTCCATATAGAATAGGGCCCCTGTCCCCAAGTGTTTATTGTAGACCTTCTCTGGGGGATTCCCCCAAGTTTGAAATCCCCCTTTAAAAAATTTGGACATTTTGGCAAGTAGTATGACCTCCGCAATGTCTCTCCCCCCCCCAAAAAAAAATTAAACTCCCCCAATGTCTAGGTGGCTAGAATAAACACAGCCGGTCCCCGCACCAACCCACCCCTGGTCTACGCTAATGAGAGGCGCCACCACTTGCCCTGAGGTTATTCACAACAACTTCTCCAGATTTGACTAAGAACTCTGGGGCTGGGCTGTTAAGCGGCTAAGGTTGATATTAGATCCTAAATCAAGGGTATTCTAATGGAAGCCCGCGGACCAGATCCGGCCCGCCAATGGACGTGAAGTGGCCCGCAAAAATGCTGAAACGATAAATAACTTTTTTAGTATTTACGATTTTTTGAAATGTCTTGCTTTTAACCTACATTTTCTTCTATTATGAATTATATTTTTTCGAAAGCATCTTACCCTCTCCCCTCGAATTGAATATCAGTGTCCTAAACTCTGGAGCAACATTGCAGACTGTTAATTGGGCAATTTATAATCAATCACCTACACCATCCCATGATAAAACTTTCTCACCTGACTGACTGACTGACTGACTGACTGACTGACTGACTGACTGACTGACTGACTGACTGACTGACTGACTGACTGACTGACTGACTGACTGACTGACTGACTGACTGACTGACTGACTGACTGACTGACTGACTGACTGACTGACTGACTGACTGACTGACTGACTGACTGACTGACTGACTGACTGACTGACTGACTGACTGACTGACTGACTGACTGACTGACTGACTGACTGACTGACTGACTGACTGACTGACTGACTGACTGACTGACTGACTGACTGACTGACTGACTGACTGACTGACTGACTGACTGACTGACTGACTGACTGACTGACTGACTGACTGACTGACTGACTGACTGACTGACTGACTGACTGACTGACTGACTGACTGACTGACTGACTGACTGACTGACTGACTGACTGACTGACTGACCAACAGTAACACCTTTAAGAAACGTCTCAAATCTTGACTCTTCAAGACTAGTTACTTACTGTAGTTTTGTCATGTGTTCACGCAGTCTATCGACTAGTCACCACACTAATCTTGACTTTAGGCCTACTCACTTCCTTACTCACTTACTCACTTACTCTTTTTAGTTAAAAAACTCGTCTAGTCGCTGTGTAAGCCGTTTAGCTTACGACATCAATGCAGCATTGTCGACTCTACAGGTACTGCATAATGATATGGAAAATCATTTAAATGCTTTTATAATTCATAGACTTGTGTTTTTTAATACCTAATTTGCGAGAGCTTATCAGAGCCGTAGCTACGGGGGCAGGGGGAGGGGGCAAGCCGCCCGGGCGCCGACCGGTCGGGGGGGGGCGCATTTTGGATGTGAAAAAAAATAAAAATTGCTCTGAAAAATGGATAAGTAAAGTGAAAAGTGTGTGACGACTAAAAAAAAGGCCGTCACCGAAATTTAGAATTTAGGGGCGCAAATATGAATCTTGCCCCGGGCGCCGGAAACCCTAGATACGGCTCTGGTGTTTATTCAGAAATGCTGCAAGAGATTTCTATATAAGTACAGTTTCCAGTTGGTCAACTTTCAGTCGCGACTATTTCTAAATCACACGACAGAAGTGCAGTTTGCTTTTCCCAGGCCGTTTAGTCAACAGAACAGCGCGGCTCTTCATCCTTCGTGCGTTTCCCAGGATGGATCCGGGGGAGGGGGCATCAGTAGTGGATCACGTGCGAAGAGAACTGTTGCGCGTTCGAACAGACCTTTCCGCACAGGTTGCACTGCCACGGGTTGTTGAGATTGTGCAGCCCCATGTGCAGATAGTAGACGATCTGATCCGAGTAGATGATATTGCAGTGTCGGCACATCATCAGGCCGTCCCTGTTGGCCTCGACGAAGGCCAGAACGTCCTCGGCTGTCGCTCCCTGCTCCCCCGCCGATGGCCTCGGCGGCGCCCCCGCCGTCGTCGGCGCCCTCTTCGTGACGTCACAGCGACTCGCGGCGGTTGCAGCCGACGACGACGACGTCCAGGTCACGTGGACCTGTTTGGCGCCGCCGATGACGTCACCGGTCTCCCAGAGGCAGCCGTTCGCCGATGGCGCCGAATCTTTGAGGATGGCGACGGAATTTCTCGACGTCATTTCCGGGGGGCGACTATTATTCGGGCGACGGAGTAGATACGGCGACTGCTTCGGGCGATGAAACGATGACGACGACGAGGAACGGTCGTTGACCGCCGCACCTCGCCGAAATCCACCACCCCCGTTGTAGGCCGCCAGCTCCTCTCCTTCCTCATCCTCCACATCCTCCTCCTGCACTCCCTCTCCTCGTTCTTCCAGCAGACGATCGAAACCGCCATCATCTTCTTCTCCTCTCGAAGGAGAACGAATAAACGGAGGAGGAGGAGGAAGAGGAGGAGGGTGAGAGAGTGGTGGTGGTGGAGGAGGAGGAGGTGAAGAGGGAGTGGAACCGGACCGGAAGTGTCGTTTATCGTCGACCGGATGCACCGTGGACCGGAAGAACCTTTGAGCTTCCGCTTCCGTTTCGGCTCCGGGGTCGCCGTTGTCGAAGCGCTCCGCTCGACGATCGATGACGTCACCGTCGTACGTCTGTGACGTAGAGGAAGAGCGGTCGGTCACTTCCGGCGGCGCGCTCTCCGACGACCGGAAGCGCTTCGTCGAACCGCCGTCGCCGCTTCCGGTCGAGTCACGTGGCCCGTCGACGCCGGTCGACTGCGCCGACTTGCTTCGCTTGTGACTCCTCCTCGACTGCTGTTCGGTGGCGGAGGATTGGGAAGAGGAGGAAACACCAGGGTGGAATGAGGACGAGTAGGCCTCCTCCAGCTGCCACTTGGGCATGGCACGGTCGCCGCCGCAGCGACCCTGGTCGTGCCACTGGGACCGCCTGGACCCCTCCTCCTCCTCCCCCTCCTCCTCCGCCGCCACCAGGTCCCTAAGGTCGACTGGACGGAGGTCGTGCTGCGGAACTTCCCCCTCCTCCTCCTCCCCCGTTCCCCCTCTCTCTCCTCTACCGGAAGTGCCCATCCTACCGTTCTGCCACCGTGCTATGACGTCAGCGCCGACGTCGAAGCCGTCCTCCTGCTTACGGACCATCGCCGTTGCCGTGGCGACGACTGATGACGTCATCGACGACTCCCCCGCCGCCCTCGGAGTCAGACTGAGATTCAGCGGCGATATGAAGCTCCGGTGGCAGGAGGCGCGCGCGTCCGTGACCCTGCCGTCCGTCGATTGACCCTGACCCTGCCCTTGACCTTGACCTTGGTGATCGCCGCCCGTCTGGCGCTGAACGACGAACTGCCGATCGACCGGTGGACTGACGACGAGTCGTTTGGAATCGGCGAAGGAGGAGGAGGAGGAGGAGGAGGAGGTGGTGGTGGTGGCGGTGGAGGGATCGTGGAACTGGTGGGCGTGCGGGTGAGGAGGAGGCTGGTGGTGAGCCTCGTTTTGGAACGCGTCGCAGGACTCGTTCTGGGCTCGCATCATCATGTGGAAAGCGTAGGAGTCGCGGTTGGTGAAGACGGATCGACAGTCGATGCAGATGAACAGACTCTGAATCTTTACCTGAAAAAACGGGACATATATATATATATATATATATATATATATATATATATATATGTGGCTTTTTTCTAGGAAAAAAGGTTTGGGAACTCATCCTCTTTTACTCTTCAACAAAAACAGGCGTGGGAACGCTGTATCTGTGCGTTCCCAAACGCATTATTACGTATCCATAATTACAGTATAATATACAATCTGGCAAAAAGGTGTGGGGACGCCGTTCCCATGCGTTCCCACTGAAAAAGCCATATATATATATATATATATATATATATATATATATATATATATATATATATATATTCGTCGTCTTTCGTGGTTTGAATATTCATGTATCTTAAATAGTGCTTTTGAAAAGGGTTCGGCAACCCATTCCACGTCTGTTTTGTCGTAGGAAATTACAACTGAATTTCCTCGCTGAACTCTGTAGATAGAGGTCCATATGAAAGAAAGAAATAAACGTTTCTTACGATAAACTCAAAGATACCTCACTTACGCAAATTTTGCATTGAACTGTGTGTCTTCCCCTCCAGCCAAATCAATCCCCTCCCCAAAGGCTTCAACCCTCCCCCCCCAAAGACCTGGAGTCTGGATAAAACACTGATTAGGCCTAAAACTGTCCAGAGTAAAAGTTGTGCAGGCTACTGGTAGGGCCTATTAGGCATAAACCTCCAGAGGTTTTCTCCAGTTTCCATCGGGCAAATTGTCTCGATTTCCTTTTCTTGCATTGTGAGTCTAGAGCTGAACATCTGACTCAAATCAGTCAAGAGTCAACGTGTTTTGTAAGATCAAAATGTTAGACAGCAATCTTTTTGCAATTTGACTCGATCAAGTTTCTCGGAAATGACGTTGCGATCAAACGCGCATTACTGCATATCATTATAAATGAATTTGGGGGGGGGGGGGAGTGTGGGAACGCCGTTACCATGCATGCGTTCCCACTGAAAAAGAAAAAAATTCCCACTGAAAAAATTTTAAAAGAGGAGGTCGCATCAGAGTTTTAAACTGACGAGTCACAGTGTGTTGTTGTTTTTGTCAGGGGCGTAGCCAGGAATTTGATTTTTTTCGTGGGGGGGGGGGTATACTGTGTCTTTTTGCAGTGGCGGCTCTAAAATTTGGCAAAGGGGGCCGTTGGGGTGGCAACTTCTAATCATGGGGGCCAACCATTTGTTGTTTAATGTATGTAGCATTAAGTATAGGGTCCCAACTGGGGGGCCACTGGGCACTCAATAGAGGCACGGCCCCCCTGGCCCCCCGGTGGAGCCGCCACTGGTCTTTTGGGGAGTATAAATATGTAAAAAAATTTAAAATCTTAAAAACACATTGATCGAAGACTTTAAGGTAGACTGATTTTGGGGGTGTATATATACCGATATACGCCCAACGTCGCTACGCCCCTGGTGTGTTGTTTATACCTTCATCTCCTTGTGATGCGTGCTGTTAAGATGCGTCAGCAGCGACCGGCAGCTGAGCAGGTCGAGGGCGCAGATGGCGCAGTTGAAGTTCTCCTTCCTGGCGTGCAGGTTCTGATGTCGAAGCAGCGACTTGCTGGACGAGAACCTCTGGATGCAGATGGGGCAGACGAAGGCGTCTGCCTTCGGGTAGACGCCGAGTATGTCGCGGTGGACGCCGCTCATGTGCAACAGCAGGTTCTCGACGCTGACGAAGTACGTGTCGCAGACGTAGCAGACGTGCGCCGTGTTGAAGTGCAGCAGTTTGTGCTGCAGCAGGAAGTTGAAGCGACTCACTTCGCCCTGGCAGACCTCGCAGACGCTGCTCGACTCGCCGGGGCCCCGACCCACCCCGCCCCCGGCACCGCCGCCGCCGCCGCCGCCGCCGCCGGAGCGGGCGTAGGGTCGCCGGCGGGACACGGCCGCCGTCAGCGGGGAGCTGGGCGGCCAGGAGCAGCAGGGGGTCCGGGGAGCAGGCGTCGAAGTCGATCGTCTCTTCCTTGATGGTGACGCCGTTGAGAAGGGACGCCACCGACGCCTGGCTGAGGGAGACGACCACGCCGCCGATGTCCTTGTCGGCGGCGGTGCAGACGGAGCGGCGAGAGGAGGGGAGGTGCCCTGATTGGCCTTCGTTCATAGCTCCTAAATAATAATAATAATAATAATAATAATAATAATAATAATAATAATAATAATAATAATAATAATAATGAAATCAAAGATAGCCCACATAATAATAACAATAATAATAACAATAATAATGATAATGATGATGATGATGATGATGATGATGATGATGATGATGATGATGATGATGATGATGATGATGACATCAAAGATAGCCCACATAATAATAATAATAATAATAATGATGATGATGATGATGATGATGATGATGATGATGATGATGATGATGATGAAATCAAAGATAGCCCACATAATAATAATAATAATAATAATAATAATAATAATAATAATAATAATAATAATAATAATAATAATAATAATAATAATAATAATAATAATAATAATAATAATAATAATAATAATAATAATAATAATAATAATAATAATAATAATAATAATGAATTAAGTAAAATCTCGTAAATTTATATAGCGCTTCGGTAGTACAGTAGTAGCTGCTTATTCTTATGCGCTTAATCTTTCTTGAAATAGCTATTGGCAAGGTGGATTGTCGGCCGGGTAAAGGTCAGTGTATCCACGAGATGGCGGGTGATGATGATGATGATCGAATTATTAGTGGTTTAGTATGGTTTCTCCTGTATTGGAGACCACTGTCACTTGTACAGTACTGCCCTCTATTCCGACTTTTTTGTCCGCCACAGATGCTATCTTTGATTTAACAAAAAAGCAAACACAAAAACGTGCACAACAATATATTAATTATAGGCGCACGCAATAGAGCAACGGTAAAAATATTCGCTGATCAGTGGCCATCCCTGGGGTGCTAAGAGGGCACGTTCCTCCTATACCGTTGCATTATAATAATAATAATAATAATAATAATAATAATAATAATAATAATAATAATAATAATAATAATAATAATAATATTATTATTATTATTATTATTATTATTATTATTATTATTATTATTATTATTATTATCATCATCATCATCATCATCGTCGTCGTCGTCATCATCATCATGACAATTCTGACCTGAGATGCAGTTTTCAATTGCTAGCAACTGTTTCTTCCCAATTCCTGTAACATCGTTGGATGATCAGTTCCTATGTAAAGACACCAGTCTTCGTCAATACGATATCACTGACGTACAGTCAACATCGAGGAGGTATCTCACGTGGTATCTCCAATCAGCAACAACTTTCCCTCACACGGAGCATCTCTTTCTTAACCAGGAAACGGTCTTTAGGAAACGAACCTTTTTTCCCGCCGCCAAAGAGAGAGACGGCGGTCGTCCGAAGCGGCCGGCGGAAGTCCAGTGCGAACGGGGAAGGTCTTATAACGGCTCCGCCGCCGCCGCCGCCGCCTCGGTCTTCCCGTCGGCAACAGCGCCGAACGTCCCCGCCTGCGGGCGCAGGGTGGGACCGGAAAGGTGAGCGGGCAGGCGGGGTGTGGCCGACGGGGTGGGGATGGCTGTAGGGCGGGGGTGAGGGTAGGGGTGGGGTGGGAGGGGATGGGGGCAGTCGCTTATTCGCTGCTGTCGTCGTCGTCGTCGTCGCCGTCGTCGTCGTCGCTGCATGCAGTTTTAATAACGCAATAAATATGCAATGGGAAATGTATTTGGCCGCCGGTAAGCTTTAATTATATATTTCTCCGTCCATTTGTCTCTGCCTATTCCCAGATGTCTGTCTCTACGTAGGCCTACCGGTCTCTCTATCTCTCTGCGCATATATATATATATATATATATATATATATATATATATATTTCTATCCATCCACCCATTCATTTATCCATCCATCTATCCATCTATCCATCCATCTGTCTGTCTGTCCGTCTGTCTGTTTGCCTATCTAGATGTCTATCCGGCCGTGTGCGTCCTATTCGTTGTGCTGTTTCATTTCGAGACTGCGGCGGCGGCGGCGGCCGATGAAGCCCTGAATAAGTAAAACGCTCGATGAATAATCGACGACCGCTTGAATACGTAATATGACAGACGCTGTTCCGATGACGATATCCATCTCCCTGTAAACCACCCGTTCTATGTCTCTGTCTCTCTGTCTCTCTTTGTCTCTCTCACTCTCTGTCTCTCTCAGTCTTGCTGTCTGTCTCTGTCTCTCTGTCTGTCTCTGTCTCTGTCTGTCTCTCTGTCTGTCTCTGTCTCTGTCTGTCTGTCTGTCTGTCTGTCTGTCTCTCTCTCTCTCTCTCTCTCTCTCTCTCTCTCTCTCTCTCTCTCTCTCTATCTCTCTTTCTCTCTTTCTCTCTTCGCCTTGCATGCATTCCTTTCTTCGTTCTTCGTTCACATTATTAGTTTTTTTAAATTACACATTTTCGCGTCTTTCTCTTTCTGGTATAAATTGTAGATTTCTCTGACCAAAGAAAGCAGCACTGTGGTCATCTGTTCGGTTGTTTGGAGGAGGATAACCGATTCCGAAGTTAACGGAGACGGAGGCTCCAATATTTGATAAAGAAAATGCTAACAAAAGTCTACGAGGTCGAAACTCTGTGGTATATAATGTATTACGTGCATACGGTCTGGCATCCCATGTTCTTCGGGTAGTTGGATTCTTTGTATCGGTTGCAGTATACTTTGAGCGGTTACGATTACATTTACACTGTAAATGCCTCTGATTTGCCGTTACACGACTGCTGCCACTGTGCTTTGCGGACAATAGCTTCAACAACCGCGCAAAAGTCAATTTCATTTCGTCGTTTTTTCAACTGTCGTTTGTGAAAATCAAAAGAGACAAAACATAATGCAGGTCAATACGACACACGCACAAACCAACATACAGACATACAGACATACAGACATACATACATACATACATACATACATACAGACAGACAGACAGACAGACAGACAGACAGACAGACAGACAGACTGACTGACTGACTGACTGACTGACTGACTGACTGACTGACTGACTGACTGACTGACTGACTGACTGACTGACTGACTGACTGACTGACTGACTGACTGACTGACTGACTGACTGAAGCACAAACAGAGCCAGAAATTGGAGATGGAATAAGAGGAGGTCCCACGGAGACACCTACCTCCAGGAAGTCGCAGAAGTGAAGTGGGATGAAGGGGGTGAGGGGTTGGTGGGGAGTGGTGGATAGGTGGAGACGGAACGAGAAAACCACCGGAACCGGAAATGCTCTGTTCTCGTAAGAAGCGATTCATAATTCATCGCCTTCTTATTCCACTTCTTCTTTTTCCGTTCGTCGTCGCTTATATTGCGCTCGTCGGCGAGAGAAAGCGTCGTATGAAGTCAGCCATTTATCACCTGAGCGCTACATAAGAGAGTGTTGCCGTCAACACAGCCGCTGCTGCTGCTGCTGCTGCTGCTGCTGTATTATTGTTATCGCCACTGTGTTGCTATTGCTGCTATTGTTGTTGTTGTTGCTGCTGCTGCAGCTGCTGCAGTTGCTGCATCTATCAATCGTCGTCGTCGTAGTAGTAGTATAGTCGTAATAGTCGCCGATATCATGCTACTCGTCTCGATCTTTCCTTAGCGATGAAATGGGCGTAGCCGAAGCAGAGGCGGTTTCGCAGGCGTACCAAGGGGGCTCGAGGCTCCTGTTGAATGCCTGCCCGCCCACCCCAGTGCCCTCCCCCCATCGAGGGTGACATTCTTCCCCTGTGATTTATGAAAAATAGTTGACCCCATGCTTAGAATTTGCCGCTCCAACGCCCCGACCCCGCTTGCCAAATCCTGGAGTCGCCACTGAGCCGAGGGGTTGGTCCCGTGGCCAATCGGGTCTCCTCTCCGAGGGGTAAAAAATGGAACGTCTGGAATTTTCACAGCAGGTGTCTAATTTCTTGCTTCGGAAAGAAACTAGAAATTTCGAACGAAACTTGACAGATCGACAGAAATTCGTCTAACCAAAGCAGAAGCAGTCATCAGAAGATTAGGACCGAAAGAAAATATAAAATATGATCAATGCCGATTGATTGGTATTAAATGACGTCAAAGAACAATCAAAGATTACAATAGTCATACAATACTAACAATTATAACATAGGCATAAGCCACTGAGTTAGTTTTTTTAGGATTATCAATTTGGGGGGGTGTTGGTATTTTCTGGGGGGTGCCCTGCCGAAAAGTCTGACAAGCAAAACAGGTCATCCGTCTCTCAGATTGGGGGATGGTGTTGCGGGTGTCGGTTTCGGATTGGGCGGGGTGTTGGAAGGTGTAAAGATATCCCTGCACCGAGTGTAGGCCCCTACTATTGGAATTAAATATTGACAGCAAGATATTAAATGGAGAGACAGTGATTAAAGAGAACCAATAATTCTCGAAAAATGAAAGTCAGGCAATTTAGCGCTACATAAAGTTGCTCGAGTCACAAATTTACACCAGAACTCGAGACTTCTAGGATGAAGAATACAGTAGAAATAATAATAAAACTGAATAAATAATAAATAAATGAGAATAATGAAATCAACTATTAATAGACAGCTAATTAGAGGAACATTAATCAAATTAAATAGCTCATATATCGTCAAAAAGGTGAATGGGGGGTGTTGACAGTTATCCCTTGTACTTGTGATCAAAGGTCAAGGTCGGAACCTGCCCTTCGAGTCCTCTGCAGGAAATGACCTTCAACCTCTGAACCTTACGCGACCTTTTTTCGAACCTTTTACTCCGGTCCTTCAAACTCTGCTACCCAAATAATAAAAAAACCAATCGACGAGTCACGCCTCTTCGTCGCTAGGTGACGTAGAAGACTCCGTCGCTAAGGCGTTACCTTGGCAACGCCGTTGCACCTCCCTCTGCGCATATCCGGGTCCTGCAGCCTGAGACCATCTCTCGAATATTTCCTCTTCATCTCACACCTGAGTTAGCAAGCGGCACCCTGATGCTGCCAACTACACCTGTGTCCACTGTCCACCCGCCCCACCCCACCCCACCCCACTCGGTACACCCGTAACACCTTTCCGAACAGTTGGTTATAGACTTTATAGTATTAGTATTACTGCCACCACACCCATATTAATAACGGTGCAAGCAATGTGTGTGTGTGTGTGTGTGTCTGTGTGTGTGTAGGTCCTATGTTTCATTTTAAAATTGCAGCGCATTGGTTTGGGTGGCGTCGGGCAAGATTCCACCCGGTGCGATTGTCCTCTCTCTCTCTCTCGGTGCAGCAGCAGCAGCGGCAGTCCGTCGCGCGGCGGCGCTCGGGCAGTGGCGTGCTTTAAAGACTCCTGCATTATTAATAATTTCGTGCGCTGCGGAAGGCATTATGTAGCGCCGGATCATGTTCGCTGCTAAAACACGATATGTTGGTTTATTGTCGGCGCGTAAATTATTCAAAGCGACGCCCTGAATAAATGATTCGCGAGCATTGTGCAGCCGAAACCTCTCCCAGGTCTCCCACCCTCGTTTCCTCCCCCCTCTCTCTCTCTCTCTCTCTTTTCCACCCACCCACCCACCCACCGCCCAGTGGGACTGCGAGAACCCTTTCGCTCCAAAAGCGCCTCTCCCCCACCCCCGCCGCCCCCATCCCCTGTTTCTCTATTCTGCCTCTGGTCAACCCACCAACGAACCTCGGAAACAAAAAGTATCACCCGACGCGGACTCGCACGCGCTGCGTTGAGTGGTGAACGGCCGGTCGGCCGGCATCTAACCGGACTTTTTTCATGTATTATTCCGCAGCATCCGAATGGGAGACTGTTCGGTGGCAAACGCGTGCATACATTTGCATAATTGCAGCAGTATCTCATGAATATTACAATAAGAATATCAGTGGCGTATCTAGGGTATTCGGCGCCCATAGCAGAGAGTAAGAAAAAAAATCTATATAATAATAATAATAATAATAATAATAATAATAATAATAATAATAATAATAATAATAATAATGCACCTTTATGGCACCATTTCTAGCATTCTAAATGTATCAATTGATGGTACTTCAAATCCATCAGCAAAAGACCGGGTACTATTCCAGGAAATTCAGGAATCATTTGAGGCAGAAAGAAGTCGAGGGTATCCGTCGCCCCGGGGTCAAAACATACTGATGCCCCCGCAAATTCAACAATTATTATTTTCTTTAATTAACAAATCAAGCCATTTTATCACTGACTCAAGATTAAATCTACAGAAGCACTTTATTTACTTGTATCGATGCGAACTGGTATATCATCCAGAGGCGGATCTAGGGTATTCGGCGCCCGGGGACAAAGTGTACGTTGGCGCCCCTAACAACTGACAAGCAAAAAAGGTCCTCACATCGTTTTCGGCGCTCCTCAACTCTCTCTTCATATAGTGCTGACGAGCAAAAAAGGTCATTGCAAGTGTTTCTTCTACTTTATTTTGCATTTCACTTACCCAAATATCCAATTTTGGCGCCCTCTCACCACGGCGCCCGGGGACATGTGTACCCCCCTGCCCTCCCCTAGATCCGCATCTGCTATGATGACGTGCTCGAAGTCAGTTTTCTCAGTCTCTCCTCCTTTTACGCTAACTGGTAAAATTACATTGATATTATTATTATTATTATTATTATTATTATTATTATTATTATTATTATTATTACTACTACTACTACTACTACTACTACTACTACTACTACTACTACTACTACTACTATTACAATGTATAGCCACCATTATTATATTTTGCAATATTGACACATTAATAGGGTGGAAAGTGACGGATTTTTCTAGTCCACTGACATCACTGCAAGGCGTTTGAGGGTTCTAAATAGAAATTTGGGTGAAATATCGACATGAATTTTTGGGTCGCCCGAAAATTTTTCATGGACTATAGTCCAGGGTGTTTTTTCGAAATTTGAGCGAAAATTTGTGGTGTCGTAGGGCTTTCATATTTGCACCGATTGAAGCCCAGTCGATGCCTACAAGGAATCTGGACCCGCATTTTGGATATCTATCAGGTGTCTGACGTTTTTAAAGAGTTAAAAATCTATAAAATGTATAGCCACCATTATTATATTTTGCAATATTGACACATTAATAGGGTGGAAAATGACGGATTTTTCTACTCCACTGACATCACTGCAAGGCGTTTGAGGGTTCTAAAGAGAAATTTGGGTGAAATATCGACATGAATTTTTGGGTCGCCCGAAAATTTTTCATGGGTCCAGGGTGTTTTTTCGAAATTTGAGCGAAAATTTGTGGTGTCGTAGGGCTTTCATATTTGCACCGATTGAAGCCCAGTCGATGCCTACAAGGAATCTGGACCCGCATTTTGGATATCTATCAGGTGTCTGACGTTTTTAAAGAGTTAAAAATCTATAAAATGTATAGCCACCATTATTATATTTTGCAATATTGACACATTAATAGGGTGGAAAATGACGGATTTTTCTAGTCCACTGACATCACTGCAAGGCGTTTGAGGGTTCTAAAGAGAAATTTGGGTGAAATATCGACATGAATTTTTGGGTCGCCCGAAAATTTTTCATGGACTATAGTCCAGGGTGTTTTTTCGAAATTTGAGCGAAAATTTGTGGTGTCGTAGGGCTTTCATATTTGCACCGATTGAAGCCCAGTCGATGCCTACAAGGAATCTGGACCCGCATTTTGGATATCTATCAGGTGTCTGACGTTTTTAAAGAGTTAAAAATCTATAAAATGTATAGCCACCATTATTATATTTTGCAATATTGACACATTAATAGGGTGGAAAATGACGGATTTTCTAGTCCACTGACATCACTGCAAGGCGTTTGAGGGTTCTAAAGAGAAATTTGGGTGAAATATCGACATGAATTTTTGGGTCGCCCGAAAATTTTTCATGGACTATAGTCCAGGGTGTTTTTTCGAAATTTGAGCGAAAATTTGTGGTGTCGTAGGGCTTTCATATTTGCACCGATTGAAGCCCAGTCGATGCCTACAAGGAATCTGGACCCGCATTTTGGATATCTATCAGGTGTCTGACTTTTTTAAAGGGTTAAAAATCTATACAATGTATAGCCACCATTATTATATTTTGCAATATAGACACTATACCCGTATCCGTTCCTAGAGACTATAGAGAGTCAACAATGAAATAGTAATAGTAAAAATAAATTCTAGTTCATCGGAATCAGGATAATCCACTTGGCAATTATAACACTATTATTATTATTATTATTATTATTATTATTATTATTATTATTATTATTATTATTATTATTATTATTATTATTATTATTATTATTATTATAGTGTGATTTTAAGTAAGCCTGTATGAAGGGGGGGTGAGGGGTAGGTAAGGAATCTGACACGCTAGCCCCTTTTGCCCTTCCCCCCCAACGAAAAATTCCTGGCGACGCCACTGCCTACTTCTATACCCTAGACAGTAGACACGTCTATGGATTAGGCCTATATTCCTGAACCTTGCTGGTCGCAGGTTTAACAATATACGGATGTCTAATTTTATACAGCGCCGTTTCGAAAGACCGCCCATATGCTATCATTGCTATATGTGCTGTTTTCTATAGCCTGTTATAAATATTTAGCGCATTTCAGAAGTGAAGAGACACATCTTGGGAAGGCGACGGCGTCGAATCTAATTTTCAATATGCATATTATATTCCACTCGGTTATCGCATTAAACAGATAGACATCCAGATGCATTAATGAGCAAATTCTTTGTAGAAAAGCAGCCATGCATTCTAACGGGCAGGGTTTAATCTAGTCCGTTTCTGGGGGGGGGGAGAAGGGCAATTCCCCCCTCCCCACCCCCGGAAATTTCAAATTCCCCTCGGAAAGTTTGGCACGCTATATCAACTTACAGCGCCTCCCCAGGCCTCTCTAGCTGACTTCCCCCGGCCTTGTCAGCCCCCCCCACCCCCGGAGTCCAGGCGTCTAGATTAAACACTGGTAACGGGTCAGACGGTCTCAGAGGTATCTCCATCGCAGTTGAAGTTACTTTAACCCCTTAACCGTGTATTTAACTGTAACTCAATGTAAAATGGACGGATATATCCGGGATCCCCAGTTAAGGGGTTAATACAATTATCATAATGCATTATAAATATTTTTATTCCTATTCAATACGCTTATTAGCTGCTAGTTTTTACATAAATGGGGGGGGGTAGTAGTAGTGGGCAGCATGATCGGAACAGAATACTTGAGTGCAGTGGCGTAGCCAGGATTTCACGAAGGTGGGGGGGGTACGACCAACCGACCAACCATTCCAGACTTCGAAAAAATCCTGACAAGCAAAAGAGGTCGTCGCCTATTATCTTCTTGGTTAAGTGTAAGTTATTATATAGCTATATATGAGTGCGCGGACAGCCCCTGTACAACTAGGCCTATATATTCTTTTTTTGCTTTCTTTTTTTCTTTTTTACCACCTTAAACGCGATTTTGGCGCCCCTCCACCCGCAGAATAATAATACGCAAAAAAATTTGGGTCGCCAGCCAGGGGGGCTAACCCTCTGTTTGGCTACGCCACTGCACGAATGTGCCAAGAATTCCTTGGCGACCTTTTTCGCTCGTAGACTTTTTCTTACACAAAGATGTCAATGTACCCCCCCCCCACCGCGGCCCAGTCCCTTATTTCGAATCCCTGGCTACTCCACTGGTCCACAGGATGATTGATTGTTGAATATTTAAAAGCGAATATAGCGCCTTTTGTTTTTCTTGTAATTTCAAATCCCATAGTCCGTCCTACAGTGGGATCCGGTCGAAATCCATCTTATTAGCTTAGCATTTACCAACAATAATAATTTTCCATTTCTGATCGGCTGTCTGTCTGTCTGTCTGTCTGTCTGTCTGTCTGTCTGTCTGTCTGTCTGTCTGTCTGTCTGTCTGTCTGTTGTTGGAGGAAAGGTCTGCCGTTGAAGACGCTTCAGCCCGCATGGAGGGCGCCACAAGCCCACAAGCCAAATATTGGGTGGGCCAACATGGTCTGTTTGAAATTGGACAATGCAAGGACTAGTGCTACAGTAGGCTATAGATATGCAAAAATTCAGAAGAGTGATGAAACGAATTAAAACCACATATTCTTGTGTCCCCATCTTTGCTGTGTAAAACCGTACTAGAATTGTCAATATATTCTGTCTCAATTTTTTTTCTAGAGCTTTCGAAATGCCACGAAAAATAACGAGCTATTTGAAACGACACTATACAAAGTCAGTCTTTCAGAAACCTATTATCTGTCAAATGTCTAAAAATCAATCGAGAGATAAGATGGCGCTTATAAGAGAGCTGGTTTCTTCTATATTACAGGTTTTATAGACCACAAAAATATTATAAAATTGATACCCTGTTTGAAATTCGACAATTATAGTGCTACAGTAGGCTATAGATATGCAAAAATTCAGCGGAGTGATGAAACGAATTAAAAGACAGCTTTGCCTTTGTTTGTCAACCGCGGCACTCTTTGAGACTTGACATTTGACAGGACAGACCATCGGTGTCATTACCGACGCCCGGCCCCGTCCAAGCGCTGCGGTCACTCAAATCCAACCATGTACGGTACACTCTTTGTTTCCTATAAATTATTGAAGACGAAGCGAGATTCTTTGCACAGCCGCATAGTCCTCGCACCCGATGCAGTTTTCTCCGACATCTTCCCCGAAGGCGTGAATCGAATGACTTAGAAGGTTCGATTCTTAAATAATTACGACGCCTGCCTTTCGGGGGCGGGGGAGCGGGGCGAGAGTGGGGTTGTAACGCGCGCTCCGTCTGCTTCGCGATCCCGGAGGTGCTGCCGCTTTCCCCCCGTTTTTCTGTCATAACGACGCCACTCTGAAGACGAGGTTTTTTTTCGAAGGAAGTGACGTCAAAATCTGTTGGAAAATTGATCCAGTGCACGAACCCTGTTCCACCCGTCGATTTCCACGTGTGACGTGACGGTGTCGAATTGGCGTAACCAGGGTTCCGAAATAATGGGGGCGCACCAAGGCGTCTATATTCCGACATTAGTGCTATGGGATCCGTCTAGACTAGAGCATGCATGGGTATTTAATTGAATTTTATTAATTTATTTCATTAATACTGTATATTTATGAGTGGTGTCCGAGGGCCAGGTATATGTATAGGCTATTTTATTTACAAAAATATGGCCCATAAGTAATATAAAACAGGTAAGTTGAAAACAGGACATTACAAGTAAATCGTTACTATTAGATACAGTTATTTATAGGCCTACTGTAGCTCAGGGATATTTTTACACCCCCTAACACCCCAACGCCCTCCCCACCCCAATTTGAGACCGACACCCCAAATTTCAGCTATGGGATGGCCTATTTGCTTGTCAGGCTTTTTTGGAAGGGGACCCCCAGAATTTACCGACACCCCCCAAAATTGATAATCCTAGAAATAACCATGCCGTAGCTTCACAATCTTCGCGGGCCATTTCGCAGCCCTTGGCGGGGCGGATCTGGCCCGCGGGCAGCCATTTTCCCTATATCACTGACAAGTAATTATTTGTACTGCTGAAATTATCAAAGCAAAGCTGCGTGAAGCTACTTTGTTGGAAATCTAGATGTTGGATCTGGTAGATAGATTAACGGAACATGAAAAATATGATGAAAGATTCTGATGCTAAAGCATAAAATGCATCGGCCACAAGACCATACATATTAGACCTAATCTCAAACGTCGCTGGTGGAATTTACTAGGAACAAATTTATGAACGAAAATCCTACGACCGGGCCCCAGCCACAATTGGGGCCCGAACCCCCGGTGGCTCCGTCAATAACTATGACTATGTCTCTTATAATTGAAGTAGATGAAATTTCATGTTAAATTGACAAAAGAGAAAGAACTGTGAAATTGTCAACCAAGACATGTTTTGCCACATATTTACCAAACTTGATAATAATAATAATAATAATAATAATAATAATAATAATAATAATAATAACAATAATAATAGTCTGAACAATTACTTGAAAAAGTGCAAGAAAATTAAGATGAATATACTCTGTATATATGTAAAAGTCTTTCAGTATAAATGCAAATCGATTCTGAAACTCAATTGAAATCATTGTCGTGGCCACGGGAGCCCCCCCCCGCCACATTCAGGCTAGGATCGTTCGTGGGATTTTCGCCAAAAAACGTCGAGAATTTTTTGGAGGAAGGGTAAGGTGAGACTGTCAGCAGAAATTGTTAGACGCAACCGTATCGCGACTTTTGGCCACTTGACAATAAATAATATAGTCAAAAGTCTTTAAAATATGCCCCAGAGCTCATCGTCTAATTCTAATGCTACACAGAATATATGCAGCTGGGACGGAGCCCAAGACCCCGCTGTGGGAGCCCAAGACACCCTCCGACAGGGGGCCCCGTACCCTCGTTTGGAAACCTGCCCCGCAGTGGCCCCTGTTACTTTAGGGAACTCATTCTAAGAAACTAGACTAGTCCAGGTTTACGAAAAATAACCCCCCCCGTCTCCACCTGTCAAATCCTGGAGCCGCCAGTAGTGGGGAGATTCTTGCAAAAAACATTAGGAAATATTTTTTAATGAGGGTCAACAAAGTGATTGTCGACTAGCTGTCACATAGTCTGCAAATTTGCTGTAAAGTTCAACATTTTAAGCTATAGGATTACCCTGAAAATTTGGAGGGGGCTGGGCTCTGTCCCAGGCCCTGGTAGGAAAATCAGTGGCCCTGAAAACATAGTTTCAGCTGGGAGATTGCCAGTATGTTGTCCTAAAATTTCACCACGCTCCGTCAACCCAGCCCCTACCCCCCAGTTGAGAATGGAAATGTTGGTCTGTGGAAGCTTTGGCGCCCCCCCACCCCACACCCTACCCCTTATTCCGGAACCATGACTGGGACGCTGATTAAAATCAATTCACTTAAACTCGGCACAAAAGTTTCGCCAATGCCATAATAGTCGCCTATTCAAATATCACATTTGTCTTAATTGTTTTTAAAATAAATATTTAATTAAAGTACAACAGCTGAGATCACTTAAGCTTATCGAAAATAAACGCAGGATTTTTAAATCAAAGGCAATACAAATTAATTCATGCTACAATAATTATTTAACCACTTTCCTAAATACTCACATTTATAACAAAATATGGAATAAATCGATTCATTTTTTACCGGTTTACATGTTTAGTAGTTTCAGTAAAATCATATATTTCAGTTTCATCTAAGAGAACCATTCCTCTGGTGATTTATTAATACAAAATTCATTCACTGTCACCAAAAGACAATCTAATCAATTTACTATGTTATTAAATAAGAAAGCACATGACTGTCCTAATAACAGCAGGGAAAGGAATGCCATGAACTTTCAATTTGGCAGAAAATATACAGTTATATCAGATAACAAACAAGAAAGATAAAGCATTGAACTTCCAGGGTTGGTAGTAACACTGTCTGTCTGTCTGTCCGTCCGCCTGTATGTCTGTCTGTCTCTCAAAGCTTCTTGACCCCATGGGAGGTCAAAAACCTTGGGGTGTGAGTAGTCATACTGCCACTGCTTTTAGAGAACTCAACCACACACTTGGCTTTTACAGTGCATAAATATAATTTCATAATTCTATTACTGAACACAGTCTATGGCAATAGATACATGAAGAGAAATTGCAATGCATCGAATCAAAGTAAATACAATCTCCATTCACAAATCACCAGTAAAATTAACATAATAATTATATACAATGCATTGTACACCATCAAGTATAAATAAATTAGCATACCGATTATGTACACCATCACAGGTAAATAAGTAGAAAAGATAAATGTAGGCACTGTAATTGAATTACATTTCTTGACATTTGGTTCCTTGTATGGCACGTGACATTAATTTACGCTTACAGACAGCGATATTACAGTTAAATGTCGACACTTTCACACAATCCATTACCGATGGTATCTCTTAAATGGAATTGTCAGTGTCAAAAGATTACATATATAAAAACACATGGAATAAATAGCATAGAAACGTAGAAAAGCAACTCCATAGGCCCAATGTCCATGGCAAAACTCAAGGGTTAGTGCTATCAATGTGCCGTTTGAGGGGCAGAAACAGTTTCTGAACCCACCACGGGTTGAACCCTTGACCCTATAACTGACAGGTCAGTAATGACTGGACCGCAAAAATACCAAACCAGTGCATGATAAGTGCAATTAATAATTACCGCTATGGAATGGATAACTTTCTCCAGGTAGATTAAGACTTTTACAACCCGATCCGCATCTTGGAAGCATTTTCCACGACTTAAGCAGATTAAAGTTTGTCTGATCTTTCAAAATTCAAAGTCTAAACAATCTGCAACTTCCAAGAAACCTTAACTAAAATAAATAAAAAGCCAACATAGGCTTAACCTCTGCAAAGACCTCGATGCACGGATATCAGAAGATTACGAGTATCTGCTGTGAACGTCTTGCAAATCCGGATATCGAAAGCCTGTTACCGTAGCAACATTCGGAATGTTGAAAAGCCTGTTACCATAGCAACATCGGGAATGTCAAAAAGCCTTTCACCGTAGCAACAAACAGTTCGACTTTCATGAGCGGAGAAAAAGAAGACGAGATCAAAAAAGAAGATCATTGGACGAAGAGTTCGACCACACGACCGAATCGTCATCTCCGACGTCAGCCGCAGTGACGTCACCGCCGCCATCGCCCGCGGTCTGACTAGAGGGCGCCACCGAGCTGTTGATTTCATCCGCTGGTCGTTCCACGCCGATCTCATAATCAACCTGAAGCCTTGTCTTGTATGAAGATAGCGACCCTTCAATTAAAAAAAAAACATATACTAAAAGTTGCAACAAAATAGACTAAAGGTTACAGCGTGTACTTGGTTATTACGTACCGCAATGTACGGTCCCGTGTGATGCGCTACTGTATTGGATGGTATTGGATACAATGTATCTAGGATCTAAATTACCAGTGGCGGCTCTAGGATTTGGCAAGTTGGGGGGCCGTTGGGGTGGCAACTTCTAATAATGGGGGGCCAACCATTTGTTGTTTAATGTATGTAGTATTAAGTATAGGGTCCCAACTGGGGGGGGGGCACTGGGGGGGCAGGCACTCAATAGGGGGCACGGGCCCCCTCTGCCCCCCCCGGTGAAGCCGCCACTGTAAATTACTGAATTTTACAGACCCACTAGTACGTTATAACGAAGCCCTACAGCACATTATGCAGAAGTTAAGCAGATACTGGCGTCATTCCATGTCATTCCACATCAGATACGAACCAGTGGCGTTGATTCCTGGAGAGCTTTTAAGGATGGAATTTGGTTCGATTCTCTCGATCGCCGGGTCGTCCTCGCTCTCGTCGTCCGAGTTTGCCTCGACCCAGTCTTTGATCATCGCTTGTTCCGAAGGATATTCGAAAATCTGTTCGGCCGCATCGTCAAAACGAATTTTCAGCTGAAAAAAAACAGAAAAAGTTAACAGAAAATGTTCCACACACACATATACACACACACGCACACACACATTCTTATTTAAGATAAACAAGAAAATAGCAATATTATTTTACAGCAATTGTGTTCTCACAAACCATGCAAAAAACAATTGATAAAATGAATACTTAAACTACTAAGAATACTACAAGAAAAACTAACCATAAAAATAATAAAATATTTTATATACTTTAATAATCAAAACAATGTATGCATTGCACTTCACATGCCATTGCAGAAATTAATTTCTTAGGCTCAAAAGCAATGACACTTCTTTCTTACTTACTTAAATTATCATAATTATTTTCAAGCATCAACCTTTCTCTGCTTCTGACATTCATGTTAATTCTCTAACGTTCTGTCCACAAACCCCAGATAGCCTCAAGATTTTATTAGTCATTGCTTCAGCAACAAACTAGGTCATCACTGAGTTACTGACCTTGCAGCAACACACACAAACACACACACACACAGAAAAACAAGGTTAATGACAGTGACAACAGTCGATAACAGAATAGGAGTGGCTTCACCTTCGATCCCTACCATTACTATTATTATTATTATTATTATTATTATTATTATTATTATTATTATTATTACAACAACAACAACAACAACTACTACTATTATTACTACTATTATTACTACTACTACTACTACTACTACTACTACTACTACTACCAGACTACCAGTAGTAGTAGTAGTAGTAGCAGCAGTAGCAGTAGCAGTAGTAGTAGTAGCAGCAGTAGCAGCAGTAGTAGTAGTAGTAGTAGTAGTAGTAGTAGTAGTAGTAGTAGTAGTAGTAGTAGTAGTAGTAGTAGTAGTAGTAGTAGTAGTAGTAGTAGTAGTAGTAGTAGTAGTAGTACACAGTTGTTAGCACATGTTAGGTTTCTCACAGAGTGCAGAGTGAAGAATTTTAAGTGTGGAACAAGTCAGAGGCGAACAATTTGCTCAAGGTTACTTGCTATGCAGTGGGTAGGGTAAGAATCTAACCAACTTCCCTCAGGTTGCATGAAAAAAATCTTACCACTACTTCACCGTGCCCCCAAATCGCATGAGTAGTAACATTGAGAAGATGTGGGGTGAGGAGACAAAAAAAATTAAGGACAAAGAGGTGGTACACAATGGATAATATATCACCAACTAAGTTCAGTTGTAAGGGTCAAAGAGACATTGAAAGACACCAAAAATCACATTGCAACATTTTTGGTCCAATATTTTTTTGGTTCTGCAGATATGACAAGATATGACTTTGTGCTGAATTTTTCTGTAAATTTTAACTGCTTCAATTGGATCAAATTTCTACTCTATAGAAACTATGTAAATAAAATGTTTAGTAAACTATTAAATAAAAATATATGATGGCTGTAGATTACAGTCCAATGAACAGCTTAATGGTTCTCAGAATTTTTTATTTACCAGTTACTAAATTAAATTAATTACGCTTTTACAGTTCAACACTGTAAAACCAAATCAGTTAATAATATTACACAGTATGACCAGCTTTGAAATATATATGGCATTACTCAGATATGATTGTATCTGTCAATAGTTGAGAATCTTAGTACCTATCAGAATCTTCGTCAATTAAACTAATCAACATGTTGACAGTGATGGCCATAACAACAATAAAGATGTAAAAACATCCCAGCCATGTTGTTAGAGCCATATGGCTTCCATTGAGCCAGCAACTGACAACAGTCAACAACATCACAGGACACATTAATACTAAATGCTCACTCATTCACTTGTGGGAAGTGAAATACCTCATGCCAAGGGCCAACCAACAGTCAATACAAGTGTTGTGGTATATGTCCAATTATCATAGAACTGGGTCCATGTTAAGCCCCAAAGCAATTTATACATCGAATGAATCATTTCATGTTTCAACCGAATATTATTACGTATAGAAAAAGTCACAGCGTACGCACTGTACAGTGTACATGTACATCACAGCGTTGATACAAAGGAAATTTATGGCAGTGCCTAAATCAGTATTTGGTCACAAGTGCCAAATGAAATCTGGAAAAAAATTCAGGCAGAGCCCAATGTCTCCTATGCAGATTATTATCAGGCCCCCCTAAATTTCATACAACATCAAAAGAGATGCGATGAAATTCTTACCTTTTCCCCAGTCTTGGTCTTCTCCAATAAAGATCGTCCAACCCTAACCCCCGCACCTTCAAACTTGAAAACTGGAGTGGGGCTGACATAAATGGTTGGGTCACCCTCTTTGGGGGGCATAGTGCCATCGGTAGATTCATCGAAATCGCGGACAGGAATCATCGAGTCATCCTCAAGGTCATCGTAATATGAAGGTCGCTGTTTAGGCGGGACAAAGTCTCCAGTCTTTACGTTGTTATATTTTGTGAGATTGAGGTACTCGACCTTGGTCGACGAGGTCATAAGATTGGACGCGGGACGGATGAGTAGCGATCCGGGGCCTTTCCTCGCGCTCGGGTCCTCGTCGAATGTTGACGCAGCGGACCGATTCTCATGGGCAGAATAGACCTGCTTGGTTTTTGGTTTGGTGATTTGGACGTTGGCAGGGAGGTCCTTAAGATCCGAAATGATAATCGGTCGACCTGTTTCTGACGACCTGGTCAGATCACCGTTCAACTGGGCGTACGTAGGAGACCCGATAGGACCTCCGACCACATAACCATTTCGACCACGGTCTTCAGATTTCGACCCTTTTAAAGAATTCACACCTGACCCGTTCTGGAACATTGAAGAATTGTCCAGGTGATTTGGAACCACTGCTGATCTTTCGGATTTTCCAGTCAGCACCTTCCCAGTATTTTGACGTGAACCAGTTTTTGATGAATTGTTGGTCTCCACTTCGTTCTGAAAATGACGCATTTTTCTGTCATCTTGATACCGTACATCGACAGAAGTCTTATTTCTTGTACTCTTTGCACCGTCCTCCACCATTACGTATTGACCATTGTCTGGTTCATCGCGCTCCAAAGTCCATCTGTTCTGCTGTTTGCCGTAGGTTAATTTATCGTCGGTTCTCGGGTGAGTGCCTGAAATCATCTTGTTCTTAGAATTTGGAAGGTCGATGGGTGGAGATACAGCAATGCTTTCAAAAACCGTCCTTGTCAAAAGCACCATGTTGCTTCGCGGCAACTCGTCTTCCGGAGCGGGAGAACTCCCACGAACGACCGTTGCAGGCGAAGCAGGAACGGACAGGCTGTGCCTTTTATGGTCACTTCCACAGACCGGTTCCACGTTTTTAGGCAACGGTCCCGAACCCTTTTTATGAGTCTGTTCAGTATTTTGCCTACGGTTACTTGGCAACAATGCCGAAAAACCATTCAGAATGCTAAGAGGCCGGCCTCCTCGCCTGGACGTCGGCTCAGAATTATCTGAGGAACTGAGGCTTAGGTTTTCCATGCTCTGTGCCTTTCCTTTTGAAAATTTCAAGCCCCCGATTTGGCCGCCGCCCTTAATTTTCGCGTCGTTGTTAACTGCTTCCAGTATGTTCTCCGAGCTACACGCACGTTTTGCAAAATTTCCACCTCTAGTCAAGGAATGGTTCCTTTCGGATAATTCACGGAATCTTCCAAGAAGCTTGCTGACAAAACCTCGTCCATAGGTAACTTCATCAACTTCAGTCTCTTTGTTTCGGTTTCTCTGTCCGTTGTCGCGTTTAGTCTTCGAACGACTCTGATTCAACGAAGAAGAAGAGTAGGAAGAAGCACCATTTCCGACCAGGGCAGGTGAAGACGACGATGAATATCTTGAACTTTCGTGGGGTCCGCTGCCTTGTGCTGGTCGTCTACGAATGTCCGACTGCAGGATTGGATTTCGATGAATTGGAAGGAGACGTTCGGAGTCGCTCAGGTCATCATCTGAACTCAACTCTGCAAAACCACGAACCTCGCCGGTCCCTCTATAAGACACCGCACCATCCACACCCTGGGGACAATTCCTCCCGGGTGGACCCCTAGTCGACTCCGCAAGACGACCGTCACCGCTGTGCGCGCCTTTCTTCGCGTGGATTTCCCTCTTCCAGGCCGGCATCTGGACCAGTCGCCCAGCGGTCCCGTCGTCGCCCGCCGTGCCCAAAGGGGCCGGACCTCTGTCCGACTGCTGTTGTCGCCGTCGTTGCTCCAACAGAGACGCCTTCCAGGCGGGGATCGAATCGTTCGCAGTGGCCGCAAACATATCAAACTTTTAGTCAATTATCTATTTTATTGTTTTTAAAATTTTAGAATTTAATTACAAACTGTTCGATCCTCTATCGTCAATTAAATGTAATAGGTGATAAAATACTTCATCACGTCTACTCCCACGACGTCCCACGTCGCACTTTTGATTGGTAGAAAAGTTCATCTGGTCTACTTTATCCTGCTTCAACTGGCCAGTTGGTGAACCGACCTGTTTTATCGCTTTCCAATTCGCCAACGTTCTTTATTGTCCTACATAGCGATGACGTAACCGTCCCAGATTTCGGTTTTTCGATTGACTGGAAACGCTTATCTGTCCTAGTTTTCTTCATTTGTATTCGTCATCGTTGCCCCGTTTTATTATGCTGTGATTGGTCGTAGGGTGTTCCGTTATTTAAGAGGTTTTATTTGAGATGTTAGTTCTCTGAATCGCGAGGAGTACACAAACTTTCTAAAGCCGACACGGTTGACTGAACTTTTGTAGAACCAGTCTGAATGGAACCTTTCAGACGATGACTCACGGACTCCTACAGAAAGTACCGTTACAATAAGGCGTTGAGTATTCTAGGTCATGTCAAGACGCTTTTGCATCGTAACGAATGTAGGCTGCACGACTAGTAACGGTTGCCCGCTGCCTCGTCTCTAGAACTTCGTCATATAGGATTCCAATCTAGGTTAGATGTTGCCGAACACGAAATCATCAGAAGTGGCAAACGCTGTGGTTTACTACAGTTAATCGTTTACTAATTCGCCAGATGGCGCTCAACTACAATACCAAACCTCTTCAATTTGCAAGACCTGTATTTGGAATTACTTCAATTCTTAAACTTTCATGTGCACAGCTCTACCCACAAATTAGTAGTCCACAAAGCATCTGATATTATTTTTTAAAATGCCTTCTGAATTATCACAAAATCTATCATTGACTCCCAAATCAAACGACAATTCTCACACACAGGGCAGCTCGTCATGCAAACAGCATCTAAAAACTGCATCCTATAGGAACAATAAAAGCAATAAGCAAATAACACACAGCAGACTTTCCTGAAGGGAAAATATAAAGACAAAAATTAACTTATCATTACTCAATACAATACTTATAATTACAGTATTGCCATATTTACATTCCACGCACACACACCACAGATGCATGGGTCAATTTTCTCAATTTATTATGATGAATGAAATCATTTTTAAGCTAAAAGAAATAAATCACAAAACAAATCAAGAACTGGTTAATTGTTTCATTTGGAATGAATTCAGAAAAATGCAACGTTAGCCTATGCCTATACACAATCTGATTTATACAAATCCATTTGAACTGACATCTGTTTAGTGTTAAAGGTTATTAGGGTCAAGAGTAATGAAAGTTCCAATCGCGTTGTATGACCGACTGACACAGATTTTTCTCTCATCGGATGCAAAAACTATTAATCAAAAGTGAAAATCCCACCGATTCTGAGCCGCACGCCCACATTGAAAACACAATCATTTGAGATTTCAAACCAAAGTGCTTAGCTATTAGCTACAAATTCATTTAATTAGATATTTGTCCGTTTAATCTTGAAAATCCCAAAACCAGCCGCAAGCAAACAAACCGCCCGACGAATCAGAACGCACGAATTTTTTATCGACTTCCGGTCGCCGCGGCAACCAGAATACAGAACCTTTGCTCCAGAAGGCGACATTTAAAGAAACATCACAACACACACACACACACATACACATGCACGCTCGCACAAAATGCAGCCGAAAGGTCATCAATGTAGTTTTCGCATCCTGATGCAACGACGACGACAACCGTACGCTAAACTCTGTTGCGTAAGTAAGTAGTTTGGAGTGCGAAGGAGCGGCGCAGCCGAGAGAACCCGCTAGCAGGCGCAACCTTCTCTGTTCGGCGCCTGGTCGTTCGCGAGCGTGTTGCGCGACGCGACTGGCTTGTGCTGTACTCCAGACTCCGCAGCGTTCAGGTCGAGACTGAACATAAATAGCAGTACCGACTAAATTAAGCACATGACAACTAGGTAAGTATGTAAAATCTCGTAAATTTACATAGTGCTTTGGAAAATAGTACAGTAGTAGCTGCTTGATCTTTCTTGAAATGGCCATAGGCAAAGTGGATTGTCACTCAGGCAAAGGTCAACATATCCATGAGGCAGCAATCCATGAATTACGTGCATGATATATATTTTATACGAAGTCAAGTCATTCATGTACTTCAAATACTATATGGCTCAGAGACATGAATGTTAAAGAAAGCTGATGAAAAAAGACTAATGTGCTGTTTGAGACAGATACTGGGGTGAGCAGATAGCAAAAGATGAAAATGAAGATATCAGAAAACTACTAACAGATAACATAGAAGGAAAGATAAGATCTAGACAAATCAACGCCATAGAAGCTAAAAGAAAAACCAAAGAAAGAAACAATTCGAAACATTTGCTAACTAGCTATTGCTGGCAGGGAGCTGATATGATGATGATGATGATGCATGTAAAAAGAAAAGAAGCAAAATTCAAATTATGGACAGACCTTCCATCTTGAATGTTCTGGTAGATCTTCTTCGCTGTGTCAAGGAAAGCCTCTTCAACGTTCTCACCGCTTTAGATTTGGAAAAAAAGCAACAACTTAAAGGCTGTATTGTACATTTTTCAAAAACCAAACCATATCACTAAAACCAAATGAAAGACTATTCTATCACATAATTCCATACCTTACACAATTAAAATTAAAATTCTTACACAAAGTGAACACATACTGCACATCCAAGTACCCAAGAACACAGTACCTAAGTGAAATATAAGTCAAGATAACAAAAATTCATCAGTATCACCAACAAACCACTCTCCAAAATCTACCCAAGGCTCATATCATTATAATGATATGATATGTAATGTAACGTAATGATAGTATCATAATAACGATTAATGATAATTATCAAACAGTTAATTGATTACAAAATCTTATTTAAATTAATTACAAAAATTACAAAAGTCTTACGTCTTTGCACTTGACTCAAGAAACAGCAGACCTAGAACAGAAAAAAGACTTTATATTAAACACATTACATAATACATTTTACAACTGGCACGTAACAATTCTAAAGTTCATACACTATCGTCAATAAATAGTCAATAACCAATAACCAGACCAGATAATCAGACCAATAACCAATAATCAGACCAATAACAGTAAACAAATCATAAGGAGCTTGGTTGGTTTTAATAGTTCACTGAATGGAAAATAGTGCCTGAAGTTCATTTATTTAGCACCAGAATGTTCAGTCTAGAAAAATGCAAAGAACATTATTTCAAAACAGACCGTTTTCTTCAGCAAACTGCTTCGCCTCTTCGTACGTAACGTCGCGCTGGGCTTCAAGATCACTCTTATTGCCGACCATGAAGATCACCTGACGAAAAAATACAACGATCAACAATCGATCAGAGTTACTCAACAATAAATAATGAGTCAATAGGTAATCAATCGTCTGACTTGTTCAAACAGGCAAAACTATTATTATTATTATTATTATTATTATTATTATTAAACTGACAATTTCTTGTGTGCCATATTACCAAAATGTCAGGAGCAAGGGCACATTACAGAGTCCAATAAAAATAAATAAAATAACAGTCATCAGCAAAAAATACGAATGGAAAACAATCTCTAAGGCAGAAGAGAATAAGATTTTCTAAACAAATAAGTCTTAAGATTTTTCTTAAAGGATGTCAGAGAACAGGATGATTTCACAATTATCGCAAACTGTTGCAAAATCGACCGAGAAAACTGACCGTATTTGGGTTGGTTAGATTCCTAGCGTCGGTCAACCAGCTACTCAGGTGATTGTAGGTGCTCCTCCTAAAGAAAGAACCCAGTTCAAGAATTTCAAGACAACAGCAGCATTAGAAAACATATCCATGACTTGGAACTAGAAGAAGCTGTTTAACATGTAAAATAACCTGTCATGTGACAGTCACATGACAAGGTCACTTTATCAAATCGACCTTGACAAAATGCAAAGTCAAAACATAATACATAAAGATAATACATAGTAATACATAATACATACCCTATATCAAATACAATACAAAAGTTATTGGAAATTAAAATTATTTTAATATTTATGTGATGTAAAATTATTTCACGTTTACATGACAGTCACATGACAGTCTTGGTCTGACCCAGTTAACCGACCTGGTTATGTCGTAGACCATCAAGGCCCCAGCAGCTCCTCGGTAATAACTCCTTGTGACTGCCCTGAACCGCTCCTGACCTGCTGTGTCCCAGATTTGCAGCTTAACCTTCTGACCAGCAACTTCAATGATACTACAGAGCAAAGTTCCAAGAATTATCATAAAATCATCATCACCACCACCAACACCATGCCACAACACCACCATCATCATGTTCATCAGAATATAGTTACTATTGTCATCATCAAGAAAGTTATCATCGTCCCTGTGATCGTCACCATCTAGTTCTAAGTACAATATACCATCACCATTATCACCACCACCACCATCATCATCAACACCATCATCTGCATCATCATAACTGCCACTGCTGTCAAAACCATCGTACATGTCATCATGACTATCGCTTTTTTGATTATAACTACCAAAACAAACCATATCAATTTCTAAAACAATCAGAAATCCTTCCTTTTCCAGAGCAATTGATTCAATTTTTTTTCAACATTTGCTCTAACTTCACTTCTGATAAACGAACATCCAAATAATTACCGAGTTCCAAACTCCACTCCAATAGTGTGAGGGCAGTCAGCCATAACTACAGGAAATGAAAAAGAACCACATGGCAAATCAGTAACGTTCTATTTTAACACGCCACAAAAGCTTCACATTAATCTAATCACAATGATTAATCTAATCATAATCCTAAAATTCAGTCCTCAAAATGTATCTACTTTTAATACTGTCATTCAAAGCTTAGGAAACAGTGATCAATAAAATTGCACATGAATAAATTCACACATAAGGTTGTTCCTCTAAATGCCATGGAATATATACATTGCATTTGGCTTCTACAGGTCTGACTGTAGCGAGAATGCAAAACCAAGCAATATTATGCATATCACATCACTGATATCAATATCATCAGCATGACAAAGTGAATTAACAAAAACACGTCACGTCTTACACTTCTTCTCGGTAAACTGATGCAAAAGACAAGATTTTCCGACTCCCATATCTCCTATGATGATGTATTTAAAGATGTAAGAGTAGTTGTATGGTCCAGAAGCCATGATTTATTTAGAGTTATCTGAACAGTTCAAATAAAAAAATTAATTAAATAATAATCTAACAAAAGCATACGTGAAATCCTTAATCACGTGAGCAGCTGTGAAAAAATAATCTATAGTCTCTACAAAATGGCGCTATAAAACACCTGATTAGACGTGCGTGGCAATGGAAACGCGCTACCATTTAGCATAATACAAAATCCAAAACTGAAATTGAGAAAATAAAAGAATTGATAATTTATATAGCGCCTACTGCCCTACTTCCCCTCCATATTAGTAACGCCTCCCATGGAAAAGAACTGCCCCTAAATGTGCATCAGCGTTTATTGAGCGGGATTCGGATCGATTAGTTTTATGCTCCACTCGATAATTCTATTATTTTATAGTTAATCTTAATTAAAATCAACCTGAAATAAGCAAAAACGCTAACCACAACTTCTATTTACAAAATCCCTCTTAGCTATCAAAATGGCGACGTTGGCTAATTAATATTAATTATATGAATATTCAGATTACGACAAATACAATACAGTTGGCATAGACTTTAAGGATAGAGGGCGTTGTAATTGGCATAGGAAAATAGGACGGCAAAGACTAGAGTCACTAGACGGAATGACCGCAAAATACGCTGAAGGAAAGACTGGATCGAATGCTCTAATACGCGAAAATTACTTTAAAATCTCTTTTCTTAACTAATTTCTAGATTTTATTTTGTGGTTGCTCGCTTACTTCTTTATACGCATGCGCATTGGTCCCACCAGTTTACTAGCTCAGCAATTACTCTTGATAGATCTACAAGTGCTTTGCTCCATAGACAGAGCGGGTTCAAGCCCAGTTAGCGTCCCTTGTGGCTTTCACACAGACAGTAATGCCTCTTATGCCACTTTAAATCACGCTAAGTTTACAGTTTGTTATATAGGCCTAGTCAGTAATATTGCTCCATAGCTCGAGCCTCGAGACTTCAAACTTGAATTGAATACTGTCCTATTTTTTCGACTCGGCTGGTGAGCTCGCGACGTTTTCTTCTCCCTACTCAGGATCAGAATAAGTTTGTCCGCACAGGCGGTGGTGTGTGGTGTCGCCCCTATTCTGCAGGAATCTTGGCTATATACAGCGGCGCTACGAGTCCTCTTTAAAAAGAAATGTTCTCAGCAGCGTCTCCTGGTTTCTCCAAAATGCCGACCGACAGCACCGCTTTTCAAATGTAAAAATTTGGCGATCATCAGTGACGACGGCATCTGCGTTGATATTTTGCGATTTTATAAATAAATCGGCGAAATTCTGGAATGACGCGGGAGTAGTTTTACAGGGAAACGGTTGATCGGAGTAAGTGAAGCTGCGATCGGAGCCACGATCGCCTTCTGAGGGGACCCTCTGGTGTGCGTCCATTTGGCCCGTGTTTACCCTTAGATTAAAGGTTGTTTTGGTGATGCGGACAGCGATTTTGTAGCGCTATTTCTCGACGCCATCGTTGTAATTGCTGCCGCTGGTTTCTGTCGTAAGTTTAGTTTCGTTGATCTGTGGGTGTATGAGTATGATGGTCGAGTGCTTGGGCTGCGGTCAGGGTTTTCAGGCGATGTTAAAGGCAGTTCTGTGGCGAAAATGACTTGTAGCCGTGTTTTGTGAGAATTTTTGACCACTACTTCTCATGGATCTGACGATTTCTACCCTGTCTGACTATTTGCTCTGGCTATAGCTGTTTAAAAGTTAGATAAGTGCCTTGGAATAGGCAGCTATTTCGAAAGTGCTGCATACATTCATGAGATTTACTTACTTACGTACCGTACTCGCTTGACTACTGCACTGTTTATGAAATCAGTATAAATTTGAGTTTTACCTACTTGTACTGTACTACATATCAAAGTGCTATATAAATTTATGAGAATTAATTACCTTCATCCCCCGAATTATCGTAGGTTATCCATATTCAATGTGATGCGAGACCAAATCTAAATAAAAATTTAGGTTTACAATCAGTCATATTTGAGATTTATTCTTTAAACTTTTAGACATTTAGCTGTTTGTTCACTGAACATAGGAAGTTCAGTTCTTCGTAGAAATAAGCACATCACTGTTATCTTTATTAGACTGATTTAGCATGAATCATGAAACGCAGAGGAAATACACCGGCTGCAAGTTATGAGCTGAAGCAACCCGTTGTTCTTTTGGAGAGGTGTGATGCTGGTGGGCATGTCTTGTCGAAGCCAGCATCTATTTCAGTAGGACTGTTGCCACGCGTAATTATTACGGACATCTGCAGGATTCGGGAAAGTTGGCCGGTTGGTCAATGCTCACGCCCCACCGTACGTAAGAACGGGGTAAAGAAAATAAGAAGGGGAAAAATCTCCTCAAGAAAATCAAGCCGGATGGAGAAGACAGAATGTGATATGAGAATCGAGGTCTCCGCAGATTCTTCTCAGGTACTAGCATAGCTTCTTATATCTTATATTGATGTTGTTTAGCTTGAAAATGTATTAATGTACATTTTGGGTTTTGTTTTGTATCTTAGATTGGGAAACAGCCGGTCTTTATTTCTATCCCCTCGGTCAGAGTGTTATTTGGTAAGATGTATAGATTATAGATATCTGATGCATACTTTCCCACATTTTTTTTCGTCACCCTGGCCGGGCCAGGGTCATTTTTGGCCGTGGTGGCTTAACCTAATAATGCATGATCAGCCCCTATACATATTTAGGTAAGGCCTTTAATATGCTTACTGTAAAGAGTTGTTATTGCAAGGGTTGTACTTAACCCCATTAGAGAAGTTCTGGGGTTATTAATGTGCGTTGGTAGGTTTGTAGGTAATTGCTTTGACACAGCGACTTTTTTCTTATATGGCTGTCTTTGTTTGACAATTGTCTGTGTGTTTGCGCAGTTGAGATGGGCCTTTCAAGAATCATTTCTTATTTTCAGGATATCTCGACGGTCGAGATGAGTCATGACGCCGTTTCTGCGACAGAAACTAGTTCTTCGGATTTATTTGTCGGCGAGACCTATTCTCCAGCGGCGTCTTGCCGCAGGTCGCCTGCGATCGGCGGCGCGAGCATTTCCGACACCGCAGCTAAGTTATGCGAAAAGATGCTCGATATTCTGACGCCCAGTTCCGAGGACGTCGACCCGAGCGAAATGGGTCTTCAGGACGTGACGCCCACCGGATATTTAGAAGGACTGAGAAATGCCGAGGAAGAAGAAGCGGACAAACAAGATTTGACTTTGACGGAAACCGTATTAGAAAATACGATGGCGACGGACGCGGACGCGTACGAGTTCGCCGAACCCGTCTTTGACGACGCGACCCGCGGCGCCGCCATCGACAATGAAATGCCGATGCTCGTGTCCCAGGGAGCGGAAGAACCGGCTGCACTGGAGACAACTGTTCCAGACACCGCAGACCCGCTGAATGTCTTCGACCACATGCCTCTGCTGAATGTCGAGGGTGCCGGCGGCGACCTCTACCGCCAGAATCGCGACGTCCCTCTGACGGGAAATTCCGACATGGCGGAACACGGCGAGGTTTTCGCCGTTCCAGACCACTGCTCCGCGTCGTTCCTCGTCAAAAATCCTTCCGCCCTGCTCACCGGCCTGTACAGCGACGTCATGCTCGGCGATATCTGCAACCGCTCGACGCTGCTCGAGGAGGAGGAGCTGCTCGCGACGAGCAGCGGCCTGTCCGTCGAGACGGGAACAGAGGAGAGCATGGATTTCTGCGAGAACGATTTTGCGCTCGACGAGCTGAACTGGAACAGCGAACAGGCAGGCACTTTGCAATTTGGTTCTCCTAGTTAATAAATTACATTTCTTTCTAGTAGAAATCTGTGTTAGTATACCATGCACGTGCATACGGTTCAGCGTACTGGGGCATTGTTGGACCAGTTCCCGTCAGAACGAATGCCAAAGTTAAGCAGCATTGGGCATGGCTCATTACTTGGATGGGTGACTGTCCTGCGATCAAGTCATGCTGTGACATTCTTGGCAGTTCGTTATTATGGGTTAGGCAAATGAATAGCAAAGTGAAGCTTTGAGAATAGAATGGGGGTTTATGCCAAGGGCTAAATCGGGCTGTATGACTGATGAGCAAGAAAAATTTCACAAGCAACTGAATTTCTAAATAAAGAAATCAGTGTTCCAAAGTTGTTTATCGTGATTATTTATTGAGCTTTTGGTGTGTACTGTAATGTAATGTATCATAATATTTGTATAGCGCCTTTTCTAAACAATCATTCAGAAGCTTACAGTGTGATGTGACTGTTAACCAGTTGAACTGAGCGGCCATTTTTGACCTGGTTTTTGTGCTTCTCGTTGTAATTATTCTGTTGCTTTGTTTTGTTGCAGACTTGGCCCGTCCTACTTGACCCAATTGGAAGTGGTTTTCAGGTCGGGCAGGGGTCGCTTAACAACAGCTTGGATGCAAGAGATTCCGACGATGAATTCAAGCAGAAGACGCGCGAGGAGTTCTTGGCTAGGAACATACGGTATGGTTTTTGATTAGCTTCTCTTGTATGTGCTAATTTATATAGCACAGCATTTCTTTTGTGTGAATATCTAAGTTTTGTTGCATCATTTTGGTGGCGTGGAAATGTTGCTGTTCATCAAAGTTATGTACTTTTTTGTGTAGTTGGTCGTTGCGTCGCGGAAGTAAGAAAAAGAAGCGTATAAATAATACACCAGAGAATCGACATTTGGATAAACATTTCAAGAGTGCTGTGAGTTACTTCGATTAGTTTCTTTGTTAAATATGCTTTAGTTAGTACTTGCATCTAACCTTGACTATTCTACAAAATTTGCTTTGTTATATACTGAATTTTTACCTATATATAAACACCTACAGTGTATCTATATATATATATATATATATATATATATATATATATATATATATATATATATATATATATGTATATATGAGTATATACACATATATACACATATAGTTAATCCTTAAATGATTAGAGATGCTACAGAGGCCAACTGAATTGTTGCATTTCTGAATTAATAGAATTTGCATTTAGAACTTTTTTCTTATTCTTATTTTAGGTTGTGGATGACGTCATGGTTATACCAGATGACAGGAAATCTAACAAGATAAAGCCAACTTTGTCGATGCATCAGAGAAAAGACGAACGGAAGGGCAGAGATAAAGACGTGGCCGTGGACATTCCTCAAGATCACGAGCAGAAATCGCGTCCACCGAAGATGAAGCAGAAACAGGTGAATTATTTGGAAGATCAGAGAGAATACAAAGTGAAACCTGTTAGGAATTTGTCACTGCCTTCTAAGCATGATCCTCGTGGAGACTGTAAAGAGGAAACGGTTTTGGAAAAGAAAGCCAACGCCAACACAAACGACGTCAGGAAGTTTGACGATAGCTCGCATTTGTCAAAGTCGCTCCTGAAGAGCTCGGAGGCTGCAAAATTAAAGGTAAATATTATAGAAAATGGAAAAAAGTCTGTCTGTGAAGAAACAAGTTGTTGTAAATGATTTTAAAAGCTCTTATTTAGCACTTCTGTGTGTGAAATTGTTGATTGCATATGCTACTCAGTAAAAATATTACAAAAACAATTATTTAAAATTATTATGTAGTTTTGGGGTGTGTGGGGAAATGGAGGTGGGGTTCTTGCCATGCAATCGGAGGGTCGTGGGTTTGAATGTGACCCTTGCTACCGGATAGTGACCTGGGACAAGTTATTTGCCCCGATTGCCTGCAACAAAGGCAACTAGACAGCACCAAACTCAGTTCATCCCCAGATGGCCTAAGGGCCAATTAGACCTGCTTTAGGGTAAAGAACTCATCACCATGGCAACCACCACCATCATCATCATTGTATAGTTTGTAGACTTTTATATGCAATGTTTCTGCTGTCAGTTCTCTGAAATGAGGAAGAAGAAGAAAGACTTGGATGCCGATGAAAGGCCAAAGAAAGTAGAAAAAGTTCTCGATATCAAAGATCGTTGTCGAGACGAGAAATGCTCGTCACCTGCTCAGCCGAACTCCATCTTCTGCAGCTCAGAGTGCCTCGCTCGACACGTCAAAGAATCTCTCCGTCTTCTGGCGCACGAGCGAGAGAAAAGTTTCAATAATAGAAATAAAATTGTAAGTATTAGAAATGTCATCGTCTTTTTAGGTTCAAAGTTTTGGTTTTCATGTCAGATTCACAATTAGTTTCATACTTCTGTTTTGCAGTGTTGATGATGATGATGATGATGATAGCAATAATAATAATAATATAATAATAATAATAATAATAATAATAATAACTTGTTGGCATGTGATTGTGCATTTTGTGATGCTCTACCTTTGTTGTGTAGCCTGCGGCTTCTGCTGCTGGAAAATCGGTGGAAAGAATTGTGGTCTTTGAGCGGAAGACTGGAAAACTGGTAACCGGTCCGTTGGCTCCGACAGAGTCCTCGCTGCTGACGTGGCTCCAACATCATCCGACCTTTGAGGTCTTGCAGCCGAGTTGCTCTTCCAGTGAGTCAAAAACTCGCTATCCAAATAGAAATTATTTGGATATGTTGTGATCAATAGCACCACTGCAAACTTGAAACAAAATCAACAATGATTATGTATTTAATTGTACAAAATCCAAAACCAGATTGACTTATTGGATTTGACAATGAGGCCGGAGTGGCCATCAACCGATGCCAGGTGCATTAATATAATGGCACTATATAAGTTCAATAATAATAATAATAATAATAATGATAATAATAATAATAATAATGACGACAACATATTATTGGTTCTGCTGTAGACATGCTCCTTTGCTGTTTTTATTTTGCGATTTTAGGAAATTCGAAAGCAAGACCTTCTTGTTCTGGCAGATCAAAAACATCGCCAGCCAGGGACTGGAGGAAAAAACAACCACTGACCAAGAACAAAGAAGACATCTTGGGTCACGGATCAGACAGTACCGCCCGAAAGGGTGAAAAGAAAGAGGTGGTGCTATCAGACATAATTCAGACATTACCTGGTATATTTTTGCATCTGACTTGTGCATCTTGAGCATTCTTCTAGCAGGGCGCTATATAAATTGTCCATTACGTTTGCACTACAAATGAATTTTTGTTCTTAACCCCTTAACCGTATATTTAACTGTAACTCAATGTAAAATGGACGGATATATTCGGGATCCCCAGTTAAGGGGTTAAGTGATGTTTGACTTTATTGCATTTAGTATTTTTGCACTGGTAGTGTATGCAAATGTATGTACATTGTGTACAGATTGCCTTGTGAATTCGTGTGGCGGTGTTTAGGCTGATGTGAATACAAATTGCCGTGTCTCGAAAGCAAGATCTGATGCTCTGTCCTCGACGGAGCAGAAGAAAGATGACTTGGAGAGTCTAAAAACAAAAACTCAGTCAGAATTATGTCACCTGCTCATGACTAGGTCAGTTCTTTGTTGTTTTATAGCCCTATAGCTTGCCTTTTAATGCTGCCATGTTTTATCCTAAGCTGTTGTATGCATCATTAGTTTATTTTGGATGCGCATGCATATCCCGCCATCTGTGGTGGATCGTAGCATTTCTACTGCATTACATTTCAATCTCTGTATTAATTTTTGTATTAATTTTTTGAATTTCGTTTGATATATTTCGAGTTTTGATTTCATCAGGTTGAAAGGAAAGGCGTCGTCAACGAAAGTGAAGAATCTGGCATCAGACATTCATTATGAATTATGGTCGTTGTGTAAAAATTCATCAACTCTTTACAAGCAAAAAGCTTCATCGCTTCTGAGGATCTTCAAGCGTTCTTCTAGTCAGGTGGGTCTCCCTGTCCATTGTAATGCCATTGCTCATACCAACACCAGCATATAACATTATTGGGAAATTCTAGGCTGTACATGAGAATATTTTGATATCTATGCTTGAGAATTGATGATGTCACAATAATTGAATGCTGCCTTGTTTTTTTGTTTACCTGCAGTCATAGTTTTTGAAATTTTACTTTGGGTGATTGGATGGATGGATGTATGCATGGATGGGTGGATGGGTGGATGGATGGATTTGCACATTGTTGTTGTTCATGTTTTTTGTTGTTTTTGTTGTTTTCTTTAGGATCTTTCTCGTCGCGTTCTTTCCTCTGAAGTAAAACCTCGTCAGCTTGTTCAGAATTTGGCTGAATACCTTCATAGTGAAATCATGTCTAAAAACGCGGGAAATGTGTCTGTGGTTAGCTACTTTATAAAGTTTGATATTATTTTTTAAAACTTTAGTAAGTATTTCTTTAAACAGACCTTTTGATAAGAAGAATATTCTGATGAGGCTTCGGATGGGTCAATGTTTACTTTGGTCGACTGACTTTATGGAAAGTGTCAAAGTTCTTAATAAAGACGGTGTGTTTGTCCTGTATTTAGGCAGATCACTCCGGGCTTACGCCAGGACTGTCGGATACGACGGACCGACACGAGTCGCACGTGTTCGACCTCGGCTGTCGCATTTGCACGAGAAAACCCGTCGCCGCGGGCGACGCAGAATGCGGCCACGAACAGACGTCATCGTTGCATTCCTCGAATTCCCGACAACCCGGCAGAACTCTCGACAGGACCGACCGTCTCGAACCGCCCGACGACGGAGGGGAGGGATTGGCTAACGTTGCCGGCAGTTGTCGCGGGCTTACTTCTCCGGGGTCGAGTACCGAATTCCTGTCGCAGTCGAATGGCGTTTCCTCAGATGTGCGGCGCGTTGTCTGCATTCCAAACCGCGAAAACGTCCTTTCGTCCACCAACAGCCCCCGTCTTTCCTCACCCCCTCTGCCTTCGGTCGTCTCCGGCGTTTCTTGCGGATCTCGTCCCCCGGTTGCCTCCTCGTCTTTCGGTTCGACTGTCGCCAAACGGTCTGATGAGACGGTCTCGCGTGTTAACTCGGGCGTTACTTCCGTCTGCCGCGAAGTTGATGTTTGCGCTGGAGTTTCTTCGTCAAGTGATATAACCACAAAAAATGATTCTTCATTTCATCATCATCAGCCTAGAATGTCTGCTTTATCTGATATATCAGGCAAAGAGCTCACTGCCACAAGCATTGCAGGACCTCCAATTACAACACGGGCTGCGTCCACAGATCTGCCTGGTACATCGTCAATCAATGCCGCAACTGATGGGAAAATGTCTACTCCAGTCAGGTAGTGAATAGAAACACCTTTTAACCCTTGAGCAGCAGAGTTTGCCATCAGTCATTTATAAAGATTTGTTCTAAAGCCATTGACTTATGCCATATTCCTGATTTAACTCTTTCACCCCGGTGATCTGTATAACCAGCATGCTATGAAACCCGAGATATTGGTTTTGTGAGGCAAAAGGGTTAATGCAGATGATTATACAGTGTGGTGGGGATTACAGTATTCTGTGGAATGTTCTAACGATTGTTTATTGATTTGTGTTTTTATTGTAGTCTGTTGTCTCCGCTTGTGTCGCCCTCTGGTGTGGTTTGGAGGGGCGTAATCTCAGCCCAAGATGGCGCGAATACGATACGGGTTTCTGCGCACCGACTGTCGGGTTCAATGAAAATTGTCAGGGATGTGAGTGGTTGAAAAATTTCTCAACTCCGTTAACCGATCTTCAAAATTTAAATGATTTTCACAGTATAGCTTTTTTTAATACTTTTGCCTCATATCTGATACGTATTCATTGTACTTATCTGCATTTGTCAGTCTGGAGCTTATGGCCCGAACTGGAATATTTTGATATATGGAGATGGAACTTAATTTGGATGGAATCGGATAGAGTGGTAGATGTAAAATGGATGGTATTTTTCTTGGATTTTATCCAGATTTGTAGGGTTGTATTGCTTTGCATCTTGTTTGCAGCTCTTGCCATCGACAATTTTTATGATGGGACGCATAGCGCCTCAAATGGTTCAACAGTATCTACAGAAAATTCGTGGGCAACACACTCTATCACATGTTAGTCTTATCATTTAGTCTTATCATTTAGTCTTATCATTTAGTCTTATCTGTAGACTTAAAACTCCTCTGCTTCAAATAGCTTTTCCTCTGAAGTCTGCTGTGCTGTTTGCCTGGTCCTTTTACGGTTCAGATTTGAAGTACCATCGATTGATACTCTGTGAATATTAGAAATAGTGCTACAAAAGTGCATTTATGCACTAACTATTGTTATTGTTATGTATGCATTGTTTAGTAACGTGTGACCTTGACCTTTTTGGTTTAGGAATGTAACCATATCTCGTGGTTATAGATATGGATATTGATGTATTCTTACGTAGTTATACTTTGTACCTATCTTCTATGCACTTCGGTTATATTAAATCACTAATATGCGTTATTATAAATGAAAATTAATTTCTTATTCACTGTTTACTAAACAGATCTAAACAGAAGTTTCACTCTTGATTTCTATTGATGATAACTCTATCACAATGTATATTTAATCACTACACATTATGTTTAATAGTAAATTATTATGCCTCTACTTAAATAGTTTTGTTAGTTGTGATTTTTGTGATGGAAATAAACGTCTTCTTCTTCTTCTTCTCCTTCTTTGTTATCGTTGTTGTCTTCTAAAAAAATTGTGGCATGATCAATTTTTCTGTTTCTTCTCCTACTCCTCTTCCTCCTCCTCCTCCTACTCCTCCTCCTCTTTTCGTCTTCCTCCTCCTCCGTGTTCTTCTCTTCCTTTTAAGAAATTGTGGCATGATCAGTTTTTCTGTTTTGTAGGAAATCTCAGTCGTCTGCTTCTATTGTGATGACGACAACGAACAGCGGAAGTACAACCACCTGTTTGGCTACCTTGAGCAGAAGCGGCGCTGCGGTGTCATCAACGGCGTGAACGCTTCGATCAAGGACATGTACCTCTGGCCACTGCTTGCCACCGCTGACATCCCAGCCGCTATCGTGCCGCCCGATCGCCACGGTGATTAAATAATCCGTCGGTTACTTTCTTTTGAAGCTTTTTGGACGGCGTTTGATGGACTCTTGGAAATTGAGCCGCATCCTTTGTTTTTATTAAGTTAAGTTTCACTAATAACCGATGCCATTTTGCGACTTGTTTGATGATTTCAAACATTTCAGAGACACCATCGGTGACACTGCCCAGTCAAATTACGCTCTGACTAATTTCGACACCGTCTGAATTTTCAGTAATGGCCATGGTACGTGGTGTCTAGGATTTGGCATTTTCTTGTTGTTTTGTGGTAGAATTTCAGCCGAGTCAGTCGAATCTTCTCCTGGGAATCATCGTCCATCAGGCGAAACAAAGCAACTCTAACAACTTCAGAAAACTTTTACCAGGGACGGTTCAACAGGAGAAAATACCGTTCACCCAAAATCCAGATCCTAGGACTCCGTCCGGTCAGGTATGCAAACATTTCTGCGATACATAAATCTTTTGTTGTCCTTTTTTGTTATTGTTTCTGTTGTTATTATTATTATTTTTAAGGTCTGGGGTTCACTATAGCAGTTCATTATAAATGATAGTAAGCTTTCTGTGGTATCCAGGGTGCGATTTGTGACCTGGAGCAGTGGGGGAGGGATATGTCAAGCTTAGGGGGATGTAGTTGCTGGGGAACTGTAGCAGTGGGGGGATGTAGTGGTGGGGATGTAGCAGTAGGGGGGATGCAGTTGGGCAGTGGGGGGGAATCCCCTTCTCCTTCCTACATATCACGCCCTGGTAGTATCTGATCTCTGTTCTCTTAATAAGGTGTGTCATTATGTGGGGGCATTCATCTATAAGGGCTCTCTCTAATTGTTTTGTGCATTTTTTGCTAAGTTTTCTTTACCTTTTACGACAAATTGGAAAAATATTTTATTTGGTAAAGCTGGAATTCAGAATGTTAGTTGTTTACGTTCATTTCGTCAAACGATATGTGGTTCTCGTGTCCAGAATGTAATCGCAGAAGAGACTCCGACAGCAGAGGGCGCCAGCAACAACGAGTCATCGGAGGACGACGATGATGATGATGATGACTTCAGAGCCATTGCCGACTCGGACCCAATTGTCTCGAAATATTCAAAAGTCAAAAGAAATGACGATTCACTGCAGAGTATGTTACTTTAACCCCTTAACTGGGCGCCCCGAGTAACGCTCGTCCATTTTACATTGAGTTACAAATAGTTGCCCAGTTAAGGGGTTAATATTCTGGTTGTTTACCTGTGTGTATCAATTAACAACCTTTAATGGGCTTTGTACTTACAGCTTATTTGTTATAAATATTCGTATTGCTGGAAATATTTGTCTGTATTATGTGAAATAATAGCCTTGCTTTTTTTCTCATGTGGTTTAGTGGTTGTGGTGTAATGGTGTGCTGTTTTGTGTGAAATTTTAAAATATTTTGAGTCTTTCTTTTGTTTTCAGCCGTTATCTGTAGTAATGGAATAGAATTTTGTGTGAAAAAGTTTTCAAAATTGACCTGAAAGTTTAGATGATTTTCTTCAGTGACATTCCAAACGTGTTCTTCGTTTCTCAAATTTTTCCAGTTGAGAGACCAAATAGATATTTATGAATAGAATCTTACAGGTAGAGCTGATGTAAAAATTCAAATTCAGAAATAATTCTCTCCGTGATTTTCTTCATGCTTGTAGTACCTGCAACTTGTGGCGATGAGGATGTACCATACGATCCATTTGAAGCCGAGTACGAGGTCAATGTCGTAAATCAGGTATGAGACAAAGCAATTCGCTTAGGTCTGTAACGTAACTATAATGTAACATAATAAAAGAAATATAGCACCTTTTACATTACTCCTCATTTTTGGCTGTAAAGTATCTAGTATTTTAGCAAGTATTCGCATTTGTGAATCTGTTGCTTGATCTACGTTCGATTTGTTACGTGAGTTATAGAGTACTTACTGAAAACTGTGTTGTGAATTTTTGTTAATTTTGTTACATTTTGTGTGAAAAGAAATAATTATTTCACGGGTAATTTTTTACTTTTCAGGTGAAACCAAAAGTCGTAGATGAAGAAATAGAAATAGGAAAGAAAAGCCAAATAAATATGACTGCCTTTGTGGACAACACTCTCACTACTGATAGCTTCAGAACAACGGCGTTGAAAGCAATGCCTAGTTCGACAGATGTTCTATGCAGCTCAAGATCAAGTACTACCGTCGATCCCCAGAATGACGTGTCTGCAAAGGAATTTGGAACTTTGCCGTACGAACCTGAGTTGGAAACACCGGCGATGAAACCGGTTTTCTCACCCGGTGTGCATAGCAGTTCAAGAGAGAATCTGCTCCCGGCGACAAAGTGTGTTGTCGATGCGGAAGAATCTAGAGAAATCGCCACTCTTAGCGATGCAAACGAGCATTTTTCAATGCTAGACAACCGCAACGAAGGTTCTGTAAAGACCGGCTCTGATATTGACTCCAGTTCTAAACTACTTCCAGAAAGTGGCTTCGTAGTTTCCGATTTAGCGACTGATTCAAAAAGTTTCCAAGAGCGCCTGACTCGCAACACTCTGGATGGGTCGTCGGTTGTTGGCTTTGATACGGCCGACGGTTCACAGGCTAAGGTAAGGGACGTGAAATCTGCAATATCGGAATTGTTTCGCGTCGACGTTTTAAACGAGGACAGCCTGAGGAAATATCTCGGCCAGCTGATGGATTCCTGCGGCGCGCGGACCAGCTCCGAACAACAGAGAATCTTGATTGAACTGATTGATACGGTTGAAAAAGCGTCGGACGTCGCAAACGCCAAGACCGATTGCAATCCTGAATTGTCGACCGAGACGCAGCGTAACAGAAGTATGCCAGTTCTTGGCCCAAAAGTCTCAAATAGTTCTCAGGGTGTTTTGGCGCACACGTGGTACGAAAGATCAGAATCCAAGCAGTTTGGTGGTTCGGGAAATGTTGAACGGGTGGTCTCGCAATGCCCTGCTCCAGGTGACCGCGTGGTTTCTGCGGCAGAACCCCATAGTTTTTCCACATCTGGTGTCTTGCCTGATCAAAATTGTAATGCGTCATTTCAAACGGGCATTCAGTCTCTCCAATGGGAAGAGTTGGCCAGTCCATCGCAGCACCAGCAACGCGATGATGGTCACTTTCGCTATCCGAATGATTCTTCGTTAGCTGAGAACTGGTCGCAAGACAAATATGAGAAACAAACCGATGTTGCTTCTTCTTGTTCACGGCCATCACATTCTGAGGAACCCCAAACACTACCGACAATTCCAAGTGACCTTTCTAGTATTAATATTGAGAATATTCTTCCTATTCTTTCTGATAGTTCGGTCGAGACCCTGAAAACCATCATCATGTCCGCAAAGTCGGTAGCAAATCTGGGTAAAACGGCAACATCAGCACATCCAACTCATAATCCAAGCCAGTCGTCGGGTTTTTCTTTATCCAGCGATGGGAACCTGTGTGTCTCTTCCTCTGGGTTTTCCTCTCGTGTCAGTAACGATCCGGATTCCTTTTCCACAGTCGATTCTTCGAGTTTATCCGGTTGTCGCCAGTTTGGAAATTCTCCGTTTCTGCCCAAGGACTGCAGACCTGACCAGCTACTGCCTTCGCTGGGATTTCCTCCGTTATTCGACGGTACCCCCCAATTCCGGGCTTCTTTTCCGGACCAATACGTTCGACACAGAGCGCCTTCTGAGTTGTGTTCAGTTCGCCAGAGCGAGCCGTACAGCAGGCGATGCCATCTGTCGAACATCGCGACCTGTCACCACAAGCCTCCCATGGATGCCACGATATCCAGAACTCCGCATATGCCTTATCTTCGAAACCAGATGCCTTGGCAATCATGCGGACCTTGCAAGAGGTCTGATGGTGCTATAACTCACAATAGCATAAAGCCTTCTTTGCTTAATAGATTCCCCGATGTTTGCCGTTCGCTAGGAAATCCACCTTTGCCGCAGTTCCGATCGCCTTCGTCCGAGCACGAATTCTGTCCGTTTTCTCAAAATAACAGCGGACAAACTCGGCACAGTTTGCACGGTGTTCGGAACACGGCGCCAAGTGCCGATTCGTGCGGTAGCTTTTTGGGAAGCAGTACTACCGGCAATGCAAACTACTGTGATAAGCAAAATCTCAGTGGAAAATCGTCTTTAAATCCTTTGCACGTCTGTGACGAAGATGCCAAATTTCCGCAGCTGAACGACGCAGGCAACGGGGGCCACGGGAGCGATTTTAATTCCACTTTTTTTGAAAACTTCTCGGATAATTCTTACGAATTTCTAGGAAGTTCTTCGGGGGAGAATTTAGAAAAGATTCTGCCTCTTGCGGCACTGTTGAACTCGACAGATTCTTTAGACCGGAATGTAGGACCAGCTATGCTGCATTGCTCACAGCAGAGAACTGACGTAAACATGGATGGTGAACGGGCGGAGATTATTAGAACTCGAGCGGCGCCTGGGTCTGACAGCCGTGGTTGTTCAGTTCTTGGTCACCAGTTTGTGACCGGAAGGACTGTTGGAGCGGCCCGCGAGACTGTCGACGAGCCCAGAAACGACGCAGGTTTTAGACTTTCGGATTGCGAAATCGGCTGGAATTCGTCGGGAAATTACTTGAGTACTGGTTCTAGGCTGGATTTTCTAGAACCACCAAACCTTCCTGGCTGCAGTTTTCGCAGTAGTTCCGAATTGCAGTTTAAGTCATGCGACGGTAAAATGGATGTCACCGGTACGAAATGCGCGAAGACCGGTGAATTTCGCGGCTCTGATGATGGCAGTCGGCCTGTGTGCGCGTGCTACGATTGCCAAACTGCGGGTGAAATGGAGTTGCCTGGCCTTGGCTGTGCTTTGCACTCTCAACCACAGAGTCATGGCAGAGAAATCGTGTCTGATGTGGCCGCTGAGAGTTCATCGGTTGCCGGTTTATCGAGAAGTCACCATCGCGGTCGTTTTCTGCCGCATTTTCCCGACATCGGTCGGAGACGACGTGGCCTCGATTCTGAGAACGACTCCTGTGAATCACACATTTGTTGTAAACAAGATGGTTGCTTGTCCGACTGTAGAGGTCGTGGGAACAGCACGAGAAGACCGGGGTCGTACCGCCAGGATTCTGACCGTGCCCGACAGACGCAGGATTTCAGTCTCGACGGGTGCTCCTACAAGCGACGGCGACTTGACAGCTGTGACTTCGACGGTGACTGGAGTCATCTTCACCGATCGAGTAGTGATGGGGTTGGTTACGAAGAAGCCCACTGTCATAGCTCTTTGGACAGTCGCATTTCAATGCACGAGCATGGCCACGAGGGGCTCTTTGGAGCGGTTCCCGGTAGACAATCTCTGTGCCACCCCAACGAAGACAGCGACAGACTTGTTGCAAGACCGCAAGTTGTCGATTATGGACACAGAAAACAGAAATACCTGGAAGACCAAGGAGTTCATGACATTCGGCGAAGACTCTGTGACATCGCGAAGGGTCGAGGGGGTGGCGGCGACACATGTCAAAATCGTACGACTTCTGAAGCGCGCGGACGTCAAACGGTATCGAACGAAAGATTTCCAATTTCTGAAACTGTCGATGAAGATTGCAGGTTATCTGCCTTTAGCTGTGAAACCCAGAGCGGGGTCTTATACAAAGATCTCGATCAGGGTAGGAAAACTGTTGGTAGTCGGGTGTCGTCCCACGAACCGGCGCTACTTGGGAACAGAGGTACAGTATCCTCGCACGAGGAACACTTGAATATGAACACGTCGGAGCGATTGCGCACGGACTATTGTAGCAATCGGCCGTTCCATTCCAAGCATTTTGATCCGAATTCTGCCTTAAACCCTAACAGCGAGCAAACTTTCGATGAAAACAGGCCAGGAACTGTTGACGACAGGATTGAGGTAATCGACAGGGCTAGTGACGCCGTGCCGTACGTCACGAAGGACTTGCTTGCCTATCTGAAGTCGCCCGATGCATTCCCGTCTATGCAAAACTGACGTTGGAAGCTGGACTCGTCAAAGTGGACGTCTCAGCACGGCAGAAATCTTCACTCAGATCTAACTGTCGCAGTTTTTCGTTAGCGATTATGTTATTCGGGTCTTCTTCAAGATGTACATTGTACGTGTTTTTCGCTGCAGTCTTGCGTATTTTTAGCTCTGTGAGAATTTCCTAAAATCTCGGAATGTGACAATTTTTTTCTAAGAGGCAGATTGACAGAAGTGCATTATTATGCTAACACATTCTGCAGTTATCAAACAGTATCATAGCCGGCCAGTGTTTAATCTAGACTCTGGACTCCGGGGGTGGGGGAAACTGACAAAGCCGGGGGGGAAGTCCACTAGGGGGCAGCTGTTAGTTGATGTAGTATGCCAAAATTTCCGGGGGAAATTTTGAAATTTCCAGGGGGGAAAGGCAATTCCTCTGCCCCCCCCCCCAGAAACGGCCTAGATTAAACCCTGTAGCCGGCCAAGTTCAAGTGGTATTAGAAGTTGGTAAGGTATATATTAACCGGTATTTACCGGCATTCATGTTGACCATTAATCGGGATGAATCTTATGTTATTAAGCCGTATTGGCTGTTTTGTGCACAGTAACTTGTACGCTTTACGAAAACACGGACGTATTTTATTTGCGTTGCACTGTCCAAGATGCGAGTTGCAAGTTTTTTTGCTATGAAGCAACAGCCATTGTTTTATTTAGATCTTTATTATTATGTTAGATTAAACTGTAAAGCTTTTATGTTTCAATTGGGCTTAAGTTAGATGTTGAAAATATTATATTCTCTTTATTTTATCTCTGTTAAAGCATTCTGTGGAATTTTAGAATGTGTGCAATCTAAGGCTTTGCATAGAAGAGGAACTGCGCGCATGTGTGTGTTTGTGACAAGGCGTAAACTTCTATTTAGACCTCTGGGCTGGAGGCTCCCTCCTCCAACTTTTGGGAGGCAAGCTACCATAGGGAAGAATGAAGGTATAGGGCTTGGGCCCCCACTTTTTCGTCCAGGTTTACGCCAGTGGACTGTGCGGTACATGTTGTGGATGTGTGAATTTCAAGTCCAAGAACGGACAGTTGTCCGAATTTTGTACGTATTAATTTCTGTACAGAGATTATGCCCAAGTGGCGTAGCCAGGGTTCCAGAATGGGGGGGGGGCAAGTCAATATTTCCAGGCAAAAACTATCCAGCGAACAAAAAAAGCTTGTCATGAGGTTCATGCAACTTTCAAGTTCCCACATTGCTCAACGATTTTGCACGAATCCCACGACCTGTGTCGGCCAGAATGGGGGTGGGGGGGTGGAGGGGCTTCGGCCCCCGTTGGCTACGCCAATGATTACGTTTGAGTGTTTTGTGGAAGCCAGAATTTTTTTCTGCGTTACTAACTTTTAGTTTGAGGCAGAGGTTTGCTTTTTATTTCCCGTTTATAGGTTTCGTTTTGCTGTTTGTTGCTGGTCTTATTTTGAGCCTTCAGAGTGGAAGACGCTTTTTAAAATAGTCGTTTCGTTATAAACAGTTGACATTACGGTATTATGTTGTCGTTATGAGGCAGGTCTGACTTAACTGACTCTGAATGAAACTGATTAAAGGGAACAGAGAGGCACTGGCGTAGTCACAGGAGGGACAGCCCCCAGATGCATAGCCAGGGATTTGATCGGGGGGGGGGGTATGATGTGATGGGGGGTATAAATCATTAAAAACTTTGAAAATCTTAAAAACACATTAAAATTTCTAGGGTAGTCTGATTTGGGGGTATATATATACCGATATACCCCCGTCGCTACGCCCCTGGCAGCCTCCACTATTCGGACTGGGATTTGTGCAGGGCCGTTGATTAGTTTGGGGGAAGGGTAGGTAGCAGTGTTTATTCTAGCCACCTTGACATTGTGGGGGGATTTTGAAATGTTTGGGGGGACAAGGTTTGAGTCTCCACACTTGGGGGGATTTCCATCCCCCAGCCAACATATAAAAAAATGTGGGGGATTTTACAATTTGTGGGGGGGGGAGAATTTTCCCCAGAAAAGGCCTAGAATAAATACTGGGTAGGTACCGTATTGTGAGAATGAACAAAAGAGGATGCGTGTTGGGAATTGAGACGGCGGTTTTTGCTCGTCGAAACTGTTTAGTTTAGTTTTTAGTTTAGTTTAGAAAATGTCCACTTCCCCCTATTTCGGAATCCGAATCCTGGCTACGCCATTGGTGCTCCATAGGGGATCGAACCCAGTTGACATCTCGTCCAAGACATGTCCTGAGCCGTACCAACTGAGCTATCGAGGCACGCCAGATTTCATGGCTGGCGTGGTCACTGAGTTGGGGCATCGTCATTGTCAGTTATGCCTACATCTAATACTTAATTCCTAGACAGCATTTCGTTAGCGTTAGAGAAAAGTCATTAATGCAGCGAGTGGAACACGCCATTTGATAATTTAATTAAGCTTCCATAAAGGAGCTACAGTGGAAAAACTTCTTGAACACCAGTTACTTTTGCCAAATGGTTGTTAATGACGATTTTCTCAACGGTATTACGTGTTGTGCGGCAATAGATGCATTATTATTATTATTATTATTATTATTATTATTATTATTATTATATTTTATCTGAACGAGATTTTTTCTAAGCAGGCACGTTAATGACGTTACACCGAGCATTTCCCTATGGTGGAATGGGTCGGAGGGCTTGGAGTTATATTATAAGATCGTCAAATAAAAACGCCTATAATGCTGCTAATACAATACACTGGGCATCATCAGTCTATGTCAGACTTGTATTCAATATTCAATAATTGTCCAAGATCTATAATAATTCTTTTAAATGATGATGAAAATGATGATAATGATGATGATGATGATGATGACGACGATGATGATGATGATGATAATAATAATAATAACGAGCCTGGGCTGAGCTGATCATTGGTCAATCTGGGCTGTCAGCCTCCGATCGTAACTCGGGGTTCAGGCCCGATAGTTAGCGATGACAGTGGCAATGGAGACAGGCAGTGGCGGCTCCAGGATTTGGCAAGTGGGGAGGGCGTTTGGGTTACAACTTCTTAGCGTTGGGTCAACTATTTTTCATAAACCTGGCATAGTCTGAAATGTCCATGGGTTGGGTTAACCCATTGGTTAGGTTGGGTCAGACTTTTTTTTACAGTAATGGTGGGTTGGGTCAGACTTTATTTTATATTAATGGTGGGTTGGGTCAGAAAATTATAAGTCATGGTTTAAGAAATTGTAATGTAATACGGTGGGTTGGGTTGGGTCAAGTAACTGCATGTGTAACCCTATTACCGGCATGGGTTGGGTGGTGTTGGGTAGGATTGGGTTTATAGGCGGATTTAGAGTTTAATATTTGGGTAGGCTAGCATGGGGGTCTGGGGGTGCCATCCAGCACGCGACAGACCTGGTGTTGATGGAAAAAACCTTTTTTGTTTTGGTGGGATTAGTTGGGTAGGCTTAAGCCTACCCTAGCCTTTAATAAAATCCGCCTATGATTGGGTTATAAAAAAATGGACCCACGGACATCTCTGGGCATAGTCTAGTTGCTTAGAATGAGTGCACTGAGGTAGGGGGGCAGGGTGATTTAATAAAGCGATCCTGCATTGTATTGCAGGCCTAGCAGTGGCGGCTCCACCGGGGGGCAGGGGGCCCGTGCCCACCCTATTGAGAGCCTGGTCCACCCAGTGGCCCCCCCAGTTGGGACCCTATACTTAATGCTACATACATTAAACAACAAATGGTTGGCCCCCCATGATTAGAAGTTGCCCCCCCCCCCAACGGCCCCCCACTTGCCAAATCCTAGAGCCGCCACTGAGGCCTAGACATTCAATGGGGGGAACGGGTCCCGACCCCCGACCCCTATGGAGCCGCCTCCGGAGACTGGTGTGACTACAGCGCGGATTTAGTCGACGTACAAATGATTACCCTTCGTAGACTATGCCATCGAGATGTCAGACATGAGGGAGTTACTGTAGTCAATGCAGAAAGTCAAAAGTGACCGATTAAGTCTATGCACTCCTGTTCACGTGATCTACTTGTGACTTTCACAGAATAGAAAATTGAAATTCTATGTACACAATTTGATTTGACTGATTAGTTATCTATCTGTACAACTTTCGCGCAGCGTAGGCTAGTTAGGCCTAATATAGGCCTAGTTGTGTATGTTTTCACGACCTGCAGTTTGTGTTCCAGCATTCGGTGCAGTTTTCCGTCATCTCAGGACAGAGAATATTGAAGAAGTATTCTTTTTCAAGTTGATTAATTAACGCTTTTCTTTTCCGTGTAGACTGACTTCCAGTGCCTCGCTAATGATCTTGGTAATTGTCTTCATATGTGTTCCTTTTTCCTCTTTCCTTCCTTCCTTCCTTCCTTCCTTCCTTCCTTCCTTCCTTCCTTCCTTCCTTCCTTCCTTCCTTCCTTCCTTCCTTCCTTCCTTCCTTCCTTCCTTCCTTCCTTCCTTCCTTCCTTCCTTCCTTCCTTCCTTCCTTCCTTCTTTTCTTCCTTCCTTCCTTCCTTCGTTCGTTCTAGCAGCCGATGCTAGTAGCCGATGCTATAGTAGCTGATGCTAGTAGCTGATGCTGGTAGCAGATCCTAGGACGAATCGGCGTTAAGCAATGACAGCGTGGAACTCTGCAGTCTGTTGGTCGGTCGCTCGGCGTTCACCTCCACCGGGGTCACGTGATTCGTGGCCGGGGCCGATGGGGCCGCCGCGGCCTGCTTCTTCGAGCCCTGGGCCTCGGACCCCTCGGAGCTGCTCCGGGAGATGCAGACCTCCTGCGTTCCGGTGGACTCGTTCCGCGACAGGGACGCCGCTCGCGACCGGCTCCGGAACGTGACCGTCGCCCCGGCGCTGATGCCGTCTCTCGCCGCGGTGCTTGGCGGGGAGCTGGTCGATCGAGGAGAATGAGGAGGAGGAGAAGAAGAAGAAAACGACGAAGGAGGAGGAAGAGGAGGAGGAGGAGGTGGGTGGGGGTTGGGTTGCGGGTGCTCTCCGGTCGAGTTGTTCGGGTGAGTCAGATGGACGTGATTGTTGGCGTGGTGATGGGGGGGCGTCGTCGGCTGGTCGGCGGTCGAGGTGACGTAGTTCGAACCGGACGCGGGGCGGGCAGAGAGCCTCCTCGGCGCGGCGGAATCGGCGGGGGGACCGTCCGCGGGCGGTTCCACACCTGGACAGAAAAGAAAAAACGTCACGATATTTTTTAAGGAACCGGATTAAAACCCACATTTTTTTCTTACCTGGCTTATCCATCCACCGTAGACTGTCACCTGGTCATCCGGCCGGATGCCCTGGATTGTTTGACCTTGACCTTGAATGATTTTGATTTGATTTGCCATTCTATTTTATTCTATTCTATTCTACTTGATAATTTATGTAGCGCTATAGCATGGCGAAGGCCAAAGGCAAGAGCGTTTTACAAAAGGCAGTCATACGATAAACAAAGTAAATGCGTTTTAAGGTTCGATAAGAACGACTCGAAGTTGGTTGCCATGGTCACTGAAACTGGAAGTGCGTTCCAAAGGAGAGGATTGCCCCGAGTCACGGATCTTTCTCCAAGCGTCACGGTCTTGGACGCAGGGGGAACGTAGAGGTGAGATCGCTTGCTGGAATGAAGCTGTTTGCGACAGTCGGTCATCACCGGCCTGCGTATCAACGATTCCGAAGGATATTCCGGGCAGAAAGGGTCATACGAGGCTCGGAAGGTCAGGGCGAGCAGCGTGTTAATACGGGATCTTGAGCCAATGGAGCCATTGACTGATGCTTCAGTTCATTATGAAGAATATAGTGGCGCTAGATCAATAGGGCGTCGTTCATCTTGTGTCAATTTTAATCGTGGCGCGCCAGTGGCGGTTCCAGGATTTCTTGATAGGGGGGGAGGGAATGAATTCATAGAAAGCTGGGGGTGAAATTAGAAGGAAAAAAATCAACGCACTTTGCCGAAAAGGCTGAAAAGAGGGAATTTTATCTATCCCTAATTTTACTACATTAGGTTGACAAACAAAAATGTCATACTCGCCGTTTTTTCCCCGTAGTTTTGCTAGACTTTTACCCAATAATAGCTTTCACCAGCAAAAAAGTAAGTCCAGAAGTCCGGTGGGGGATGCATCTCCACTCATACCCCACGTGGAACAGCCACTGCATGGCGCTACATAAATTGGCAGATAACGATGTTGGATCGATTTGCCAAAAAGCAGCGAGTACGAATAATTGCTCATAACACCCCAAAGCGGATTCACGAGATTTTACTTACTTACTTATGTTTACTTTTTCTCTTGCAGCCGTGAAACCACAAAGAGAAGGATATGTTCTCAAGTAAAAACTTATTTGGGGCCTGAATCCAAGGTTCCCCACCGATGGGCCCATGGGATTCGTAGAGGAGGGATGTGGTTGGCCTGCATTAGCGTCGCCACGTGGGGAGGTAAATGGGACAACTGCCCCCCTCCAACCCGCCCTAGACCACCTACCAGATTCGCGCAAATCCGGTGAGAAAGTTTTTGTAGAGGGGTGGGGGTGAGGGGTGGGTAAGGAATCTGACACGCCGGCCCCCTTTTGCCCCCCAACGAAAAATTCCTGTCGATCTTAAAGAACTTTTCGTGCTCAAACAGAAACTAGGAAATCCTATAAAAGAAAAATTAAAAATAAAGAATTTGAAATGAAAGTTTGAAGATGGAAAGAAAGAAGGACAGGCCGAAATATGATCCAGACAGAAAATTACAGAAACATTAAATAGTTAACGCAGAGAAAGAAGAAGAGAGAGAGAGAGAGAGAGAGAGAGAGAGAGAGAGAGAGAGAGAGAGAGAGAGAGAGAACCTCATCATCGTATGCACTTATAAGTACACTTCAAAAATATCATATATACAGTACATGTATATGCATATATGCATATATGTATATACGCACACATGTATACACACATATATGCGTAGGATGTATGGATTTTTTGGTATAACAGGTTTATGAGGACGTGACAAAGCCGAGTATTTTTCCTTTGGCAACCAACGTCAATTGTACCTGCGAAATTTTTCTCATCGGTATATAGGCGCTCTGTACGCACAGGTACGTCACCAAGCATTCATTCGGTCGCGACGGGAAATTCTGTGCTGCAGGATATTATTCATCACGTCATCCATCTTCCTCCATCCCTCCATCCCTCTATCTCTCCTTCTCTCTCTCTCTCTTCCTTTTTCTCCCTTCTTATTCCTTGGTTTTAGGAAGCCGCATTGAAGTCATTCGTTTTCGATGGTTAAAATCAAGGCAATCTCCCCTTTTAATACAACTGTCTGTCAGTTTGTCTGCCTGCCTGTCTGTCTGTCTGTCTGCCTGCCTGTCTGTCTGCCTACCTGTCTGTCTGCCTGTCTGTCTGTCTGTCTGTCTGCCTGTCTGTCTGTCTGTATGTATGTATGTATGTATGTCTGTCTGTCTCTTTCCCGCTTTCACCTGAGCTCTGCTGGATATAAACGTACCTGTGGTTACCTGCTAATCGCGGTATTAGACTCCGGTGGCTTAATGGCGGAGGAAGACTACAAAGAGAATAAATATATATCTTTGCTGCTGAGGATATCTGAGACGATATATTTTATTGTCAGACAGTTTTCTCTTCTCCGGAAATGCTTAACGAGTGAGAATTGAATGAACGAGCAGGAATCGATTCAAAGAAGAAAATTAGTAGGGAGACAAGAGCCCCTTCCCGATATTTGTGCAGCTAAATTCACAATTTGATCAAGCCTAAATTTATCAGGACTTGTACTGCAAACAATTTTTAGTTTTATTTGAAATAATAAAGTAAAATTTCTAATGAAATTTGGTGATATATCATGCGATTCAAATATAATAATAATAATGATAATGATGATGATGATGATGATGATGATAATAATAATAATAATAATAATAATAATAATAATAATAATAATAATAATAATAATAATAATAATAATAATAATAATAATAATAATAATAATAATAATAATAATAATAATAATAATAATAATATATGAATATGGACGCTTCACTTTTACGGATCTTACTTACTTTGGAACTTACTGTAATGCAATATCATTACATGATACAATACATCACTCTGTATTCGTTCATTCTTCTTTCCATTACTCCCCAACTCTATAATTTACTCGTGAATAGTTTCTACAGTAGAACTTCGTTATAACGAACTCGGCTATAACGAATCCCCGGTTATAAAGTATCACAATGCACGGTCACGTGTGATGCGCTACCGTAGTGCATAATTTTGCATATAACGTACCTCGGATAAAAAATAGGGCCTACTCAATTTTACAGACCCGCTAAGTTCGTCATAACGAAGTTCTACGGTAATTTTGTCAGTTACATTTACTGATTTAATCGTTGATTACTATCATACCTATTTTATTCAGCTTCGTACTTTCCACGAACGGTTTGCTAAACGCGTTCTTCCGACCCGGCGGTCCGTGGTCCTGGGTCATGGTCGACCCGAGCGGTCCCGACCCGTGTCCGTCCTTCTTCGCCCCGGGACCCTTCGGTCGGACGGACTCGACCGGCAGCACCCTCCTCCTCTTCTTCGGCAGCTTCGCCCTCGCCTTCGTGTGCGAGTAGAAGAGGGCGAAATTGCTGACGATGACGGGGACCGGTAGGGCGATGGCCAGTACCCCCATGACGGCGCACAGCGACCCGACGAACATCCCCAGGTAGGTCTTCGGGGCCATGTCGCCGTACCCCACCGTCGTCATGGTGATGATGGCCCACCACAGCCCGAGGGGTATGGAGGTGAAGTCGTTCGAGGGGTTCGACTGGGTCCGTTCGGCGTAGTAGATGAGGCAGGCGAAGATGACGATGCCCAGGACGAGGAAGTAGATGAGCATGAACAGCTCGTGGGCGCTGGCCTTGAAGGTGTGGATGAGGATCTTGAGGCCGGGGGAGTGGCGCGTCAGGCGGAACAGGCGCATGACGCTCAGGAGGTTCAGCATGTCCGTCGCCTCGCTTTCGATGTTCATGTTTCTGATGATGACGCTGACGTAGAAGGCGACCGTCGCCAAGAAGTCGATGACGTTAGTGGGACTTCGGATGAACACTAGCCTAGCAACGACAATAATGACGTCATCATCAGTCATCATCATCATCACCACCACAGTTAATATCGTAATCGCAATCGTCATCATTGTCATCATCATCATCATTGTCATCATTATCAATCATCATCATCATCATCGCGTCTTGTATTTCTGCTGAGAGGAGACGAAATGAATTAATAGCTAATGTTGTGACAGCAGAGAACTGTCGAATGACATTGGAAATTAATAAGGTTGCTGTTGTTGTTGTCGACGTTGTCGTTGCTATGGAAACAAATGCAGGCATGAAGGCATGAACTTCAAAGCGATCACATCGTACGGTGGCAACGATAATAATAATAATAATAATAATAATAATAATAATAATAATAATAATAATAATAATAACCACAGTAATAATAATGATAACAGAAACAGCCTAATAATAAGACAATTTGTGTATTAATAAGTAATAAGTAATAAGTAATAAGTAATAAGTAATAATAATAATAATAATAATAATAATAATAATCACTGTAATAATAATGATAAGTTGATAACAGTAATGGCCTAATAATAAGGCAATTTTTGTAGTAATAAGTAATAAGTAATAATAATAATAATATTATTATTATTATTATTAGCGACGACGACGACGAAGATGATAACGATGATGACGACAACGACGACAGCGGTGACTATTAATCCGTCCGTACCTGTTCGGAGCGACTATTAGTCGGATGAAAATAGTGATCGTGAACCAAACGTTGCAGATGTACTCGAAATAGTAGAATATGGGGTTGACTATTCGCGCCTTCATTATCGCTGTCGACGACGACGACGACGACTTCGACGACGACTTCGACGGCTTCGGCGTCATCGTCGACGTCGTAGAAGTGACGTCCAGTGACGTATCGCTGACGTCACTGGAGGAGGAGGAGGAGTCGTTGGCCGAGGCGTCGTTGATGAAGAAATCAGGGCTCGTCTTCAGGCCAAAGGTCACGATCGACAGAACGATGAAGAAAACGGAGATAACGGCCACAACCTGCAACGAATAAAGACGAGCAGCGTAAATCAGGGTTTAATCTAGGCCGTTTCCGGGGGGGGCGGGGAATTGCTCTTTCCCCCCCTCGGAAATTTCAAATTTTGGCTTACTATACATCAACTAACAGCAGCTCATAGCAGAATTACCCCCGGCTTTTGTCAGTTTTCCCCCGGCTATTTCAGTTCCCCTCCCCCTGGAGTCCAGGAGTCTAGATTAAACACTGGCTTAAGTGCATGATTTTTTATGAACGCGGCGTACCCTATACCCTGTGTTTTCGCCAGGTGGCGCCGCTGCACTTTGGAATTTGAAGGAAGACTTAAATGGTTGCATTCTCGATATGATTCTACAGAAGTACGCCAAGTTTCATGCGTTTTGACCCCGGGGGTTGTCTTACTACAGGGTGGCGCAAAAAACCGACTAGATATTAAATGCAAACCTGAATGTGTCTAGTCCGGTTTTTTGCGCCACCCTGTATTTGCAATGAAACAGGATGGTGCGGGTTTTATTGGTCCACCCTGTATGTACACTGCGCAGCACCGTCCGTGCGTGTGTTTGTTTATGCGCTATAAAATTGCTCGGAGAAAATCGATGAATTTAATTCAGGTATTTAGGTTACGGAGATTTAATCAGGAAAGGAGCCATGGCACATCACGTGACGTGCCGCGTGACACGAGATGATTCATGACGCCGCCGGTTGTCGTGTATGATTGTCATCTTCTTTCGCCGTTGTTGTTGTTGTTGTTGTTGTTGTTGTTGTTGTTGTTGTATGTTGTGCTAATTGCTTAACAACCGACACACGATATATAATGCGGCGGGCGGCGACGCCATCTTGCGACGGAGCCTGGAGTTTTTGCCGACCGGATGCGACTTCCGGGTTCCCCAAAGACTCCAAATCGTCGACGTCGTCGGCGTCACAGACGCGTCATCGATGACGTCGATATGACGCCGACTTCGTCTGCGACGAAAAGAGAATTCTTTTGTTGGCGAGAAACGACAACACGTGGAAGGAGAGGGGAAGGGGAGGGGCGAAAGATGTTTATTTGGCGCTACAGTTCCATTAAGAACTCTGTCTCTCAAACATAGAATTTCTAATCTATTCCTCTGAAGACAATTAGCGCACAAAGCAGCAGCAGCAGCAGCAGCAGTGGTAGTAGTAGTAGTAGTAGTAGTAGTGGTGGTGGTGGTGGTGGTAGTGGTGGTGGTGGTGGTAGTGGTGGCAGTGGCCCAGCAGCAGCAGTGGTGGTGGTAGTGGTGGTGGTGGTGGTGGTGGTGCAGTGGTGGTGGTGGCAGCAGCAGTGGTGGTGGTGGTGGTAGTGGTGGCAGCAGCAGTGGTGGTGGTGGCAGCAGTGGCAGCAGCAGTAGCAGCAGTGGTGGCAGTAGTAGTAGTAGTAGCAGTAGCAGTAGTAGTGGTAGTAGTAGTAGTAGTAGTAGTAGTAGTAGTAGTAGTAGTAGTAGTAGAAGTAGTAGTAGTAGTAGGGTAGTTGTTGTTGTTGTTGTCGTTGCTGCTGCTGCTGCTGCTGTTGTATAAAAGAGAAAGAAGAGGAACTGTTTTTACAACGATACAATAATTGCTTTTTAAACTATTGAATTAATGCCAAGCGAAGAACCATGCATATCAGACTATCAGTTTAGATCAGCACTGTAGATCAGAGAGCGTTATACAGTACTTTTTTGACCGCGTGTCGGATAGACTGAAAGAATGAGGAGAGCTGGCAGTGGCGTATTTACCATTGGGCCATTTGGGTCATGGCCCCCACTTTGGTCTTGGCCTAGCCTGTCCCCAGACCCCCATTATAGGCTCGCGCTTTACGCTCGCCATGGGCTGCCCCCCTTACCAAAATTCTAAATACGCCACTGCCAGTCGGTGCCTACAAAGAATCTGGACCCGCATTTTGGATATCTATCAGGTGTCTGATTGCTTTAAAGGTTTTCAAATCTATACAATGTATAGCCACCACTATTATTTTGCCAACATAGACACATTAATAGGGTGGAAAGTGACGGATTTTTCTACTCCACTGACATCACTGCAAAGCGTTTGAGGGTTCTACGGAGAAATTTGGGTAAAAAATCGACATGAATTTTTGGGTCGCCTGAAAAATTTTCATGGACTATAGTCCAGGGTATTTTTTCGAAATTTGAGCGAAAATTTGTGGTGTCGTAGGGCTTTCATATTTGCACCGATTGAAGCCCAGTCGGCAGTGGCGTATTTACCATTGGGCCATTTGGGTCATGGCCCCCCTTTGGTCTTGGCCTAGCATGTCCGCAGACCCCCATTATAGGCTCGCGCTTCGCGCTCGCCATGGGCTGCCCCCTTACCAAAATTCTAAATACGCCACTGAGTGCTGGTCACATAACCAGTTTGGTCTGCACTTGCAGGCCAGAAAGAGAGGTCTAGGGAAATGGGAAATCCTAAGTCAGGCAGTCCCGCATTAGCCGGGGCGAAGTTGCGTACAATACAGACAGAAAACAGAGACAACCAAATATTTCTTTACCTAACGCTGATAAAAAAAAGCGACGCTGGCAATAGTTAAAGCAGTGACATCACACGGGGTTTCATCAAGAAAAATCAGGACAAACTGACTTCCTCGCGGCCCGAATTCAGCCCGCGGTACGTAGTTTGGTGACCCCCCAGATTAGACTGTCGCCTTTCATTTGTGTTGTCTGAGCTCACCTTCGCCGCAGTTGACGAGTAAGGTTCGTCGAAAACCGCCCACACCTTCGGCTTGAACGACTCCCACCAGGTGATGTCGCCGCTAGACATTTTATCTTCGAGTCCGAATCTCTTCAGGATCTCTTCGTTCGTCAGCTTATCGGTGTCCAGCTCCAGACGGTCGATGATCTGGAGCGTCTCCCTGGTGTCCCGGTGCGTGGTGTAGGTCATCCAGCAGCACGGCTCCACCTGGTTCGAGTCGAGGCCCCAGAATTCCAGTTCCTCCTCGAACAGCGGACCGCAGACATCGGTGGGGTAGTGCAGCTTGCCCGTCCGGTAGTAGTTGAGTATCTGGGCGAAGACGCCCGGATGGCGGTCGAAGAAGTACTCGTTGAGGACGGGGTCGTAGTTGGCGAGGGCCTCCGTCAGGCGGGACAGCCGGGTCGCCGGGATCTTCTTCAGCGTTGCCTTGTAGGTCTCGTGACGGATTCCGCCGACGTTTATCGTCACGCGATTCTCCGCGTCGGACATGACGACGATCAGAGAAGCAGTGTCGTTGAACTGCATGACGACAACAACAACAACAACAACAACAACAACGTTATCATAATCGGCAGCAACAACGACAACAATACAGCGTTTAGTAGCCGTTCACCATTGCCAGCAATAGGCCTACCATAATAATAATAATAATAATAATAATAATAATAATAATAATAATAATAATAATAATAATAATAATAATAATAATAATAATAATAATAATAATAATAATAATAATAATAATAATAATAATAATAATAATATAATAATAATAATAATAATAATAATAATAATAATAATAATAATAATAATAATAATAATAATAATAATAATAATAATAATAATAATAATAATAATAATAATAATAATAATAATAATAATAATAATAATAAATAATAATAATAATAATAATAATAATAATTATCTGTCTATGGCAGGGGTGTCAAGACTTTTTGGGCGGCGGGCCAAATGACATGTCTTCCTTGTCCTCGCGGGCCAAATGCAAAAATTCTTGTCAATATCATATTCCAAAATCTGAGCTGTCTAAAAATCTAAAGTAAAATGACGAAAATATGAAAGGCCATTCAATCATTACATCATTTACATTGACTTGATTACAACCTATTGTTGTAACTATGAATACATTGAATATAAGTACACGTATATATTGTGACCATTTGACGAAGAGATTTTTAAAAAGACTGTGTATCGTGTGGTTTGAAATGGCTCGCCATTTTTGTGGCATTTCGAACTCTCTGGAATAAAATTGAGATGGAATATATTGACAATCCAGGAATAATTTGACACATTAAAGATGGGGACACAAGAAAATGTGGTTTTAATTCGTTTCAAACTCCTCTGAATTTTTGCATATCTACTGTATAGTCTACTGTAGCAATAGTCCTTCCATAGACTAATGTCAAACAGGGAATCGATTTCGTAATATTTTTGTTGTCTATGCAACTGTAGTAATCTCCCGCTGTTGATGTAGCGCGTCGATATTATGGTTCAGTCAACATCACCCACGAAACTCAAAACCAAAAAAGATTTACGCTCTTCCATGTATTTGGCACTCCTGGAAAACACAGGATGTACGATTCTACGTCAAAGCAATTTTTAAAATCCAAAAATATTCTGCACGAAACACCAATTTCTCAAGCCAAACAAGATTTTACATCAAGCCAATTTCACACAAACTTTTAATAAAAAAATTTAAATGTTTATATTTTCGCGAGCCAAATAAAATCAGCCCGCGGGCCAAGGTTTTGACACCCCTGAATTATTAGAGTATTTATTATTATTTCTTTGTTTTAGTTTATTATTTGTTGTTATTTAACATTATTTAACATTGCCAACATCACTTCCTTTATTACGAGAACATTATCATCTTTTACATCTAGTCTTAATGCATGCTTAATGTTTATCTGTTTGGCTTCACATATCTCCCTTAGATTTCCTCCTCTCGCTGATCTGACTCACCTTTTCTGGTTCTAAGTTGGATTGGATTTGGATCGCCATCGGCTGATGCCTAGGCATTATAATAGTGACGCCATAGAAGTTGATTGATTGATTGATTGATTGATTATCTTCTCGCTGTTAGAATTCAACACCGTTATCGCCATCAACAACATCGGCATCTCGTAAGTTTGATTATAATCATTATCTTTTCTTGTCGTCAGCATCATCAAGAACAGCAACAACAACATTATAGTCATCGTTGGCCAGCTGCATTCTTTGCTGTTATTATCATCGTTGTTGTAGGAGTCGTTATCATAGTCTTTGTAGTTGTTGTTGTTAAAAAGGACGATTAATTCTGTCAAATGTGCGTTTACTAGCAGAGAGTAACACTAATCCTAATCTCCTCCTAATCGTCGAGTGACATTTTAACCCGCAAAGGATTAAGAAGAGAAGAGATTTGGATTACTTTACGGGGCATGCATTTACGCGCCGAAACTAACGATCATCATCATCACTGCCGACGGCGCCTGATCGAGAAGTGCGCGCGCGAGAAACAGCCTTGGAGGACAGACATCGAGTGAAAAAAAATGATTTCACGAATAAGTTTCAAATTAAGATAATAAATCGATAAAAAGTCGACCAACTGACGCTAAATAAGCTCTACGTTCATGCCCTAGGCCCTATGTCTATGGACTGCTGTGTTGACAAAGTAGGGCACGTAGGCGGAGGGGGCTGTTTGAAGCAGAAACTGAAAATTATGTGTATCTATGCGGGGTGGGTGGGGTGGGGTGGGGGGGCTTTAGGTGGATCTAAAATGTTAGCAACAGATACACAAATGATAACAGACCGATGTGTATATATATATATATATATATATACAGGTATATATATATATATATATATATATATATATATATATATATGGGACGTGGAAAGAAGAACAGGACGGCGCTACATCAAAGCTTCAGGTGGGTGGGTGGGTGGGTGGGTGGGTGGGTGGGGAGAGGGAAAAACAGTTAGTCGGCGTCTTTTCTTAGATGTCAATCAATGTCTCGGGGATATTAAGCGAACATTGATTGACGGGCAAAGAGCAGGAAAATAGCGCTGGAAGAAGAGGAGACGGAGGAGGAGAAGAGGGGGAGGAGGAGGAGGAGGAGGGAGAGGTGGAGCGGGAAAAAGACTCCATTTGCCAATGATGGAAAGATCCGGTCGTTGGTAAGTAAGTAAGTAAGCAAGGAGAGCCATCGGATCTGTCAAAACTGCCGTTGACTCCGCTGTTCATTCACAATCTAGTCCAGGCCCTCCGAGAGAAATTCCGGGCCCCTGTGCAGAATGGCCGACGGGCCCTTGACAAGTCATAATTTTTTTTCTTGACGACCTTTTTTTTTGCTCGTCAGCCGTTTATTATAAATGTTTACGGCCTTTTTACGTTGACGACCTTTTTTTTTTTTTTTGCTCGTCGTCTGCCGTTTATTTAATATTGTGTCCCGGGCCCCCTTGTGCTCGCCGGGCCCCTCTGCTGAACTGTCATTTTAAACCGTTCTTTAGTGTTATTATTCATTTTATTGTTAATTATACATATTCATCATCGGCCCGGGCCCCCTCCGGACCGCCGGGCCCCTGTGCAGTTGCCCCCCCTGCCCCCCCTCTCGGAGGGCCTGATCTAGTCACGTGATTAACGGTCACGTGATTCACAGTACGTCGGTCAGCCGAACAATGAATTTCGGCGTCGCCATGACAACGACGTCTTCACGACGAAGATGTATTCGAGGTGTCTTGAATGGACCTTGCTTGCAATCAATCAATCAATCAATCAATCAACCAATGAAACAATCAATATATGAGAAAAGATTGGACGATGTTGGTCAAAGTAGGCGTAAATTGGCGCAGGCCGCTTGTCATTTCGAATAATGAGCTTCCAGTTTGTAAAACTGGACAGACGAGGTATACGAAGTGGAAAATAGGGAAAATATTAACCCCTTAACCGTGTATTTAACTGTAACTCAATGTAAAATGGACGGATATATCTGGGATCCCCAGTTAAGGGGTTAAGGCGTGAGTTTTTCTATGTGACCTGCATGAATATGTGATGAAGATGCCTCTGCATTGGCGCGTAACTAGGGGGGGCGGGGAACGGGGCCGCCCCCTATTCTGGCTCACCGGAGACTTTTTTTACCAGGAAATGCTGATGTGTCCCCCCTATTTCGAAACCCTGGCTACGCCACTGTATCTCCACCATACTAGCTGGTGTTCTCTGCATTGAGTTGATTGACGTCTACTTTTGCAGGTGAACTGCGAAATGGAAAAGGGAGTGGTGGGTAAAGGGGCGGAGACGGGTGGGGGTAAAGACCAGGTCAAACGGGTGTAACGACTAATAACGCCCTCAGGGATATTTTCTCTGCCTTTACTTTTCGCAATCTTTATCTCTACCATTGCTTTGGAATCGATGCAAAATCAACAGAACGTAGACCTAGAAACAGACAGACAAACAGACAGACAGACAGACAGACGGTCAGACAAAGATTCACAGAGAAATTACTACCTGAGTTACTTAGTCTATTGTCCCATTATTATAATGAAGATTGCGAGATTTTGAAACATAAAGGCGGAAATCATTGTTTTAGCCACGGGCGGGGGGGTACGTACGGGAGGGGGGAGGTGGGCACGTAGGGGCCGGTCCCTATTCTGACAAGGACCAGTCGTAAGATTTTTGTGGGGTGGAGGACTGGAGGCAGGCGGGGGATGATCTGAACAGAATATGTGAATGCGCCAAGAACTACTTTATACGTTTAGACTTTTACGCGTAAAGGTTAATGTAACCCCCCCCCTCCTCCTCCCGCTCCCATATTCCGGAACCCTGACTGCGTCATTGGAGGGGATAATAGCATGGATTCATTTATATATATTTTGTGATTGGGCGGGTGGGTGGGGTGGGGTGGAGGTTAAATGGAAGATCCTGACCTGGCGCACTATTTTTGTCAGATTTTAATTGTCAAATAGTGACGTCATCCATATAGTTATCGAATTACAGTAGAACTTCGTTATTACGGACTCGGTTATAACGCATACCCCATTATAACGCACCGCAATGTACGGTCCCGTGTGATGCGCAACCGTATTGGTTGGTACTGTACTGTATATTGGATATGACGTACACTGTACATCGGATATAAAGCACTGAATTTTGCAGACCCACTATATAGTAGTGCGTTGTAACGAGGTTCGACTGTACTGCGTCTATATAGCTATAGCCAAGTACTGTGGAATCGTGGCTGCATGATGTAGCATTAGGAAAAGTCAGCTGGAGACATTCAAGCAAAGGTGAGTTCAGGTAGGATGAGGTGGAGGAGGCGAGGCGTGGCACCGCAAAATTCCAGGTGAATTGGTCTTCGATGCAACTACACGTACTCTTCTTCACTCACAATTATACTCCGTCGTCGTCGTCGTCGTGTCGTCGTTGTTATCATTATGAATAATCTGTAGTCGTCGTAATCGCAATACGAAGGACCGACGGGCGGGCGACTCGAGCACCCTTGAGTGGGAAGGAGAGGGCGACGACGGCGATGGATTCTCGTCGGTCGGCGGACGGGGCGGGGCGGGGGCGATCGAACGCCGGTTGGGCGAGGTGCCAACGCGTCCCGTGTCACGTTTCCCCGGAGTCGACTCTGTTGAAAGACATCGATCGAATGTGGGAGGGGGACGGCAGGGGTGGGGTGGGGTGGGGTGGGGAGTCGTTCTCGTTCTCGTCTCGCGGACGCGCGACGAGATCTCGCATCATCGGTTGACGACGACGACGACGACGACAATTATGCCGACGTCACACTACTCTCCTCCGCAGACGACCGGCGCGTGCTCATGGCACTGTCACACGATGCGACTACGCGTTTGTCTTAGACGTATACATGCAGTATATCGACTTTGTGGAGAATGGATCTGACAGAGAGACACAGAGAGAGAGAGAGAGAGAGAGAGAGAGAGAGAGAGAGAGACAGACAGACAGACAGACAGACAGACAGACAGACAGACAGACAGACAGACAGACAGACAGAGGCAGAAATAGAGAGAGAGGCAGAAATAGAGAGAGAGAGAGAGAGAGAGAGAGAGAGAGAGAGAGAGAGAGAGAGAGAGATACGAGACAGACAGAGACAGAGGCAGAGACATACAGACATACAGAGACAGACAGAGACAGAGATAGAGACATACAGCCAGACAGAGACACATACGGAGAAAGACAGGCAGACAGAGAGAAGCGTAGGGTAGCGAGTAGATGTCCGTCGTCTGCGAGAAAAACGCTTATTTTTAGAAGCGATCCAGTTACCTGAGCGAACCTGTGGACACGCCGGTGTGACGTCATCGGGCGTTTCACTTACCAGGTAATCTCCATTAGATTCGGGGACATTTCAGTCAATCGGATAGTCATCATTCTGCGCTCCGGCTGGACTGCAGTCTCGGCGCAATATTTGCCAGAAATAATGTCGACTAATGACCGTATAAATAATAGTGTGCTGAATTGTTCGTAGTTGCACGTCACGGACTCACGGATATATTCGATGGATTCGTGATCCTGCGTCCTCTTGCCAAACCTGACTGTTGCAATTCTTCGTACTGTGCATGCCTACCGCGGCGTGTGGCAAAACCTACTGCGCAAAAGTCGTAGATCTACTGACCTACTGGCTCGTAAAATAGCCTACTGCAGTCTGGCCAACTGCGGTCGTTAGATTTGAAACCTAAGTTAAATATTATCACCCGAAACATTTTCAGTCGACAGGGTTTTTTGCCTAGTCGTTGCTAAATGCACCTAGAACCATGACACTGAAATTGGCAAGAAGGCTAATTTCTGATGGATTTTCGAACACCATCGATTGATACCCTTAGAGTATTTGAACTGGTGCTATAAAAGCAAGAGCGTGAAACACGGGGAGGGGACGGCGGGGGACGGTCCCCCCCCCCAAATTTTTTTAAGGGGACAGAGGGTAATTATCCCCCCCCAATGTTTTGTGCCTATGGTAGTCAAGCTCGGAACTTTCACAATTGGACCCCATTTTTATGGGAAACTCTCATCCTCATAATATGCAATAATTTTATGGAGTCTCTGCAGTTCTTAATCTCTAGGCTGTAATCTATAGATGAATTTTAAAACCACTTTGTCCCACATTAAGTTCCAGGCCCGTACGAAATGTGGGTGCAGGGGGTATAGCTGCACCCCTGGAAAAAAGCAGGGGTGCAGCGCACCCCCTGGAACACGAGGCTGAGGGTGCAGATCTACACCCCTTGGAATTTTCTACTCAAAAATATATATTAAAAATGATCTCTTTTTGCTTGTCGACTAAGAATATGTAGGAAATTACCTTTTTTTTGGCTTGCCCACCGAAAAATGTGACAACCAAACACCTCGCCTTGGAAAATCTGCACCCCTGCTAAAAATTCGTTCCGACGTGCCTGACGATAACTTAGTATTTTTTCAGAATTACACAGTCATCATCATCATCGTCGTCATCATCATCATCATCATCATTATTATTATTATTATTATTACTATTATTATTATTATTATTATTATTATTATTATTATTATTATTATTATTATTATTATTATTGTTGTTGTTGTTGTTGTTGTTGTTGTTGTTGTTGTTGTTATTGTTATTATTATTTCTTAGTCTGTCCCTATGGCTCTATGTTTCGTGCATGGGCGCCGAAGGAAATTTTTCCCCGGGGCAAACTTTATGATTTTGGTGTCTAAAAGTCGGACAAGCAAAAGGAAGCACACCAGAGGGAGTGCCTCGTGTTCTTTATGCAGCTAAGACATCGTTTTAAAGTTAGATTTGCATTTACAAAACACAATGGTCGACGGTTAATTTTCAGCAAGTGCACCTTGCACTAATGTATGCCCTCTCTCTCTCTCTCTCTCTCTCTCTCTCTCTCTCTCTCTCTATATATATATATATATATATATATATATATATATATATATATATATACTGTATATATATACTGTATATATATATATATCGTTGCTGTTTTTGAAACTGTGTTCTCTTCTCGTCGAGCGTGGCGCGTGTAGTTAGTAAAAGACCTCTTAACAGTCCAATTGATTGCCATCTCCAGTCGCGCGATGGCGCCACTTGAGTCACTCAGCATCATCATGAACAGCAGCACCAACAGCAGCGACGGGAGATCGAGCAGCATCTTCATACACAGGACGGAGACAATCAGCGCTGCACGCGATGGGGGCGGGGATGGAAGGGGCAGGGAGGGAGTAGGTTCCAAGATATCGCGGAAACTAAACCATGCTTTGAGTGCGAGGGAAAAATTGGAAAACAATTCTAAGATATATCGAAATACTCAATATATATATATATATATATATATATATATATATATATATATATATATATATATATATATATCAGAACGCATATTCATTCTGGGCATCGAATAAGGTTGAAACGGGGGTGGGGTGGGGTAAGCCGATTATTACAGGGCGAAAAGCTTTGCGCTGTGGAAACCTGAACAACAAACACAAATAGAGACAGACAGACAGACAGACAGACTGACGGACGGACGGACAGAGGCAAAGACAGACAGATCGCAGAAATGTCGAATTTTTACCAAAAAATGACTGATGTTTTCCTATTAGGCTACGATTCGATAATACAATAGCAGAATAGACCTTGAGATGACGGTACCATCTCTTATCATTGGGCTAAGCTTCGAAAAGAAGCTGGGGCCAACCCTATACGCCTTTCCCCTTACATAGCCTAGTCTCTAAAAATGCTCCGGCCTAGCGGCCTATCGTAGCCTAGAAGTGGCGTAGCTAACGACTATAGTGCTGTAGTAAACAGTCTAAACACGTAAGTTCTGGTGAATATTTTAATCGGAAATTAATTATTATTGGATGATCAGACAGACAGACAGACACACAGACATTTCGACTAATTTAATAGATTCTCACAGCTACCCTTCGGTCCCCGCCCTCGATACAAATTTCTCATCGGTTTTGCACAAATCCTACAATTATTGGTCCCAGCCCCACCGTTTGCCACCCCCTGTGGCTCTCCTGGTTACGCCAATGCTAGTAGGCTTGTGCAGTGTGCAACGCTGACGATAAACTGTGAAGAATTGAGCAGAGAGGGTGTGGGGGGGTGAAAAGAGAAGAAAAAATCAATAAACTTTGATTTAAAAGGTTGACAAAAAGATATTTTCCCTAATTTTACTACACTTTTACCAAAAATAGGTTGGGAAGCAAAAAAATGTGGTCATCCGCAGTTGCTTCCACGTAGTTTTACTAGAATTTTACCCCCAAAAGTATGTTTCACAAGCACAAAGTTCCGGTGGGGGTGCATGCCCATTGCCCACTCCCATCCCCCACATGGAACCGCCACTGTACACTGGCGTAAACTCGTAAACTTAGATGAAAGTGAGGCCGGTGAGCCAGCCCCATTACCTTCCCCTTCCCCATGGCAGCCCCTAAAAGACTGGGGTGTCTAGCCTAGAGGCCTAACGTCTATGCTAGTGGTAGGCTATAGGCAGAAACAGCAGAAAGCAAAGAAAGCGATTCGAACCAGAAAATCTCTTAAATTATCAGAGGCGTTAATAAGGTGAACAAACATCAGGTGGCCGACCCATACAGTGGAGTAAGAGGGGAAAATGGCTGACCCACCTGTGGACGAGCATAAATCCAACGAGACCGTTCACGGATTATCCTCACTCGCCGATGATGATGACGACGACGACGACGGCGGCGACGACGACGACGACGACGACGCCGTCTTCCGAGTCGTTCGGTCGCGGGTGAAGCCGGGCGCCGATGCAGCGATCGACTTCAGGGCCTTCTATGCAGTCGCTCAGCGCCAGCCGAAGAGGAGGAGGAGGAGGAGGAGGAGGAGGAGGAGGAGGAGGAGGAGGAGGAGGAGGAGGAAGAGGAAGAGGAGGAGGAGGTGGTGATGGAAGGAAGGGGAGGTGGTGGAGAAAGGTGAGCTGAGGAAAGAAGCACATAAATCGAAACGACTACGACGGCGGGGACGGCGATGGTGGTGGTGATGATGATGATGATGATGATGATGATGATGCTGATGATGATAATATTGACTTAGATAGATTCATGCGGCCACACTTTTCTTAGCCATCATACCTCAGCCACTCCTTCTCCTCATCATCATCCTCCTCATCTTCTCCTCCCCTCCTTCATTTCCTCCGTATCTTCTGTCGTCGACTCCGATTCGCCGGGAATTGTTTCGCGCCGTAAATGACGTCATCAGTTCTTCGACAGCGATGACGTCACTTTATTTACAGATGCGGAGATGAAAGCACAGACATAGACAGACAGACAGACTGACGGACAGACAGACAGACAGACAGACAGAGTGATGAATGATGCCTTGGAATAATTTGAATGAATGCTTTTAGATTTGAATAGAGAGCAGGAACCGTATGAAAATATTAACGACTAAATCGCAAGGGCTTTTATACTGTGGTCCGTTGAATGGCCCATGGGTGCTGGTGAGACTGGCATCTAGCACGCCATGTCGTCGATACTGCGGATAATAAAATGGCACTAAGTGAAATATGATGGCGGAATTCATCGAAACAAAATGGTGGCACAAAAATCGGCCCAACGTACTTTTTCATGGAAGCATAGTTAGGGTCAGGGATCAATGGAAAAATGGAAACCGTTTTGTACAGAAGCACGTCCTGCAGCGAGAGAGAGAGAGAGAGAGAGAGAGAGAGAGAGACAGACAGACAGACAGACAGACAGACAGACAGACAGACAGACAGACAGACAGAGCCAGACTGAGACAAGCAAGCAGACAGGCAGAACGAGAAAGAGGAAAGAAAACGGACGAAAAAGAATGAAAGAGAAAGAGAGAAGAGAGAGAGAGAGAGAGAGAGAGAGAGAGAGAGAGAGAGAGAGAGAGAGAGAGAGAGAGAGAGAGAGACAGACAGAAACAGAAAGAGAGACAGAGACAGGCAGCAGACAGAAAGAGAAAGAGGAGAGAAAACAGGGAAGAGAGAATGAAGGAGAAAGAGAGAGAGAGAGAGAGAGAGAGAGAGAGAGAGAGAGAGAGAGGGAGGGAGAAACAAATAGACTCTGTGGGGAATTCGATATATTAGCTTGTACCCAGCCGCAGTGCATTTATTAAGACCAGCATCAGGTGACATAACGTTATCAATACGTTCGTTTATTTCTGATGTTGTTTCTGCACGTCTGCGGACCGTGAAAAAACTCCACCCCCAACCCCAATTCATCTGCTGGCCGTGGTCGTCGCTGCAACGTACGTCGCTTCCCTGTGGCTGTCCGTCCGTGTGTCAGATCCATTCGTCTAGCCTATAGTGACGAGACAAATCACGTGATTGCTTTTCGCTCTAATTCGGCATCCATCTTCATCGTCCGCCGTCATCGCAAATTACCAGCTACCTTTTTCTCTCCGCTCGCTAAAGTGTTTTTGAAATCTGTCTCGCCAAGATCTCGTTAACTCGTGGAGGAATGATAGGCCTACTAGACGTCGTCGCCGCGCGACCAAATTAGGCACGGCATGCCGATATCAGTTCAAAAACAATGACCCTATAGCGGCGCATACAGTATATGTCACATCAGGTGACATATACTGTATGTCACGTTTTCTCTGATCATTTTCTTTTCTACCTTTCTCGTCTCTGGTTTTTGTTTGCCTGTCACCTGTCAGGATTGAGCGATTACTAGTTCAATCAGTACGTTAATATGCGACGAAGAATCACTTTCACAAATTAGTAATCTAAGGGGTCGTCCATAAATTACGTCACGCGAATTTGGCATTTTTTGACCCACCCCCTTACGTAACGCGACGTCACAAAACTAAAATATGACGTCACAACGGGCCGACCTCCCCATTTTCGTCTTCCGAAAAGTCTTGACAAGCAAAACAAGGCCATCCTTGTATTTTTTATTCCTCTCAAAAACCCTGACAAGGAAAAAAGTTCACAATTGTATTTTTTCCTCTCCAAAACACCTAACATGCAAAAAATGTCAAAGGTCATGACCTATTTTTTTGCGTGACGTCACATTTACGGAACCCCCGTCGTCACACTTCGTCACAAATGGCCGGACCCCCTAACTGCGTGACATAATTTATGGACGACCCCTAATACTTGTCAGTTTGTAATCCGTCTGATAATACAGAATCATATCGAATAAGTGGCGCCGCAAGGTTTATTCGGCGGGGGGGGGGGGGTTACAGAGCTTGTGTGGCGGGCCCCTAGAAAACCTCCTTTGCTATCTACGCGTTGTTTTTTTGTGGTGAAAATCGCTGAAAAGCAAATTTAAAATAACAGAATTGCGTTCAAATTAATTATCAACGCGCATGCGCAAACGCGGCAAATGTCATCTCCGTGACACGCTCCAATTCGTTAGCACCCGTAATAATAATTAACGTCGTTGTTATCGACTGTCGTCTGCCTGCAAATGGCGGCGCTGAATTTATTAATATCGTCTCCGACCGCAGTTATGATTTTTCGATAACGAACGAGCATGTGACCCAGTCACGTGATGCCATCGAAGCGAACGGTATCGTGAAAAAACCCAACTCAAGACGTTCCCTAACCTCAGAATTGGTGGGGTGGGGGTGCATATTAGCAACAGAGTATAATCAAGTTTCGCCCTTCTAATTCCAACGGTCAAGACATCCTGATGACGTCAGCAACTTGCGTCATCGTCTATCGATCGAAATGCAACACAAGGACAACCGATACATCGATCGATCGTATTATAAAATTCTCATTCCACGAGTGACCGTCGACAGAGATGTCAAGAGCATCACTAATTCGGCGCTATAGAAGTGCAATGATAATGACGATAGGGTTGTAACTTTTCCGGAAAAGTAGAATGCCCGGAAGCATTCCGGAAAATGCAACCGGAAGCGCCGCGTGCATGTCCATAAAAACGCGCTACAATCCTGACAGTTATTAACAAATGCCCAACAAATGAATAGTAATAATGATAATAAAAAATATATAGTAGTAATAAATAATAATAAATAATAAAAATAATAAACTTTTCCGGAATTATTCCGGAAAAGTACCGCTATTTTTACGGAAATTTCCGAGCTCACATCCCTAAATGACGATGATTAATAATTAATAAACATCGTCATTAAGTGGAAGTCCATGGTCGCTAACGTAGAAATACACAGCACCTAAAGAAGAAGAAAAATAATTAATAATTGGTTGACGAGAATTCAAATCAGTCTATAATTTGGATCCATCACGTTAACTTTATAAACAGATGGATCATGGATATGTCCCCCACTTTGATATTCGTGTGTATGGTGTATATTGAATGCAACTGAAATGCATCGAGAATCATTTTTACAACGGGTGGTTTCAAAACAGTGCTGCCACCTGGTGACTGGAAAAGGTAAATCGGGTTTCTAATTAAGAGAAAATTATTTACCCTTAAGTCGTTGCCCTATTTCAAACTTCGCAAAAGGTCAACTTCCAGATAATGAGACCAATAGGAAAAAAATCACAATAAAAAATTAACTTTGATAAGGCCAGTCGTCTACCCATCTATCTACCTGAAGAAAACACAAGACACAGTGGAAATTTTAAGCAGATCCTCGATTCCAAAGTTTGTAATTGGTCATCATTAGTTGCAAAATTGTGTTTTAATTTCAAACCATCACTATGCAGAACAAGTACCGGTACCTAATATTTTTTTTATAAAACACGTTAAACCTTCACTATACATACATCGAATCAACATACAGTACACAGTGATCAGCAAACAACATCATGTATGTTAAACGATATCATACAACTGGGAGCGTGTGAAATCAAAGGAAAAAAAATTATTTATAGTCCTACAAGCAGTGCAATTTGTACAGGCGCTGTCCGACAAAGTACACGCAGCATGGCTTCCAGTCAGTTGTTCAAGTGTGATTTCTGTTTTTTTTTCTTCTAAAATTCGAGGTTCTCAACTTCAAAAAACTCCATCACGTCACCGATGCCAAAGAAGATGAACAAGTTCAGTGTTTGGTTCGTCTTACAGCCTTCTTGATCACGCGGGAAGAATTCGTGGCTGGGATGGATTGAGCACTGAAAGGATGACAAAAAAAACTCACAATAAACTCATAACTCTTAAACTACAGTATAACCTATTATAATTCGTACGAAACGTTACTGTGCCTGCGACAATACAACCTCACCAAAGTAAAGTGTTATCATGTAGTATACAGGGTGGCGCCAAAAAACCGGACTAGTCATATTTAGGTTTGCATTTAATATAGTCCGGTTTTTTTGCACCACCCTGTAGATGTTTAATTCACTACTTTGCTACACTAAATCCGAAGTGCAATATAAAAAGGAACAGCTTGCAGAAAACTATGAAGAAACAATGAATATGCCGAGATAAGTCAACAATTAATTTACTTGAAGGTAACATTCGCTGGCTGGTTCGCTGGCATCCCGGTGAAGTTGAAGTTTGGTGTCGAACTGAAGTTGAATGGCACCGACGGCGCTGTGCTGGCGCCAAATCCGATCCCAGAGCCAACTGTGCCATTTCCCATGTTTGGCACACTCTACCGGCGCAAAACATAAAAACAAGTAATTCAGCACTTTCATGCAAATACATCACTGCCATCTGGAACAAACACCGATTAGTACGATTAAGTCAGTACGTAAGTAATGAATAAACAGAACATTGGACGAATAATCTAACGCAGAAAAACGCCTGTTAAACGAGGAAATATTTCCGAACTTAACCGATCCTTATAACGACTCAAAAGTGGCACCGAACCTGAGCGCCAAACCCTGTCTGTTGCTGTCCGGTAAAACCGAAAGATGGAGCCGGTGCAGAGGGAGCAGCCTGGAATGCAGAGCCGTGGTTTGGAAGTGCTCCGCCAAAGAACGAACCAGAGGCGGCCGGCTGCTGACAACCGAATCCAAACCCTTAACACGAAAAGCAAACTCAAAATTATTTGTCATAACAGAAGGAATACATACACAAACGACTAATTTAAACATTACCTGTTTAATCAACAATACCTGAATCAACATTACCTTTTAAACGACATTACCTGTTTAATCACAATACGTGTTTCATCAAAATACCTGCTTAATTAACAATACCTGTTCAATCAACATTACCTGTTTAATCAACATTACATCTTTACATGTCTAATCAAAATACCTGTTTAATCAACGTTACCTGTTGAGGTCGAGCTGGCAGCAAAGTCTCCCGATGCTGCTGGTTCATCTTGCATCAGCATGTCCTCTGCAAAGACAAAGAAATCAACGCATTCTAACAAATTTTCTCTAAAACCTCGCATCGGCCAACTTCAAAACCAATGCCGACCAAAACCCAAAACCACAACACATAATTCGTTTCGATTACAAGAGCTGCCCCGTTTGAATACACGACCATAAATCCAAACAGTATTCTTGACGAAGGACCAAAATTTGAGTAATTCAATAAACACTCTGCTATGATAATTATGAGGTGTGCCACGCGAAGCAGTATCACCCGAGCTTGTTCGGCCTCGCTTGGCGGCAATATCTTCGGCTGCATATGGCCGCTTGGCGCCCTGATGGGTCGACAAGTTGGCGGGTCTGGGTTCAGAGGGTGCGGCACCGAGGCTGAATTTGGGAGCAACAAAGTTGAAGGATGGCACCGCTGCTGCTGCTGCTGCTGCGGTGCTCTGCTGCCCAAAAGCTACAAAGCAGAATATAAACAGATATTCAGAAATTGCAAAAATATCTAGTTACTGAGAAAATACTGGTTCATGGTCTAACTGTATTGAAGCTATGACCAGTTGATCTAGGTCCCATTAACTGCTGTTGTATAAACACTGTATTATCTGACATTAACAGAGTGATTACGAAGCCGCGCATATGACACAAAGAGCGATAAAATAACCTGGCGTTGTTGAAATGGGTTTATTGTCGGGGAAGCCAAACGGTTGAGTGCTCAGGGGGTTCGCTGCGCCGAAACCAAACGGGAACGCGTTGCTCGAAGTCGTATTCTGCTGCTGCTGCTGCGGCTGCTGTCCAAACACAAATAGGTTGCCAGTGCTGAAGGCAGATGGCTTAGTTTCTTGCGACGGCTGATTTTGGCCATACTGAAAACCAGGTGCAGGACCTCTGTTTGCGTCAGATGCGGTCACTCCGAGCTTAAACACAGGCGCTGGACCATCGGCTGAGGCGGTCTGTCCGAACGTCGACGTCACGCCGCCCGATGCCTTCGATGTGTTCTCTTCGGGCTTTACAGCGGAAGGTGCGCCATCGGGTGCATTCGACAGAGCCTGCCCGAACTTAAATATCGACGCAACAACGTCGGAAGGGTTCGACGGAGCCTGTCCCGCGGCAAAAATATTCGGTACGGCTGCAACCCCGGTTCTGTCGATCCCGGCGACGGAAGACTGACCAAAGTTGGCCGCCTTGGCCGGTACGGTGGAGCTGGACGCCGAGGAAGCCGCCTGCGGCAGACAGGAGGGCGGCAGAGAGGCTGCGGCGGGCAGAATGCCGCCGAAACCACCACCTTGTGAACCAAATGGATTGCTAAAGCCGACTTTCGACTCGGTCGAAGCGCCTGTCCCAAACGCCGAACCAGATCTAGCGCCGTCAAACAACGGTGCAGCCACCGTGCCAGTTGAAGATTTTGAACCGTCAAAGCCAGACGATGCCAACAGACTGGAATTGCCGGATGATTCAGCCGCAACCTGAACATTAGACAGATTCTTTTCTTTTTCGGCGCTATCGAGAGGTGCCTGGGACATGGCTGTGGCACTATTAGCTCCAAATTGAAGTCCAGGTGTTGACGCCGGAGCTTTTGTCGACGATCCAAAGTTGGCAGGAGTAAACGCAAAGCCCCCCGGCGTAACACCGGGTACGTGTTCGACATTCGACTTGAAGCTAAAGCCGCCATTCCCGAGCGAGTTCGCCGAGTTTTCTGACCCGTTTGGATTTTCTGATGATGGCGTAATGGCAAACGACACCGTTTTTTGCTTTTCGCTGGCGCCATTAGAATCGCTGGGCTTCATGATACCAAAACCGGTAAACCCGATGGGCAGCTTGAAACCGCCAGACGTTGCAAGAGAATCGCCCTTCTCCGTCGGCTGAGACGACGCACCAAAGCTATATCCAGAAAAGCCACCGGCCGGAACGCTCACCCTGAAGCCACCCGAAGGTGCCATCGTTACACTACTTGCATCAGCCGCCGAGATGCTCGATGCCGATTGGCTGCTGTTTCCAAATGCGGTGGCGGTAAACCCGCGATCGCTTCCATCCATCGCAACTGCGAAAACAAACAACACCAGTCTGTGATAACATCAGGTAACAGCACAGCAGCTGATACACATCGCAAGATACTTTACACTGAAATTACAGTGGATAACAAAAGAAGTTAATCTGCCAAGTGAAACACTGACCGTGGGTGGACGAGGTGCTTGCCATAGAATTGTTCTTGTTAGAGTTGGTCAGCGGTTCCTGCACAGCGCCTGGTTTCGGCTCTTCACAGGCGCGGCACTTCAAGTCTTCCGCCTGGTTTGACACCAGACATTCTAGACAAGCCCACTCTCCCGGTGCTTTCTTGAACAGTGCTGACAAACTGGGAAGGTTTGCAGCAGACATCTAGACAAGCCATGAAAATGCAACTACACGAGATCAAGTAATATACTTCGGGAGAGACGTATAATCAAGAGTAACATTATTACAGAACCGCTTTACGTAATTAGAATAACCGGCTGCAAATTACAGCCAAGATTGGACAATCAATCAAGCCCATCATAATCTAGGGTCCAATGGAGCTGACCCATTATTTTATGACTTATGTGAATGTTAAATCATCATCATCACCACCACTACCATATCATCATCCATGGGCAGTGTTTATTCTAGCCACCACCTTGACATTTGGGGGGGGGATTTTGCAATGTTTGGGGGGAACAAGGTCTGAGTCTCCACACTTTTGGGGGGGGGGGGGTAAATTTCCATTCCCTCAGCCAACATATAAAAAAATGTGGGGGTGAATTTTAAAACTTTGGGGGGGGGGAGAGGGGAATCCCCCCCAGAGAAGGCCTAGAATAAACATTGATCCATGGGTATATTGCAGGTATGCATTTAAAGCCAGAAGAAACCAGGGTCACTTAGTTGTCCTCGCAATCTAATGCTTATGATAGTTCAGTCAGTCCAAGTCCATAGAATTTTACCACACTTGCCATGTGAATTTCTTTCCACTGCTGCCTGGCTATTTCAGCTACCACATTGCCAAAAGAATTTCCACTTAATATTTTAATTGATCGGGTTGAAAACCCATAGTGAGGTTGAAAAAAATTCATACACTAACTGACATCTTCATCTCTCCCCTGTCCAATATTTGATGTGTTAAAACGCATGTGCGAAAATTTTAATAAAATTGGATGTTGATAATGGATGGTAAATCTGGAGAAATTAATAGGTAAGAAAAGAATAGGACATCGTAACAGCATCTCATTACCTCGTCGGGCTTTTTTGTCTCCGCGCTCGGAAGTGGTGCCGTGGTGGTGCTCGTTACCACGGGCGCAGTCGATGTGCCACCGGGTCTCTTAGTCTGGCAGCAAGGACATTCGGACACGTCGGCATTGCTGGAGACAAAGCAAGCTGGACATGTCCAGCTACCAGCCGGGGCCTTAAACAGCTCACTGAGTGGCTTTGAAATGACTGCAATAATATAAAAATGCAAGATCTTTATATTCTACAAAAGTTCAATCTGGCAACTTGCAACTGATTCGATTCCACTCTGACACCCGTATCTATTTCGATATAACTCATCCCTGCCTTGTCCCCTTTAAAATTTGTATCCATTTTCCTATTTTTCCTTCAGCTCTTATATCGCTGCTTCTTGAGTCCAGTACAGGTTTTGAAATATCCTCATGTCCTTCCCATCAAATTTCATGGACAGAAAAATTAACAAACGAGAAAGTACTAAAAGTTTTTAGTGTAAAAAGAAAACTGCTACAAACAATAAGAAAGCAACAGTTGGAATTTTTCAGACATCTAATTAGAAAGGATGGATTGGAAAATCCAGACATAACAGGGAAAATGGAGGGTAAAAGAGCAAGAGGAAGACAACGAATAAAGTATACAGACAGCCTAAGAGAACCAATAAGAACTCAAGACAACATTGAACTGAAAAGAAAAACCAGAAACAGAGAAGAGTGGAAATCCACGGTTGCCTACGCAGCAATACATGGCACTTGAAGAAGAAGAACTCTGTGAATATATAGTTATACTACTTTGGCGTTAGAAAATCCACTCATAAAATGACAGTAATAACAGAAAGAAGGTTGTTACGAGGCGTACCAGAAGATGCGGGAGACGCAAAGGCACTGGGTGCAGAGGAAAGTGACTGTGACGGTGTAGTCTGACTGTGCGGTTTGTTGGCATTGCAGCAGACACACGTCGAAACTGTTTGGCTGTACTTAGTCGAACACTTTGGACAAGACCATTCATCGCTAGATCCCAATACGGATGTCAGTTGCTTGCCTGACACAAAAAATGACACACAAAATAAAGAAAAAAGATACATAAAACAAAATAAAATATTAAGAATGTCATCGTCAAAATGTAGCAAAGACAAAATTCAAAGAATTAACCCCTTAACTGGGGATCCCAGATATATCCGTTCATTTTACATTGAGTTACAGTTAAATACACGATTAAGAGGTTAAAAAAAGTCAATGTGCAAAAGGGCAGGTTCAATATATATATATATATATATATATATATATATATATATATATATATATATATATCTGTGAAATAGGAGAAAAGAGTTAGGTTCAAAGTGCGCAGGCAATTTTACAGAAATCACTACCGCTTTCGTTTGCTGTCACTGTCTGTGGAGCGTCAGTGCACGGCAATGGTGATGGCACACCAGAGGTCTTAGGGGCAGAGTCGGTCGATCTTCCAAGAAAATCCATAACGCCTCCTGATTTCATTTCTTTGGCTGGCGCAAAACCGCCAAATCCAGAAGCACCTGTACAAGCAGACCACACCAGAGACCGTCACGGCACGCCGTCCGCAGCCGCTCAAAACCTAACCACTCGCTTCGAAAGCCACAAAGTCTCGAGTCAAATTCGGAAATGTGAAAAATCGAAAATGGCCAGAAGACGTGATTGGAAATCAACAAAAATGTTTCTAAGACGAGAATAGAAACAAGAACGAGTGCCACCGACCAGCACTGGGCGACGTTGTTGATGACACGGGCGGAGCGGGTTTCTTCACTGCCGCGTCCAGGTTGAAGTTCATCGCCAGAGAACTTTTGCTAGACGACGATATTGGATCGACCTCCATTGACGTCGATGCGACCGACGAGGTCACGCGATCGTCGAACGCGATCGGTGATCGGAACTGGAAATTCTAAAGAGCACAATCGAACGTAAGGAATATCCAAAATTCACCTGTATTACATTCTGCACAGTTACAACAGGTAATAAAACATCAATGCTCGTATCAATCAAACAAACCTTTGGCCCAGAGCAGGCGTTGAAACCACCGTTATTGCACACGCTTATCGGCAAGCTGAAGGTGAACATGGACATGTCTTGCAATGCCGTTTTAGCCTCCGAAGCCGAACCGCTGCTGGATGTGGCGGTTGAACCCGATGACACAATGGTCACCACCGTTTTCGCTGGCAATTCATCTCCAGGCTCCTAAAACAAGACCTGGAGACATTAAACAGCTGTCCTACCAATTCGAAATCATTATCAACACACTTTCTGCACATCTCAAGAGATGAATCCTTCCTGAATTACAATCATTACAAGGTAGTGAAGCTTAGTATTCTCCAGAAAAAAAGTATACCGTGCTATAAGTTATAATAGAGGTGATAAAACTTTCTCTAAATCATCAACTCCGTCCTCTCGATGTCAAATATCCAAACACTTATTCAAGATTATTACAATGAACAACTAACCATTTCAACTTCGTCGTCTCCAGGTGCCGTGGCAGCGTAAGGATCGGTGGCTGGTCCCCTTGTCTTTCCATAGCCATGGGAACTAAATCGAATAGAAATCTTTACAAATTAAAATTAATATCCCAAATATAATTAGTCAAAACATTATCAATTTAAATGATGTTCTGTGATGCAGTGAAATTACACTGCACAATATCAAAGTTACAGAAATACTTTCGTTTATTTTTATGGTTGACATGTGTCAAAGGTATATTTTTGCAAAAAATATCATAACTGCTATCACCTCTGAGCCATCTTTGACTGACTGCTCAATGTGGTCACATTGGTCATCGATCTTGAAGCCTGGACGTTGTCTCGTAAAATCGCGCGCGTAGGTGCAGGTCGGTCGTGAACCGGAGGACCGACCTGAAAAACGCAGGTCGAGAACAATCCATCCACTTTATACGTGCATTATAACAAAATTATCATTCAAAAAATAACAACAAAACAAAAACCAAAAAGGCACGGCATAAATTAGAAAGCCATAGCCAGTTGGTGGCTCTGCATAGATTGAAAAGAGACAGAAAAAAATAGTCAGTGTCATTAGATGACACAAAAAGGACGAACAAGCAAGACGTGAATAACTACTTACATTAGCGGGTAATGATCGACCAGTTGCTTGGCTGCTGTTTTGTTTGTAAGCCGATGGCTACAGATACAAAAACCTGGCCTAATAAGAACACTTTCTAAATGGCGTTTATACAGGGTGGCACACAAAAAACTGACTGTATTAACCCCTTAACTGGGTGCCCCGAGTAACACTCGTCCATTTTACAATAAGTTACAAATAGTTGCCCAGTTAAGGGGTTAAATGCAAACCTATATGTGAATAGTCCGGGTTTTTTTGCACCACCCTGTAGAACAGTCCTATTGGAAACATAAGTGCAATGAGTTAATAATGCTATCAACGAAAATGAGAAAACGCTCCATTCTTAACCCTTTTACCGTTTATTTACTTGCAATGTAATGCAAAATTGGCAAGTATTCTCAGGGCAAACAGGAAGAGGGTTAATTAAGGGCGAAAAAATTGAACATTATACGTCAGAAAGGGGTTAATTAAGTGCCCAAAAAATGAAACATTGTCAGAAAGCCGTGAACGTTCATTTTAATATTCAAGCATCAATGTTCAAAGCACTCAAAAACCTTTCTTACATCAAAGAAAAGTGGAGAATCGGCTAAACCCGACTTAAGCGAAGAATCCAAATCCATTCCCTTAAAAAACAAATTCCAAACATAGAAATACACGGAAGACGTCACAAAATATCTTGCAGATGATAATAAAGCGTCAAATGGAATCTCTGTGGTGGTGATGATGATGATGATGATGAGGAGTAGGCAGTCCCAACTGGTTTTTACACCACTCAGGAATGAGATGAGGGAATTGGTTTCCCATTGACTTCTGTGCAGACAATTTGGGTGACAAACATGCCAAGGTCTCTACACAGTAACTGGGGTCAGATTCGAACCCACTACACTCCAACCACATTGCAAGAAACATGCCACTACTCCACCAAACCCCCAAGAACAACAATACATATGCGACACCAATGCTTACAGGTTGCTGGCTAGAGCCATACTGTTCAAGGCTATCAAGGATCTTGCGTGAAGTAGCGCTGTGCACAGACGCTTGTCCGGTCGCACCCGAGGCCGGCTGAACCCGAACCTTCTGTCGAACGGTTGGCACAACCTGACACATACGATTGACACAATAATACAATTGACACAATTGACACAATAATACTATAAAACAGGAGAATTCTTTGAAATTCAACGAACTCCTTTACGAACTGGAAAACCATGGCTCGACGTTGAAACGAATAAACGGACGACATAGAATTAGTCTCATAAATACCTTGTACTGGGCGTCTAGATGTTGGAAGAGTTTCTGCCGTGCAGAGGCACCTCCGTAGGTCGTCTTCCCGTGATAATACGGCGACTGTCTGTGGTTGCTGCTCAGCAGAGAGGCATCGTGCTAGGATTTACAGGGGGAAAAAAGCAAAAAAGTATCACGACCCATGTTTTAAACTGCAAACAAAATTAAAAACACGGATATCATGTTACATATATATGTATATATGTGTATGTGTGTATGTGTGTATGTGTATATATATATATATATATATATATATATATATATATATATATATATATGATAATTCAGCCAATGCAAACCATTCTGAAAAGAGTAAAACAAAGGAAACTCCATCTTTTTGGACACATATGGAGAATGAAAGAGGACAGAAAGATCAAAACTCTTATGTTTGGAGTAATGTAGGGTGCCAATAAGAAAGGAAGATCACACAAGGACTGGTGTGATGATATTGCTGTAGTATTGAAGTAGTACTGTAAGGCACTCTTGTCTTTGGCCATTTTTGCCATGCTTATTGTGCTATATAAATTGTCTAGTTAATAATAATAATAATAATAATAATAATAATAATAATAATAATAATAATAATAATAATAATAATTGAAGAATGGTGTGGAAGCAGTTTACGGGATCCGAGTCACAGAGCAACGAAAAGGAAAAAATGACAACAACTGTGGAGATGGCATTAGACACCAATGGGCGATGAGTAAACGGCTAATGATGATGACGACGTATAATTTATTGACGTACATTTTTTAGTGCAGATTCGAATGCTTCCAAGTCAAATCTTGGCTTCTTGCTGGCCGTCGTCTCACCACGACCGAGTGCGGATGAGTTGGTCTCGTGCGAATGATTCAGCCTCGTGCTCCACAGAAAGGACTGCTCCGCTGGCGAGAATTTCTGAGTGAGTTTACTCCTGTTCACTAAAACACAGAAGAAAACACACTTTAGAAATTTAGCTTTCTCAACAAACAAATTCAATGGCTTCTCCGCCAAACTTTGAGCATTTTCATTCAATTTGGTTTGTCATGATCCCCAACAAGAGCCAATAAAAGACTATGGCTTTTGTATGAACTCTTCACAAACATTGGGCATAGAGAAAGCTTGAGAAAACCAGACCATATATCTCCCCACTGTATGTCTAAAAAATTAATGCCTGTGGTCAATGCAGCAAATCCACTCACAGACATGTGCAGGTCATCGCAAATCAATGGCAGTCTCTCGACAAGTTCAAAAAGACGCAAAATCAAAACACACTGGATAATTACCTGGATCTCGAATGTCGGGAGTCACACACTGCTTTTTACACGGATTCTCGTATTTGTCCTGACCTTCACTGGTACCGGCATCGCCTAAAGCAGAACAAACATGTAATAAACTACACGGGTGGAATCCAGATGGCATGCTGGTTCAGTGGCTAGCAAGTACGACTGCCCAGTCGTAAGGTCCAGGATTTGGGCCGTGGTAGAAACCTGCACACTGTTTCTTCTCTAAGCATTCACACGGATGGCTCAGTTGGGAATGGAGGCAGAATGGGAGGAGTTTTGACAATCTGAAAGCAGCACTCTTTTGACCGATGCCATGAAAAACTGAAGGAGCTATATGATCTTCTGTACGTGGTTCGTGCTCTGAGCCTACACGGTGACTTTTTGCAGCTTTGTTCATGTTTATCCAAGTGTAATTTGTTCCTACCTGTGAGATTAACCATACTACAGTTTCAAATCACATCTCTGAGCTATATAAATTCATGAGTTTTTGACTTGCTTACTTACAGTAAAAGAAAATCACGCAAGAATGCATTGGATCTGGCATAACACAGAAGTAACTCGTCCAAAGTTAAGGCTAAAAAAGGTTCATCTGTGGGCTCAATTTTCTCGCAAGAGCCGGCGCTGATCTCCGGTTTTGTGGCCATCAGCCCGTAGGCGGCTAAGCCATTCATTGGGGGACGGTGGCCAGTCATTCCGCAGAACCGATGGTTACCTTCCCAAAGTTGTCACTGCTACTCATTTTACCACTGCAATTGAGAGAAGGCTGAGTCAACCCGACTCTCGAACTCGCTTCCGTCGACTCTACAGTCCAGAGATGCTACCACTCTTCTCTCTTCCCACCACTAAAAAGTTAATGGGCAATGCCAATTTGAAAAAAAAAACAACTACCCAACTAAATCAAATCTGCTCGGGCAAAAACCAGCCAAAGACGTCGACTCACTGAAGGGCACACGGCCGGGACGTTTCCCTGCGAGGCCGAGGTCGGCAGAATAATTTCCAGTAGTATTCGGAGACGACAAAGGTTGCACGTCTGGAGATCGTCTGGCAAAAGTGAAGCCAGGCAGACACGGACCCGCGAGTGATGGACCTGGTGTTGACGGCGGAGGGTCGAGTGACCGCCGCTTTCCTAAGTCAACGCCAGAATGGTTAAGTCCGGTCGGCTGCAAAGGACTTGAGGCTGGCTTCGCTGAGGCCGTCGTCTCTGACTCGATCGGACATCGATCGTATTTGGAATCAAACGTAGCTTGATAACCACCATACTAAATAATCATACAATTTAATACTTTAATAACTCTAACAAGTACCAAACTCTAACAAGTACCACATACTTTCAAAGAGATAAAAGTACTAAATGCCATATTGCAGTACAGCCACACAAATCAACCACTTCAAAACCTATACTTTGTTTTAAAATAGAAATATATAAAAAATATATAAAATATAAATATATATATGAAATCAATGCTAAGTAAAGCTAACAACTTTTATAATAAACCAAAGAAATTATTTAATAATAGACCTACTAAGTAATAATACATTGATGATGACTAAATAAATATCTGTCCTAAGCCAGGTCCAGTAGACTTTATATGGCGCATCACCCAGGATTGAGATGAGTGGGTTTCCCATTGACTTCCTTGCAGACTAGTATATATAATTAGGGATGAACAGCCTGTCCAAACGCACCATTCATTAGATAGGATCAGATTCTAACCTACAACCCTTTGATTGCATGGAAACAACCACACCTCTACTCAAACACGCCCGTAATAATACATTACTGAGTACTATAACATATGATCGAACAAAACAACAACATATACAAGCAACAATGCGATAACTTGCAGTCACAAGTGAATCTAAAGTCAACAGATCTTGTTATTTCACAGATAATAATCTCAACCAAAAAAATCGAAAACAAAGAACTCACCTCGAGGACTACTCCATCGGCCGTTGTCCTTGTATTGAAACCTGAATCTTCAGAAGTCTGGTGTCCGTTACCTGTATCCAATGCAGCTTCTTCTGTGTCAGTTCTCTCTTCCATGTTGGCAGTATCCGTTGGATGACGTGGCCTTGACGATGTCTGATGCTGCGGCGCAGTGAACATTTCTCTAAGGGTGTCGCTGATTCTGCTGAGTAGCGACTAGAACACAGTTATGGCATGGGTGAAACCAGTTCAACGCGTAAATATTTAATTCAGTTTCAAACTAATTAATCGCCTCCAATTCAAACAACTTCTATAGCACCACGTCAAAGCGTACAGAAGAATCAGCCTATGTCACATCGAATCTTAACCACATATTACAGCTCTAGAATGCTGCCAGTAAATACATCAAAGTCTAGCTTCAAACGAATACGGCTTCAATCTTGTAAACCATTTAGTCTGCATTTTTACAGATTCTAACGAGTCAACATAATATCACTAGAGACGCAGTGATATTTTAAAAAAACAATAGCCACGTAAAACAGCTAAAATTCTGAAAGATCAGCGCTGGCGCTGACTCTTGGAGACAAAATTACAAAACGTATTATGGGGGTGCACATGTGCCTGGCAGGGAGTTCCGATTGAGGGGTTACCTTAGGTCGGTCATACGGCTTTTTCACGTCTTGGTTCTTCTTATTTTTCATCTTTCCTAGACCCCTGGCCGCCATTCGAACGTTTCTACGAGTCGCACTAAAACAGCTGGCGCCAAATAATTAGCGATCAAAACACCGATTTAAAAGCAAAACGAAGAATCTCAGTCGCATTTAGTCGATGACAACATGGCGGCGCCAATTTGCCGGAAGTCACGTGTCCACACTGCCTAGACACCGGTCTAGATTGAAAAAAAGTAGACATCATTTAGGAAAAGCTTGTAGAAACACTGGTCATAGGTAAGACATCAGAAAAAGTATTCATTTCGTCAGATGCTGGATGGCCTATCCAATTATTAAACTCTAAATCCGCCTATGGCCATAGGCAAGGTGGATTATCGGCCAGACAAAGGTAGTACAGTAGTATCTGCTTAGGGGTCGTCCGTAAATTACGTCACGCGGTTAGGGATCCGGCCATTTGTTACAAAGCGTGACGACGGAGGGATTCCGTAAATGTGACGTCACGCAAAAAAATAAATTAGGTCATGACCTTTGACCTTTTTTGCTTGTCACGGATATTTTGGAGAGGAAAAAATACAATTTACGAGAGTAAAAAAATACAAGAATGTTGTTACGTCATATTTTAGCGGGTCTGACGTTTTGTTACGTCGCGTTACGTGGGGAAGGGTCAAAAAAGTGTCAAAATCGCGTGACGTAATTTATGGACGACCCCTTATTCTTAGATGCTTAATTAATCTGTCTTGAAAAAAGCCATAGGCAAGGTGGATTATCGGCCAGGCAAAGGTCAGTGTGTCCTTTGGTACGAACTTCAAGAGAACGGATATTAAATTAGGCGTCTATGCTAACCGAAAGTCAAAAGTTAATAGAAGCTAAAGAAACTTGTCGATTCTCGAACATCCGAATAAAATATTAAACAAGGGGATCGTTCGCGCCGTATGAAATATGCATCCTATGATTATGTCAAAAAAAGTTTTGACCCCACCCTACTAAGACCAGTGACGGGTCGCCCTAAAGAGTTTAGAAGGTTATTATTTTTGCAGCGATGAGACCTTTTCCCCTTTATTTTGTTCATCAAGTGTCATAATGTGGTGGTGATGGCCGTTTTTGCCTGTCAGGTTTTTTTCCGTTGTAATAAATAGTATTCCATGAAATTTCCTATTTTTTATCATTTGTACAAAATGAAATTATTGTTGACGTCAACTTCTCTTGAGCCTCTCTCCCTGTCAACAACTGTCAAACTTTTAAAACCCCTCCTCCCTAATTTGTTGACGTAATTAATGGACAGTCCCTTACTTACCATTAGAACGTTCTTGCCACGATAGCATACATGAAAATGGAACTGACAACCTGTTGAAGAGATTTATTGTATAGCTATATATTTTTATGGGAACTTTGTAGCAATTACAAATATTGCAATTCTTAACATTTGAGTAAAGAGTTCACTGATAAAGGTCCCGAAAGAAATCAGAAGGCCTAAGACCTGCAACCTCTGACATGTGCCATGGTTTTATTGCTATCATAAAACGCTATAGGCATATGTGCAAAATAGGCCTACACTACTTAATGCAGCATCATCACCGCGCATAGAAAAAGCCAACATATTTATAATTTCGAGTGAAAAGAAGACTATTAAGTACTTTTCTGAATGCATTATGATTATTTCAATGCAGTAAAACGGTGCAAAAACTGTGATGGCCATTTTTTTGATTCTCAAGACATTTTGGAGGAGAAGTTGGAGGCGCGATCCTTCTTTTACCCCGGTCGCTATCAACCCTTTCTAAGATTTAAATAAAGTGCCATGTTTCCATAAAATAATTTCAAATCATCTCACTTTCTGCCGCTTGTGTGCATATTTCTAAATGATCTCGCGGGCCGCGTGGAATCCGATGGCGGGTCGCATGCGGCCCGCGGGTCGTAGTTTGCCTACCCCTGCTGTATATTATTCTTCGTTATTTGTTAGAAGCTGTTCCTTGCTGAATGCTACTAAGAGATCTCATATAATCTCACCTGGAAGATTAGTATACGATCCGGTTCGTGACACCGCTTCGGTGGAAGATTGTGTCCACAAATGGCTAAGTTAGGACTTCAGCCAGTTCTTACATGTTACATGCTCACTCCATTTTGAAATTTACGTATATATACACTGACGTCACCAAACACGAAATAGTTACGTTTCTATGGCACCGGGTGCCATAGCAACATAGTTTCTTTAATATGCAAGTTCAGCGTATGGATCTGAGACAAGCGCGGTCTTCGCCGTGCCACATATTGGGCCTCGCAGACAACAGCGGCGACGCCATAGGCGGATTTTATTAATAAAGGGTAGGGTAGGCTTAAGCCTTCCCAACTAATCCCACCAAAACAAAAAAATTGTTTTTTCCATCAACACCAGGTCTGTCGCGTGCTGGATGGCACCCCCAGACCCCTATGCTAGCCTACCCAAATATTAAACTCTAAATCCGCCTATGGGCGACGCCATGAATCCCCATAAAAGGACACCGTCGCCTATTCAGGGCAGCTCCGTGAGGGCCGAATAGGGAGTCTAGATGGATCTCTTAGGGGGAGCCTGGGGTGGTGGATCTTCAGCCCCTCCCAGAAAAATTTGTCATAGATTTTCACAAAATTTCGCGAACAGTCTAGACCCGAAATGGGCAATAAGATTCTATTATTTCTTCTTATAGACTCGTGACCTTAACGAGGCAAACGGGTGAAAATCTTATATTTAGAAAAATTCTATGGTTCTTCTGTAGTGTTTTGTTATAGGCCTAGTAATGCATATGCCACTTTAATATGATCGTGACTCATTAGCAATTAGAATGCAAGAATTGCGGTAATAAATAATTAGTTTCGGTGGCCTTCACTGGTGGTAGGCCTACTGCATTACGTCATCTCCTAAAATAGAACGTCGAAATTCAAATTGGATTATTAATTATTATTCAGAGTATGTGTTTACCGTTAACCTTTGAGTCGTGAGGTTGCACTCTTCAGATGTACGTCGCAAGTATAGGCCGTCCGAATGTTAATTTCGATAGTAAACTATATATTAGCAATACAATGAGGCTCAAGTTAATGGCAAATATCGTGTGACTGAGCGTGCACGCATGAGCTGGCTGCGATGAAACCCGAAAACAACCGGATATAGGGGTGCACAGCATACTGAGAAATACTAGTAATAGTAGCAACAGTATTACTACTAGAATCGTGTTACTATACTACTATTAGGCATACTTACTAAAGATCAAATAATAGTTGTGTAGGCGGTCCGCGCTCAATATCAAAAATCTCCCGTCCATTAACCCCTTAACTGTGTATTTAACTGTAACTCAATGTAAAATGGACGGATATATCCGGGATCCCCAGTTAAGGGGTTAACCAAACGAAATAAGTGACCACCGAGGGGTGCCATCAATATGGCTTGACCCCGGACGCCGGACACCCTTGCTTTCCTTGATACAGACCTGCTGTTGCGGTCGTGAAATAGTTTAGTAATTTCTAGTAATTAAATCCCTTGATTGCATATTACACAATGCCTATAGCAAAGGAATTTATCTCACGGATTTCATTAACTCCTTCAGTCTGCATGTAATTAATGTATACGTCAACACAACCTTATTAATTAAAGTATTCATGGTATAATTTATTGTGCCAAATAGATTACGTAGGCGCTGCCGCTTTGCCCCGTCTTACCCCAACTTGATTCATACTACTTTGGCATTAACCATGCATGTATAATATAATTGCTATTACTCAGAAAAGTAACAGTCAACATCTGAACGAAGCAGGATGTAATGCTCAGCTATTTTAGGTAAATTAGGCTAAATGTTGTATAGAGATTGATCTGGAAGCAAGTTACTCTTAAATCTACAAGTCGGCGAAATATGAGTTAGACAGTGGCTATTCTAGTCACCTAGACATTGGGGGAAAATTAATTTCTTTTGGGGGGAACAGACATTGGGGAGGTCATGTCAAAATTCTTGAGGGGAAATTAAAACTTTGGGGAAATCCCCCTCCCCAGAGAAGACCTAGAATAAATAACTGTGCGTAGTGGCAGTACCATAGCCGATTAGGTTTATCCGAGGCGTGCGTGGTCATTGCTAGTTGAAACACTGGAGTTAGAAATCGCAAGCTGTGCTTTTTTCTAAAGATCATAATGAAGCAGCGGCGTAACCAGGATTTCAGAATAGGGGGGGGGCACTTTGGCATTTCTCGACCTAAAAGTCTTTACCAAAAAGAGTTGGTCGTCTTCAACGCTTCAAAGTCTGGGTGCCTGGTACCTACTTCTCGATCTAATACTACCCTCTACCCCACCCCCAACTATATCCTCTGGTTTTCGACAAATCTCGTGACCTGTTCTGATCCGATTAGTGGGTCGCACCCCCTCACGTGGCTACGCAAATGTTATTAAAATTATGCAACTTAAGCAAAATACAGACAATAATATAAAAATCACTGAACATACTGCACTACTAAAGTCTGTGATTAGATTCTTTGGCGTTGTCATGGCAACTCCCGCCCAATGACGTAATCGTCTCGTCGGTTTCAAGGACTTGGTGCCCTCTGCTAGAGGTCACGCCAGCGACGATATAAAGATGTATATAAGATTCTTGTCAGATTTGTCACGTCGTTTTCGAGTACGAAGAAAAGCTGTGAAGCACCAAATGGCATTAATAGACTGAGTCAGTTAATAATCACCGAAGTAACTGAAACGAACTCATCCACAATAAATAATACAGACCATCACGTTCATAATCATGACAATCATCTTAATCACTCAACATGATGACAGCATGACGATAATCTCCTCCTCCTCCTCCTCCTCCTCCTCCTCCTCCTACTACTACTACTACTACTACTACTACTACTACTACTACTACTACTACTACTACTACTACTACTACTACTACTACTACTACTACTACTACTACTACTACTACTACTACTACTACTACTACTACTACTACTACTACTACTACTACTACTACTACTACTACTACTACTACTATTACTACTACTACTATTACTACTACTACTACCACCACCACCACCACCGCCTCTACTACTAATACTAGTATATTACTGCTACTGCTGCTGCACTACTGATGCTTCTTCTTCTTCTTCTTCTTCTTCTTCTTCATCCTCCCCTCCTGCTCCTCTTTTTTATTCATCGTCAGCTTCTTCTCCTTCTCCCTCTTGAATTGTCATAAAAGTGTAGATGTTTTTACCTGGTAATTCAAATATGTTGCGTGTCTTTCTCTTGAGTAACCTCTTTTTTTACAGATCGATAAACCGTTTTATTTAGCGCCATTTCATGCATTCGATTTGACACGCATTTCGTTCAGTTTTCGTGCCTCCATTTCATTTTATTCTTTATTTCTATTTTACATCATGTGAAGAGTAAAACTAAAAGTATTATAAAGCATAATGTCTTGTGTCTGTCTGTCTGTCTGTATGCCTGTATGTCTGGCTGCTGTATGTCGGTCTGTATGTCTGTCTATGGTTTGTGCAACTTTTGTCCTCTTGGTTGTCAGCGTCTGCGTCGCTTCGTCTGTCTTTGTCTATTCGCAAATTTTCCGACATCCTCCCTCCGCAAATAGGATGCAGCTAGAGGTCATGTGATGACTGATGACTCACACGGACTTTACTTCTTAAATCCGCCCTCCCTCCCTACCTCCCTGCCTCCCTCCCTCCCTGGCCTCCCTCTTTCTCGGTCTGTACTCTTCGGTTGAGTGCGTTCGCTGTGCGTTGGATACAGAGGATTCAACAACAAAGGCGACCTTTGTAGACGTCCCACACATACGCCCCTATCCACCCTACATTGTAGCCCCACAACGTCATAGACGCGAAACACCCCTGATGACGTCATTTCACGCTAACAACCTTCCCTTCCTCCCCTCCTTCTCCTCCTCCTCCTCCTCTCCTCCTCTTCCTCCTCATCATCTAATTTTAATTCGGCATTAGACATGTTATGATGAATCTACGCTTAACACTGATCAACAAACGACTCTGAATAGATCTCTGTACGCGGATCTTGCAATAATAATAATAATAATAATAATAATAATAATAATAATAATAATAATAATAATAATAATAATAATAATAATAATAATAATAATAATACAGAAACCATTGATGAAACTGCATCGTTCTATAATAATAATAATAATAATAATAATAATAATAATAATAATAATAATAATAATAATAATAATAATAATAATAATAATAATAATAATAATAATAATAATAATACAGAAACCATTGATGAAACTGCATCGTTCTATAATAATAATAATAATAATAATAATAATAATAATAATAATAATAATAATAATAATAATAATAATAATAATAATAATAATAATAATAATAATAATAATAATAATAATAATAATAATAATAATAATAATAATAATAATAATAATAATAATAATAATAATAATAATAAACTGTTTAATATTCACGATGCACATCTTGCATACAACGAGTGCACGGCGCAGCGTGACTGGGGCCGCCGCCGGGGAGGGGTGGGAGGAGAGGGGCGGCGACACGCCTGCGGGGTCCGCCGCCACGCTAAACAGGCAGCAGCCACGGTTGCGGCTGGCTTGTTTCGCAGCGGAGCGTGAGCGCGTGCAGCGGGAGGGGGAGGACGAAAGAACGGCCGAGAAATAGCGGCGGGGGTGGGGGTGGGGCGGGACGAACAAGTAGAGCAGAAGACTGCCACACGACGATCTATATAACGCGCTCAGCAAAAACCTAGGTAGCATCATTTTAACGTTCGCGATTCGCGAAGGTAATAAGTAATTAGTTTTGCCCACAGCGCTGCGCAGGTAAAGACAGGTGAACGACGCAGGTGTGTCGCGATCGATCTTGGAAGAGCAGGGCATTTTCAGACCTTTTGGAGTTCGAACGAAAAGAGAAGAAAAAAGGAGAGAAAGAGAGAGAGAGAGAAAAAGGTAAGACATCTTTGGCAAGTTTTTCTTTTAATATTTTCATCAGATGCGGTATTTTTAAAATGGTAAAGATCATAATATTAAATTATATTATTACAGAAATACTTAATAACTGAGCCACGTTAGGCCTGTGTGTATATAGTTTTTGTCTCAGATGAACAAAGGTTTAAATCTTCAAAGTAGGTCGATGAGTAGTGAAGTTAATGGTGATGACTTTCATTCTTTCAACACATACCTATTTTGAGCGTCATTAATGTATCGCCCCCCCCCTATTTCATACCAATGACGTAATGGGCTTCGCCCACATTAGTAGAAAATCAGTGTCTACGCAGTTTTGACGTTTCTTATTTTTTCTGTCATGACCCAATAAGCGACAAATTAGTTATCATCATTATCATCATCATCATCATCATCATCATCGTCATCATCATCGCCATCGCCATCGTCATCATCGCCATCGTCATCATCATCATCATCATCATCGCCATCGTCATCGTCATCATCATCATCATCATCATCATCATCATAATTGCTCTCTGCCAACTCATTAGTGGTAATAGCTAGTCAGAAAACATTAGTTATTTTGATGTAAATGTGAAAACCTTTCGGCCCAATTTTAAGCGGAATTTTATTCTGTTATTCGATTTCATTTTCGCCACAGACAATGACGTAGGTTGGCCCCACCCATGGGTTGGGTCGACCCATGGGTTGGGTCGACCCATGGGTTGGGTCGACCCATGGGTTGCATTGATTCATGGGCGCCCACTGAAATCTTTCCAGGCGGGGCAAAACACATTTTAACACACTGGTCACGGTTGATATTTTAGCAAGGTTTGCAAATTTCACTGTGAAATATTGGTATTTGCATTTTCCAGGAGGGGGCAAGCGCTCCCTCTTGCCCTAATGTGCGGGCGCCCGTGGATTGGTTGAGAAAATAAGTCCTGGTTAAAGAAATTGTAGTGTATTACGGTGGATTGAGTCAAGTAACCCCATTGCTTTCGTGGTTTGGGTTGGTCTGAATCACAATGGGGTGGGTGGGTCTTTTAAAAATAAACCCATATCCATGTCTGTATCGCCGTCTGACCCTAATGTGTGTGACGTCATCGTTTGCATTTGGGAGAAACCAGTCACGTGACGACAAAACAGATTTTTTTAATGTCATAATTGGGATGTCTTTTAATTTGGATGAGTCCAAAATTAACAAGTGGTCTTCTTTCCCGGGGGATTTGACCCTCCTCCCACTAATAGACAGTTTAGGGGAGGAAGTAGTTTTATTTAACTAATTCTTTTGAAAGCGCTAAAACTGGGTTTTAGTGCATTTTCCGTACAGGTGAATTGGTAGGAAAAACTTCCTAGTACTAAGAGGGCCCTCTATATTTACCGCTATATAATTATTTACCACTATATCGATTGGCCAGACAGCATGTGACTGGTCTTGAGGCAAGAAACAAACACTAGTGCTAGCAACGGATTCAACAACAACAACAGCAGCAACAACAACAACAACCGTCACGAAATGTTGCTACCTGAGCCAATGATTTAATGTACCTGTCTTCGCTCAACCGTGGCATAAAGGGGAACTATTTTTAGAAGCGTAACAACTAACAACATCGGATCGAGTCCGTAATGCGGTCGCGTAGAAATTTCCATTGCTAATTGACGATTCACGGATTTCAGCTGCAGTCCGTTGGGGGGGGGAGCTGCGGGGTGGGGTGGGATTGGGTGGGTGAGAGGGGTGGATAGAGAGATTTCCTGCAGGCGTGTTGACTGATATTTGGACTGAATGTGATGGGTTTTGCCGGGAGGTTTTTATTCGGAATATTCATTTGACTGGTTCAGTAGTGACGTTGGCTGAGCGGTGGGGGGTTGACATAAGTGACGTCATCTGCTCACTCTGACTCACAGAACGGGGGGAGGGGGAGTCGTACTCGCCGACGACTAAGCTCAATACTCGAATTATTCACAAAGCGTCTTTAGAAGATTGCATTTGTGCTCGGAGGACTTTTTTTCTTGTCGAGACGAAAGAAACCCGTTTCTATTCAACTGAGAAGCTAGAATCAACTAGATTTTCAGTTATTTTTGCGTATTACGAACCCCACCCCACCCGAGCAGTCTAGAATATTGTTTACCTGCGACCTGTTGCGTAATACCTGTCGGCGTTCCCGAGCGCGACGACGTTACCTGTATGCGTTCAGTTGCCATGGACACCAGCGGTCTGTTTATCGAGACTTTTGGCTTCTTGTTAATTCGAATAGCAGTTTGCTGCGCTGCTGTCAGCTGTTTCGTCGAATGCAACACGAAACTGCAGCGCAATTGATTGGACATGGGTCGGAGGGGAGGGGTAGGGGAGGGCAGGAATCGACGGATAAACATCACTTTTATCCAGTGTTATTTACGTTACATAGGCCTAATTATATTTTTCGTTGTTTGTTCTAGTACGATAAGACATGAGTATAACTACACGATGATGATGATGACGACGACGATAATAAAAAAAACATTCAAGGGCCAGAGGCCAGAGGCGTAGCCAGGAATTTGATTAGGGGTGGGGATATAAATTTTCGGGGTATATATTTTTATAAATATTATATACAGTGTATATACATATTTTATGTTATTTATATGTCTATATATACTGTGTTATATATACTGATTGGGGGAGGGGGTATATATGCCGATATATATCCCCCGTCGATACGCTCCTGAAAAGGGCCTGTAAGCCTTTTTTCAAATATTAACATCAACAATCCTTTAATTGTGATATTTTATTGTATTATGTATACAATACAATGCCTGCGGTTGTCTTAAGAGGCCTGGGACACACTATTCGCGTTCTTCTGTTATCTTATAAGTTTCTTTTATTGCTTGAGGTCGCCGAGTCATTGATTCTAAGAGTCTTATTTCAACCTCATTCCTGACGCAATTGTAACGTTATGACTTTTTTCCGATGACGTCACGCTTCGTCGCCCAAGCGCGACGGAATGTCGCCGAGTGAGAACACAATCGGTTTCGCTCCGACGGTTTTCCAAAATGAGGCTCCTAACCCTCCCCGAAGAGGCGTCGTAGGCCGACCGGTGGAATGATGCGAGGCGCGATATAGGCCTTAGGAAGCGGCAGCAGTAGCAGTTGTTCGGGCGTAGTTTAGAGTTTTTACCGCGATTCTTCTGCCTTTGGATTTGACTCGTTTGAACCAAGCTCCTTTGAATATTTGGGATTATCACTGCACTGCCAGTCAATACACAAAGAGCCGACAAGGTTAACCCGTACAATAGAGAGACTCTTTTGCCTCAAATATGCCTAAGTCTTAGTCATCTAGTAACGCCTCGTTTGAAATTTGCCAACGTGTTATACAGTATACATTAGAACTTCGTTATAACATACCTAACGGGTCTGTAGAATTTAGTACGTTATAATTATAACCGAGGCACGTTACTGTATATCCAATAAAGTCCGTTACGGTAGCACATCAAATGGGACATCATAGCGGCACGTTATAACCGAGTCCGTTATAACGAAGTTCTACTGTAGCCGACGTTAGTGACCAGGGGCGTAGCCAGGAATTTGATTTTCGGGGGTATAATGTGATTTGGGAGGGTATAAATCTTAACAATCTTTGAAAATTTTAGAAAACACATTGACAATTTTAAGGTAGTTTGATTTTAGGGGTATATATATATATATACCGATATACCCCCTCCGCCGTCGCTACGCCCCTGTTAGTGACTTACGTTTGATTTTTGGGTTCTGTGGCTTCTGTAAATGAGTGTACCGGTGTTTCTGTTGTCATTTAGTAGAATTGAGTTACTTTTGATCGAAGTCCTTCATCATCACGTGATACGTCAAGATGTGTGACGGAAACGATTGCTGCAGGACCTTGGCGAAGGTCATCTTGATAATCGTCAACCTCTTCTTCTTCGTAAGTAGAAAGTTACCATTTTACTCTGCAATTGACCTTTCCTACTGGCATCAGGTACTATAGCGCATAATAAATAGCCAGTTTACAACAACAACAACAACTACTACTACTACTATTACTACTACTACTGCTACTACTACTACTACTACTACTACTACTACTACTACTACTACTACTACTACTACTACTACTACTACTACTACTACTACTACTACTACTACTACTACTACTACTACTACTACTACTACTACTACTACTACTACTACTACTACTACTACTACTACTTATGATGATCGTAATCATAATAATCATAATCTACTTTTTATTATGAACAAGGTACCTGTGCTGCTTCTTTATTTAGTTAATCTCCATTATTCGTACTTTGTTTAATTGATGATAATTTTCAAATAACGGATCGTTTCAGTTGCTTGGATTGTTGATGCTGGCGTTCGGCATTGCCTTGGTTGCGGCGCCGGACAAAGTGGCGGAATCGGTCTTCTACGGGGTCGACCTGTCCGTCTTGGGCGGGTCCAACTATGTTATCATAGGAGGCGGTATCTTCATGATCGTCCTTGGTGCCATCGTCACCATCATCGGGGCCTTTCGGGTTCTTTGGGGCCTGCTGCGAGAACCGCGTTCTTTTGATTTTGGTAAGTAAGTCGACGTTCGAAATACTATAGCGTCAACTGACAAGTATACGTTTCTTGTAAATAAATAAATAAATTAATTAATTTAATAAAATAAATCGTTTGAAATTTTTACATTCAAGCAATTTGTTACCATATTTATAGCGGAATTTTGAAAGAAAATCGATGTTCTTGTTTTAAAATTGTTTTTAAAATTTGAATTGGTTTTGGTTGTAAATTGTTCTAAATTGCCCCAGTGTTTAAAAAATAGCTATCACCATTGACGGATGTACGAGGAGAGCATACCCCAAATGGTTACATAAAATTTGTTTCAAGGCTCAAAAAGCCCCATGAATAAATTTGTTTTCATTTCAATGGAAAACCCCACATTTCTAAAGGTTATCACTCGAATGAAATAACTGAGTATTGTGTCTTTTCCCCTTTCAATGGACATGAACCCCCCCCTAATGAATTCCTGGACCCGCCATTGGTTATCACTCGGATCAAATGATATACTGTACTTTGTGTGTTTTTAGTATTAGTATCTTATCATTGTTATCTTGATCCTGTTGGCGGAAATAGCTCTCATCATCTTCGCCGCGGTGTTTTCCAATGCCGTAAGTAGATTTCCTCTTTAGAAAAAGGGGTTTCCTGGTAGATCTAGGCTACAGTTTTCGGTCCACTATACACGAGATTTTAATGAAAGTTTCATTATTACAGATTTAAAACTAGAACTTAAAAGTAAATCCTATCTGCTTTTTTCTTATATAGCTTTTATATTGTTGTATGCAGTTCTGACTAAGGGATTTCTTTCCTCATAAAAACTTGACATTCCATCCAAACATCTTGAATGAGATATATTTCTGTATGCTGGTAATACGGTGGATGTACAGAATGGAAGATTTTGGAGAGGATACATTATATCTTATCTGTTTCAATTCCTGATAACTGAAGTTGAAATATGGAAAAACCTGTCATGAGCGTAGATCCACATTAAAAAAATACTTACTCATGGCAATGGTGCCCCTCTGCACAGCTTTTTTCCCACAAGACAGGAAACCAATCGAACCCTGGTTTAGGATTACTTTTGAACTCAATATACGGTCTTTTCACCCAGATCTCTTACTATGCCCTTTGCGCTTTTGTCTAGTTCAGGTTTCATTTGTTCATTTGTTTAGTTCATGGATACAGTGAAGACAGCAGTCAGAAAAACATTGATCAAGAGTTATTCACAAGGTCTGTATATATATATATATATATATATATATATATATATATATATATATATATATATATATATATATATATATATATATATATATATATTTGAGTACATTCTTTATATTTAGAAGGCAACCCATAGGCTCAAATAGCCTTTTTTAGGGTCGGGGTACTGATTCCCTGTTATTGTGCGTCAGACCGTGGGAGGCTATTCTGGTGATATGCGGACGGTGGCCAGTCTTTTACGTCGAAACCTTTGGTTACCTTCGCAATATTGTCATTACTATTCATTTTGACACCGCCATCTGGCGAGTGAAGTCTTATCCTGCCTCGTTACGTCAACGTACTGTTTTCTAGCGTGTTACCAATCCATAGATTTTGATTATTATTAATGATATTAAAGTCTATGCTACCAATCTGCCATCTTCCGGCAGTTTTTCGTCCCTAAGATCTGTTAAATCACTGAAATAAATTATATACTTGACCAGCGTTTATTTTAGGCCTTATCTGGGGGAGGGGGAATTCCCCCTCCCCAAGTTTTAAAATTCCTCTCCCCAACAAAAAAATTTTATGTTGCCCTCCCCAAAAAGTGTGGAGACTCAGACCTTGTCCCTCAAACATTTCAAAATGCCCCAATGTCAAGGTGGCTAGAATAAACACTGTACTTGACATGTACATGCAGTAGACATTTTGTAATGACAGGACTTGAGTCTGTGCGTTTCTCTGTTTAGATTTGCAATCTAACGCCAGTGATGGTGTATTCATCAAAACCACCTACGAGTTCGGATACAGCTGGGCAGCTACGCAAATAGGGGTAAGTATAAGAACTCAACTTTAAACTTAGAAATTATTGCTTCTTCATTATGAGATTACTTTTGATACAGAGAATCAGTAAACTGTGATTAACCCCTTAACTGGGTGCCCCGAGTAACGCTCGACCATTTTACATTGAGTTACAATGGTTGCCCAAACGGGGTTAATATAATGGTTGGTAAACGGTTGGCTTATTTCTTGATAGCAGGGTTATTTCTATTTGGTTTGAGTGTCGGTAAAATTGGGGAAGGGATGTTCGGGGGCTATTTAGGGTGCATACCATTGTTAGCCATTGTTAGATTAGGAAATTGTGGGGGTGTCGACTTCAAATTGGGGGGTGTTGGCGTTGTTAGTGGGAACGTAGAATTACCCCCGACTGATAGCATTGTTTTAATGGGAATTAACAAATTGAATGTGTTTTTCTATATTGCGAAAATCATTATTGCAGGCGAAATGCTGTGGAATTGACAGCCCTGCTGACTACCAAAACATCACTGACAAAATGATTGAGTTCAGAGGCAGAAATATATCCGTCGCGTACCCTCTGTCCTGTTGCAAGTTGAAAGATAACGTCAAATTCCCACCCAACTCAGCCGACGATTTTGTCAATATCGAAGGATGCAGTAAAGGAGACTCGATTCTTACAACACCGTGGTAAGTAAATCTAATAATAATTATTGTCGATGCACAAACGGGGGCCTTGTTCGTGTCAGACTGCCCCAGTGATTCTCAGACCCATTTTCTGCACCGCCCACATTTGAAATTCGATTTCAAACCTTTGGGGGTGGGTCACCTGCTAGATAATTATTCCACCCATCCATTCAATTGTCGATGCACATGTGGGGCCTCGGGGAGGTGAATGGACAACGGATATTTTCGAATAAAAATATTTTCTGCAAGCTCCACATTTGAAATCTTTTCAAACTCTTTTTCCCTCTCCTCCTGCTAGATAAAGCAGCCTCCTCCTCTTCTTCTTCTTCTTATGTCTTCTTCTCTTCTTTTCTTCTTCTTCTAAAAGTCTCTTCCTCTGCCATGCCTTTCTGTGTTCTTTCCTTCACGCGCGCCATTACCTACCCCCCGCGTTTTGCGCAATTCCCACGACTGATCCCGGAATATGATGGTTCGCCCCCCTCACGTATATACTGCAGTCAATTATAAACCAATGGAATGCATTTTAAAAATTCGATTAATTTTATTTATTTTATTCATTAGTTTCTCGACGTTTTTCTTCCATTAATTAAGACTCAGTTCGGCCGACGGGTTGAGAACCACGCCGCGTGTCAGAAGACTGAAAGTTAGATGTGTAAATAAATTGCGGCTCTGTTTTTCTCCTCTCTCTTTCGACAGGGCTGTTTTCCCGCCATCGAGGCCACAATTCGTCAGGCGGCGAAGATTGCCATCGGAATAGCAGCCGCCATTGTGGGGCTCGAGGTAAATAAAAAACCCACGGAGAATAATTATTGCTATAATGTAAACTAGTATTAATAAGTAAGTAAAATCTCGCGGATTTCTATATAGCGCCTTGGAAAGCAGCACACCAGTAGCTGCTTATTCTTACAGGCGCTCAGCCTTTCTTGAAATAGCTACGGGAATTTTATTAATGCAGTAGATTGATCGTCTGCCTTGATTAGCAGAGGGGCAGTGTTTATAATTCTAGGCCTTCTCTGGGGGATTCCCCACAAAAGTTTTAAAATTCCCCCACCCCCAATTTTTCTATATGTTGGCTGGGGAATGGAACCCCCCAAAGTGTGGAGATTCATACCTTGTCCCCCCAAACATTTCAAAATCCCCCCTAATGTCAAGGTGGCTGGAATAAACACTGGGGCAGAGGGGTCACTAGAGCTGGCGTCACCCGATGCAGTAAAGCCCTGATGTGACCCCCTCCCTAATAGCCCACCCTCGCGCCCAAAAATATTGCACCACGGATCTCCTCAAGTCCTCCTGCACCAACTCATGCGTACAGATGGAATTGCTTGGCCTATTTCATTTGCAGACATCAAAAACGTCTTGGTGTCACACTTCCCCTCGTGATGCTGTAATTATTGGTGTCGCCTGGTGCGGCCCGCGCCCCCTAGCGACGCCGCTGCTGATTAAATGTTGCTTGCGATGGGCTAGAATCCGTTAAAGCAATGCAGATCTTTCATAGTTCCATAGATAATTATTATTACTGCTTATTGCAGACAGTGTTTAATCTAGACTCCTGGACTCCGGGGGGGGGAGAAACTGACAAAGCCGGGGGGAACTGACAAAGCCGGGGGTAATTCTGATAGGAGGCTGCTGTTAGTTGATGTAGTATGCCAAAAAAAAAAATTTTTGGGGTGGATTTGAAATTTCTGGGGAGGGGGGTCAATTTCCCCCGGATACGGCCAAGATTAAACCCTGATTGCAGAGGCGTCTTTTGCAGCTACTTATAAACGGCATTCGGACGTGTTTTCATTTTCAGATTTTGATTCTCATCTTCGGCTGTCTTCTCTACTACGCACTTCGCAAATACAGCTCTGCTGCAATTTAGCAATCATCCTCCTCCTCCTCATCATCATCATCTTCTCCTCCTCCTCTCCTTCTCCTGTCCCTCTCTTCGCCTTCTTATTTTTCCTCCTCCTCCTCCTCCTTCGCCTCCTCCTCTCCTCCTCCTCATGCTCCTCCTCTCCTCCTCCTGTCCCTCTCTTCGCCTTCTTCTTTTTCCTCCTCCTCCTCCTCCTCCTCCTCTTCCTCCTCCTCTCCTCCTCCTCCTCCTCCTCCTCCTCCTGCAATGCCATTCTGTGTTCTTTCCTTTCTTTCCTTCGGTTCTGTCGAGATGTTTCTGTGCAGTTTTCGATTTTCGATTTTTTTCAGATATTTAACGTTTTCTTTATTAAGTGTTTCTTATTTTAGTTTTCGTTTTGCTGTCTTCTTCGCTTTTTCGTCTCGGATTGTGTTATTTAATTAGAGTCGTCTGGCTTTGCAGCGGTAACGGGTCGTCGTCGGAAGTTAATGGGTTCCTTTGTGTTTTTCCTCTTTTAGATACTCATTATCATATTTGGATTCATTTTGTGTTGCGCTTTGGATCGGAGCAAATCAATGACCGTCTAAAAAAAATTCCAAGATCGCAGAGACATTTCGCAAGATTCTTTGACGGACACGTACATTTTAAATCAAGCAGTTCATATTCTTTTATTCAGGAAAAGTCGATGTTTAGATTTTTGACGGGTGCATTTTCGAAAAATCGAAAAAGACGTCACAAAAATTTCAAACAACTCTTATCTGAAGCTAAGATCTGAAATATTTTTTTCTTTGAAGATCTGACATTTATTCCTTTCAGTCTGAAAGCTCTCTCTCTCCTCCGCCTCCTCCTGCCCCTGCACAGGAAGGAAATTAAAGTTGGGTAGAAAATACAGGTCCGCATTGAAATTAAAAGCGGCTTTTAGAAGCATGGGGTGGTTACTTAACACTGTGATGGCGACATGGCCCACCTAGAAGCCTGTAGTTCCGTTTTGTAGAGAACTGAAATCTAGAGATGAGAGGGGCGCTTTTCTCGCTATCTGTGTTTTAATTTGTGTGTATTTATGAGTATCTTTTGAGTTTTAGAATATATTTTTTATGGTTTTGAGTTCATATTTTTAACATTGACTGGAGACGATTTTGAGCGAGTCGCAGGGACTTTTATTTAATATGACGCTGCTCTTGTCCGGAAGGAAATGCATGTTGACCATCAAAGAAACTTCAAATTTCATATAGCTGATATAAATGCCAATTTTTATAACAAATTCGATCTTCTGGAGAAAAAATTTCGAAGAAATTGTTTCGCTTTCAAATCGAGGTTGTTTCAAAATGAAGTTTTTAACGATGGTGGCTTATTCTCTAAGGACTTATTCTGCCCAGGTTAACTTTTGTTATTTTATAAGCAATGACTTGAGTTGTTGGATGGTTTTGTTGACAATGTGTGCCTTTTCATCAAATTTTCCGTATTGTGGGCATTTTTGATGTAAGCTGAAAATAAAAGCTAAAGTTTGAGACTAATTTACTATAGTTAAATCGCTTTGTTAATATTATTAATATTCTACTACTGCATGTTAGAGATCTGGACAATACTTGTAATTTGGACTATCAACACTAGAGAATTATTTCATTTCGGACTTTCTAAAACCCCTTTTGCTGCGGATTAGGCCCCCGACCATCTATCCAAATGGGGCCTGGAGCCCTGGACCCATTTACACGCACCAAAACCCTCAATTGTCATGACTTGAGGTGGGGGGGGGGTTATTTCCACGAGGAACCCCGTGAACCTTCCCAAGTTCCTCTGGGGCTCCAACTGGGCGCAAAGGTCTGGCCGAGAGGATGCTCTGTTGAGCCCACATCTTTGTTTTTTCCGAATGGTTTTAATGTGTTTCCTTATGATGGATGAGATGATGTACAGAGTGTGCTACTAATAAGCGAATATTATTTTGAACTCTACAGGCGTGTGTTATACTTTTATTGTGTATTGTAATCTGTTGAAAATCGTTTAAAGTTCTATTAATATTTGACTCTGTACAAATTCCAGTGTTGGATTCTCTGAGTTTGATATTAATTACATTTCCTATAGAACTGGTCTGTGTTTCGATTGAATAAAGCGCCAGAAAATTCTGTGATCCAGTTCTCTACTCGGAGAATTTGCTCGAGGGTTTTAAGAAGTCTGCGTGTTGGCGGGTTTTACAGTGCCTTAAGACATGAGTGGTTTTGGGGCCGATTTGATCAGTCGGTGTATAGACAGGGCCATATTAAGCCGGGGGCTGAGGGGCTGAAGCCCCAGGCCCACCATGAAGAAAAATAAGCCCACCGTTTTTCAAGCGACAATCGTTTTTGGCTAGTCGGAGATTTTTTCCTAGCGAAGACCTTTTTCTTCCTTGTCACAGATTTTCAATCAAGCGTTCTTTGCTAACAGCCCCAGGCCCATTCAGACCTTAATCCGGCCCTCTGTAGGCCTATGGACATGTAAAAGCATATAAAATTTCAGGGAATTGAGCAAATTCTCGGACAGGAACTTCATTTCTGTTTGTCCCCCTCTTCTTTGCTTCAAATAATCGATGAATAATCAATATTGACTGTCTCGATTTCGATCTACAACGCTCTAAATCAGTCACCTTCCAACCATTTCATACTACATACTGTGACTATATATATATATATATATATATATATATATATATATATATATATATATATATATATATATATAATAAATTTCAGAATTGTTAAAGTCTCACCTTGTTTTGTTCATATAAGAGAACGTCAAGATTATAGTGGTAACTTGTCTAAAAGACTGCGCGAACACTTTAAAATAAAATTAAACTAAATAGCTAGTCTTAAAAAGCCAGGACTTCAGTCGATTCCTGAAAATATCTTTAGCGACGATGACTCCCGTATGTCAGCAGGAAGCGAGTTCCAAAGCACCGCAGCAGCCACCTGGAAGGCACGATCTCCGACGGTGACAAGACGCGTTTTTGGAACCATATGAATCGAAGTCGCGGACGATCTAAGTCGTCTGCGGCCCCGAGGTCAGAAACACTAAAACTCGGATGCAAGATAATTCGGACCCATCCCGTGAAGGCAGCGATATACAAGAGTTGATAACTAAACATGATTTGCTCAGGCACTGACAGCCAATGAAGATCAACAAGAAGCGGGGTGACATGATCACATCGGGCCGAACGATAGATAAGACGAGCAGCACAGTTCAAAACAGACTGCAACCGGTCAAAAGAATTGACCCCGCAAGAACTGCATTGCCATAGTCGAGCCTTCAGTCAGTACCAGAGCAACAACCAACGTCTTAATCTGAAACAGACCGACGCAGACTCCTAATCAAACAAGTGAAGAGAAACAGATGGCGACAGTCTTGGATACATGCAAAAACCTAAAATTGTCGCTGCACTATCAAGGTAGATTCCCAAGTTACGCACCGAGGCAGCCGGGTGGAGCTCGAGATCGTGGATCTTGCCGTCATGCGGCAACAGGTGCTGTTGCCTCTCGGTATATACTATATACCTCCGATATATATCTCCATATACATATATATATGTATATAGAGTGTCAATTACTTTACGAGACAAAATGAAAGTCCTCCGGAATATCTCAGTGGCGTAGCCAGGATTCCATAATGGGGGCCACTTTGACATTTTTTGGTCCAAAAGTCTTGACGAGCAAAATAGGTCGCGTCGTTTCAAACGTTTTGAGGCTTTACTTAAAGCTCGAACTGCCTTAAGGTTAACTGGCTCCAGATTAATGTCCGTTGTTAAGTTTCCAATGTTAACTTTTTAATCTGATAGGATTGCATCAAGTTGTTGATACCCCCGGTAGTTCAATCGTTAAGTTATTTTGACATTTAGCTACGCTCCTTGGCCAACAACGCTCAAGAACGAAAAGCTATTGAATCTGTTCAGAAACAGGGTTATTTCTAGGATTATCAATTCGGGGGGGTTGATATATTCTGAGGGTTTCTTCCCTCCCCTTATGGCGAGCGACGCCATCTTAGCTGCATCATAATTAGAGGGTGTTGCTCTCAGATTCGGGTGGGGTGGGTATTAGGGGTGTAAAAATATCTCTGGTTCAGAAATGATTTTATATACATTCGAACTAAAAAGCAGCAACCTTTCCTCTTCCTCCGCATCCTCATCCTCTTCACCCATCTTCCTCTGGAACTACTCGTGGCAAACGTCCCACTGCCGTTAACCTGTTTTGAACATTCCCCTACAGGCAGTGGCGTAGCCAGGATTTTCGGAAGGGGGCTTGGTTTTTGGTTTTGACCGTGACCAACTTTGGAAAAATCCTGACAAGCAAAAAAACGTTATCACCTCTACTTTTTTAGCTGACAAGCAAAAACGGTCCTCGCCTCTTACTAAAACCTTTACCATCTATAGCCAAGGGGTTTTGACCCACCCCCCAAAGACGCTTCAAAAATAAAAAAATGCATGAAAACTCATAAAAATATTTTTTCGGCGGCCAAGGGGGTTTTAACTTCCAACCCCGCCTTGGCTACGCCACTGCCGACAGGTTTGTCTGCGCGTTTGCCTGTATGTTCGCCGTTGCCATGGACACCGATACGAAAAAAACTATTCGGGAAATTCTGCTGAATATTTATTAGAGTTTTGCGCGCTGCGGCGACTGCAAGTATGGGCCGGTCATCTTCGTTTTTCACCCGGTGATAATGATAGCATCAGAGGAAAATATATTTGAAAACGACCAGCCAATGATCGATTATACAGGTAGGCAACAGGTAACGTCTTTGTTCCACCGCTTTGTCAGACAGTTACCTTCTGTTGTCGCTAACATGCCGGCGTCTCTAAGTTTTTTTTCAATTTTTGCCAATTTTGTGAGCTAAATTTAGGTTAAATTTAGAATGACGTCATAATTGTGTTACGTAATGTTTTGTGTCGATTTCTTTAGCGCTCGTTATGCTAATGCTTAGACTATACGAATTAACTGTCCTCCAGCGGTCCTTTCTGTTGGTTGCACGTGTTTTGGTAGTTGTGTGCAGCTGTCTTGTCGCGTATTTATCACAGCGCCCCGTTCTTTGATCGTCATCTGCTGTCAGCTTCACTGCCCCGTTGCTCCTGACACGAAGCAACTTGGCACATTGTACAGGCCATTTGAAGTTCCACTCCGTGCCGGCTGCCCGATAAATATAATTTCCTACCCCCAGGCATTGAATCCAGGTCGATAGCATGCAAATTATTTGCATTTATGCGCTAGAAAATTTAACACGAAAGCCGGTTAGTTGTCTACCATAAGACTTGGGACTTGCAGTTCTTCGGCAAAGCGATATTTCAAAATCGATTCATGTTTTCGTCCACACAGAGTGACACAGACACATGATCTACAAAACCTACTCGTTGTGGTAAAAAAAACTCAAAGACGGTGGTGACTTTATACATATTGCCATGAAAATTTTGAAAATTATATTTATCCGTGACCATTATTGTGCTTTGCCCCTGGAAAAATTTATGTGGGAGCCACTGTACTTACCGGTAGTTGTATATTTGATACATTTTCTTGCGTTAGTATTCGATATAATTTTCTTTTATTCGTGTTCTGACTCATTCCTATATTCTAACAGGAATTGGGGGTTTTGTGGGCATTTGGTGAAATTTGTCGAAATGTGTACAATCAAAGAATGCCTCAGAAATACATCAAAAGTCATCCTGCTAATCGTCAACCTTCTCTTTCTCGTAAGTTGGATCAGTATTACGCGTAACTTACAGTTTACTGTATATACAGTGTAAATTGTAAACTGTAACATGTGTCCTAATGTAACACGTCCACTGCTCCATTTAATTCAATATAGGACCTATTTGATTTTATTATACGCTACTTTCAAAAATAAAGCAATATAAAATAAAAGGTCGAAAAATTTGGGAGAACCCATTTATAAATTCGGAAAACATTTGTGGTCGATATCTGGCCTAATCGGCCAGACCTCTGTCTAAAAAGGAGTCTAAAATAATAGGAATATATAATTTTTATAATTCTCTAAAATCTTTAAATTAATAGTAAAAGTTAGGGAACTGAAGAATCCAAAATTTCTAAATGGTGTCGACCTCGACTCCTGAGGGGCAACCCAGCCCCTTTTCATTTCGCCTGATCGATCTGCCACCAGTGGCGGCTCCAGGATTTGGAAAGTGGGAGGGGGTATTTGCGGTGACAACTTCTAAACATGCGAGGCCCACTATTACTGATGAACCTGGACTATAGTCTAGTTTCTTACAATAAGTACGGGGGGACCACTGGGAGGAACCAGGCATTCATTAGGGGACAGGACCCTCCGTGGAACTGCCTCTGCTTGCCACCATTCCCTGGTAGACGCAGGTCAGTGGCTATTCTAGCCACCTGGACACTGGAAGGAGTTTAAATTTTTTTTGGGGGGGGGGGACAAACATACATTGGGGAGGTCATACTACTTGCCAAAATGTCAACATTTGGGAGGGAGGGTTCAAACTTTAGTGGGAAATTCTCCCCAGAGGAGGCCTAGAATAAACACTGGACGCAGGTGTGGTTGCGTGGACGATGAACAAGGATAGCCTGGGTTTCAGCTGCTGGGGTTGCTGATGCTGGCGATCGGGATCACGATGGTGGCATCGCCGGAGGAGATTGTCAGAACCGTGCTGCGGATGGGTCAATGCCGAGAAGTACATGCAGACGATCGGAGACGTCAGCAGCATCGTCCGAGGCGTCGGCATCTTCATGGTGATACTCGGCATCGGAACGACGCTCGTCAGCGCCCTCGGGTTCTTCGGTGCCTGTAGCGAGAGCCTACCGCTTCTGACGCTGGTGGGAGTGCACCCTTCGATACGATAAGACGGTCTTCTATACTATAAAACGCCACTGTTTTTGGCAGCGGTACCAGTGGCGTAGGCAAGGGGGACTTGGGGGGAGCTAACCCCCCCCCTTGAACGTCGAAAAAATATTTTAAATGAGTTTCCGTGCATTTTTAATGTTTTGACGCGACTTTGGAAGTCCAAACCCCCCCCTTTGCTATAGACTGTAAATGTTTAAGTAGGAGGCGAGGAACTTTTTTTTGCTTGTCAGGATTTTTGCAAAGTTGGTCACGGTCAATACCAAAAACCAACTCCCCCTTCTGGAAATTCTGGCTACGCCACTGAGCGGTACACACGGTTAGGGTCAGGGATAGCGTCAGTGGCGGCTCCAGGATTTGGCAAGTGAGGGGCGGGCGTTGGGGTTGGGACGAGTTGGAGTAGGTGCTAGCACCTTACCAGTCAAAATTGTATTCAATCAATCAGTTCTATTGAATGATTAAGATCTTGTCTTGATTAAATAATTTTTCTGTAAGAAGGCAGACGCATTTCTAGAGGATGTTAATGGCACCTGTTGCTTGCAGTGGCGTAACCAGGATTTTCCGAAGGGGGTATGGTACCCATGATTTCCAACTTCGGACAATTCTGACAAGCAAAAAAGATGGTCAGCTATTATTTTGGTTGATTAAGTGATGTGTATAGGTATATCAGTGTTTATTCTAGCCACCTTGACATTGGGGGAGTTTAACATTTGGGGAGAACAGACATTTGGGAGGTCATACTACTTTCCAAAATATACACAAAAAATTTGGGTGGATTTCAAACTTTGAGGGGTGAATCCCCCACTTCACAGAAGATCTAGAAAAAACACTGAGGTATATGAACGAGTACAACTTTATTGATACGCAATAAAAAATTTTGGTCGAAGAGGGAAGGGGGGTTTAATTACCCCCATGGCTTCATCACTGGTTGCTTCGGTGCATTGTTCACATATCGTCTGTTGCTGTCACGTTAGTATTTGGTTTTCGTCATCGTAATTCTTTTGGCTCAAATCGCTTTCATCGTCTTCACACTCTTTTTTCCGGCACAGGTAAAGTTCGCTCAACTACAATATGAGAGACTACCACTTAGACTCTTGACTTTCTCTAATATAAACGAATTTACATTACTCTAATTACGTATTGCCATACTCTAATGATGGCGAATTGCATTAATCTAATACCGAATTACATTACTCTAATTACGAATTACATTAAATTACATTACTCTGCGGATTACATTACTCTGTGCCGACACGTCATTGGTCAGATTTAGAAAATACAGTGGAACTTCGTTATAACGGGCTCGGTTATAACGTATATTCGGGTTTATAGTACCGTCCCGTTTTGTGCGCCGACGTGTTGGATACCTTAGTATTGGGAGCCACTTGGGCTTTACCAGGGGCTTGTTGCCTAGCAACTGGAAGATTTGTTGATTGAGGTTTTTAGAAAAATCATTTTGCTTTTCTACAGTTCGACAGTGAAATCAGGAAAAGGTCAAACGCCACGATGATCACCGACTTCACCCAGGGTGAAATTCACTGCTGCTACTCTATGGTCTCCGTTACGATATGATATCTATGGTTGGGTGGGGGTCCGCTTGTGTGGATGTATTCCATGTGTGTTCTCCTGGAAGCTTAGCCACGGTAGCCCCGTGCGATTGTGTACACTGTACTTTACATTTCTAGAGAATTAAAACAGATAATGACTGTATTCTTTCATTTACAGTTAATTAATAACTGCGACAAAGTGACGGTAATAAGTGTACTGCCGTGTCAAGACGTTCCTGGCGTTTATAGTCTATTGATAACTCGAGCAGTGGCTGAACCGATTTCAAAATAGCGTTTCTGCAAGATTCAAGAAATATTGATGTCTGTCTTAAAGCCTCCATCAGGGCCTATCTAATGCCGATTGAGTCCAGGTGCAGTATTTATTATGCTGCTCTACTGAGGGGCTGTGGCGGTTTCAGGAATTCTTGGTGGGGGATGAAAAAATTTATAGGAAGTTGGTGGGGGGTGCAAAATGAAGAGGAAGAAAAGAGTGAAAAAGTCATTGTTAGTAGTGTTTTGCTCAGGAAACGTTAACCCCTTAACTGTGTATTTAACTGTAACTCGATGTAAAATGGACGGTATTTATCCGGGATCCCCAGTTAAGGGGTTAAGAAACCTTGCCAAAAAGGCCGACAAGCAAAAAGGTCATTCGCAGTATTTTTCATTACATTTTCTTAAAAACTCACCGGAAAATAGGTCGACAAGCAAAAAGGTCACCCGGAACCCCGGTGGGGGGATGCATCCCCAGTCATCAAAATGATGGAACCGCCACTGCCGAGGGGTGCAGGTTCAAAGGGCAAAGTTCATATTGGGTTGACAGTTATTTTTGCGTTTTCAGGTATACAACTTCAGAAAAAGATAGCAGTGGTTGACGCCGACTTAAATGGCTACGTGTGGGCAGCACTTCAATTTGGAGTCAGTATATATATATAGCTCATATATATTTCATTAAATTATGACTATAAGAGCAACGACAACGGCGACGATGCTGACGACGACGACGACGACGACGATGACTATAATCTATAATATTCTATATATAGTTCCTGCTAGCCTGAGCCTTTTTTGTTGCCGACAGGTAAGCCGCATAAGCGCTTTAATCTTATGTAATATCGTTCGACAGAAAAGGTGCTGTGGTACGGATGGACCAAAGGATTACCTGAACGAAAGGCGGTATCCCAGAGATAAGAGAACGATTCAGGTTTTCGGCGGCTTCAAACGAACCGTCAACTATCCGATCTCCTGCTGTAGGCTGAAACCAGGGGTCGGACTCACGGACATCTCTGGCCAGGACGACTTCGTGGACTTGGTCGGATGTCTGGCCGAATATCCGAGTCCTGCAACCCCGGGTCCTACAACAAACAGGTTCTGTCCTATCATATCCTATTCCTATATAATCGGGAGTTATGGATGGAAATGGTATTTCGTACACCCGGACTCCTATCTTGATCGATATGATGATGCGCTGAGCGCTGACTGGCTGACCTATACAGAAAACAGCGAACTGGCCACGGCCATCTAAATAGTAAATACTATCTGTTTGCCCGTCAAAAATGACGGCAGAGCGGAACGTCGCCTCATCACCGCCGAGCTCCGCCCATTATGAAATTACGCTGCGTAGCAACGATCATGCAATTACAGCAGCGCCTCGACCAATAAAACGTATACTTAATAAGTTAATATGTCTCGCAACGTCCCATTGGTTGACCGCTGTACTCTGCACCTGCCTTGACTGTCGTCACGTGACTAGATCCGTAGCTATAATTAGATCAGTGTTTATTCTAGGCCTTCTCTGGGGGGAATTCCCCATCAAAGTTTTAAAATCCCCCAATTTTTTATATGTTGGCTGGGGAATGGAAATCCCCCCAGGTGTGGAGACAGACCTTACCCCCCAAACATTTCAAAATCCCCCAATGTCAGGGTGGTTAGAATAAACACTGAATTAGATTGGTCTGTGCGTTGCTTAGGACTGTTACTCGGTGGTCAAAGCTTCGTTGAAAGAGACGTCAAGACTTGCCTCTTGGATAGCTATCTTTGTCATCGTCGTTCAGGTGCATCCAGTCGTTCATTCGTTCATTCGTTCATTCGTTCATTCGTTCGTCATCATCTCCGAATGTAAATAATTCTTAAGTCCTTTGAACCATAAATCCATTGAATACATTTTACATTTCATCTCTTATTAAACAACTTTTCCATTTCAGACCTTAGGGGTTGTCCATTAATTATGTCAACGATTTCTGGGCAATTTTTGACCCCCTCCTCCTGTCAACAACTGTCAACTTTCAGTGACCCCCTTATAATTATGTCAAAAACTTTTGATCCCCCCAACTAAAATTAGTGACGGGTTTCCCTAAAAAGTTTAGAAGGTTATTATTTTTGCGTCGATAACCATTTTCGCCTTTTTTGCTCATCAAGTGCCATAATGTGGTGATGATGACCTTGCTTTGTTCGCTTGTCATGCTTTTTCCACTGTAATAAATAGTATTCCATGAAATTTCTTATTATTTTTGTATCATTTGTAAAAAAAATGAAATTGTTGACGTCAACTTCTCTTGACCCCTCTGTCAACAACTGTCAAACCCCTCCCCTATTTTGTTGACGTAATTAATGGACAGCCCTTTGCCAGCATTATGCACTCCTATGGGTGGCGTAGCCAGGATTCCGGAATGGGGGGCATCGACACTGTTCAGGTGTTGACGGGCCAAAAAACGTCGTCGTGTTCATCTCCAGCGCTTTGAACTTCATAATACCTACCCCCTCCCCCCAAAAATAACAAACCTACGATTCTGTGTAAATCCCACGATCGCGGTCCCATCCCGGATAGGGGGCCGAGCCCTCCTCCGTGTAGGGATATTTTTACACCCTCTAACACCCCCAACGTCTCTCCAATTTGAGACCGACACCTCGAACCCCCCATTTACGCCCCCTCCCATTTTAGCTATGGGATGGCCGTTTTATTGTTTGTCAGACTTTTTTGGCAGGGGACCCCCATAATTTGCCCACACCCCCAAATTGATAATCCTAGAAATAACCATGCCCCGTGGCTTAGCCAATCTTGCCTGTTGGTCGTTATTACACAGACAGCCAATTTAATCAGCGCCCATTGACTTATGTATGAGTTATATATATATATATATATATATATATATATATATATATATATATATATATATATATATATATATATTGTATATTCTATACTAAACTGTCGGCTAAACGGTTGACGGCTAGAAAGGTGAACGTTCAAAGGTCGCAGCCGGGTTCAATGGTTCAATTGTAGGTCTTCATCGTCGCCTTCGGGTTCATCCTCTGTTTCGTTCACAATGGTCGTAGCCGGACGACGTCCAGCACTGCGAATGACGTCACATGAAACAAATGACAAAACCGACTCACTCACTGGACCGTCATCTCTTTCTCTCTCTCTCTCTCTCTCTCTCTCTCTCTCTCTCTCGTTGGATCTTGTTGGTATTCAAAAATGCAGCGTATATTCAAAGACAAATGTTTTGATTTAAATGCAACATAATGATGACAAATCTCATGATTTCTGCTTAGTCATTTTCGTCGATTTCGACAAAAGTGAGATTGATGTAACTGATTGTTGAATAAATTCTGTCTGCTGTGGACAAAACATGAAAGAAACCGAGTGCAATGTTGGCCGTAGAAATGTCTTCCACTCGACGAACCAGCGTGGGCGCAGCCAGATCCAGATAACGAACGCCACTTGGCTGCTAGAAATGTTTTTGAACTCAGTAAACCAACGTTTTACAAAAATTATCGCACAAGCCACGACAACGAAATTCTCGAGTAGTCCGGAATCTTGTTCTGCGCTGCTCGGTACCAGAATAATCATTAATGGATTTATTTATTCACGAATACGAATTCAAATACAACGTAGTGATCTTGAAACAGAAGTTTTCGGACAGAAAGTTTGTTTGAAGATCAATCTATAGTTTCTTTGACAGTTTCTACAATCGTGTCACCGCTGCCCCTTGGCATTTCCGCCGAACATTGTGCCATCTCCAGGAAATAAATTGTCAGTTAGGCACCTTCCGGTTATTTAAAAGCTCACTAGGCCTACTATTAGGATTCAAATCCCTACACTGATAATTAAGTAATATAACCCAGTTGATGCGAGACGTAATTTCAAGACCACTTTTCTTCTTAAATTGTTCTATTTTTGTCATTTCCAAAATTCGAACGAATATAAAATCAAACAAAAACATTCATACTGTACGTCCTACAATTCTATTATTATTATTATTATTAGTAGTAGTAGTAGTAGTAGTAGTAGTAGTAGTAGTAGTAGTAGTAGTAGTAGTAGTAGTAGTAGTAGTAGTAGTAGTAGTAGTAGTAGTAGTGCTAGTAGTAGTAGTAGTAGTAGTAGTAGTAGTAGTAGTAGTAGTAGTAGTAGTAGTAGTAGTAGTAGTAGTAGTAGTAGTAGTAGTAGTAGTAGTAGTAGTAGTAGTAGTAGTAGTAGTAGTAGTAGTAGTAATATTGCAACAGCCGGATATCTTTTGAAAAGATGCTAGACTAGTCATTTTAACCCTCATCCGAACAAGGGGTCTGGTGACTCTGGTCAGCCCCTGTATATAAATAATGCATTATGTATATAAATTTCATTTTTTGCGTGATCGCTCTTATTACTTTGTTTCTACGTAGTATGGCTACAGTGAGCGCATCTGAACGACAGAAAGTTGATCTGATGACGAAACTGTTGATTCTGGAGAAACCGATGCAGCCATGCATAAATAAGTCAAGATCTGGATATGTCTGACAGTCAAGCCCACTTCCACAAAACGAGCTCGGTTGCATAATGTTGTAAATGAAAAGCGTGGAACAGAAGAGTATTCGAGAGAGATGGCTTCGACTTATTCCTAACTGTCGAAACGAAGGAGATTGTCGTTCGATATAGACCTATACAAGCCATGCAGAAGGCAACCGTGTATTACGAAAAACGGAATATGGAGCATATTGATTGTAAAGCATGGAAAGATGTTCATCTTTGACCAGAGGCGTAGCGTCCCAATGGCTACTATGGCTCTAGCCATGGGCGGCACACATGATGGGGATTGGGGGTGGCAAGTTTGTCAGCTATAATAAGATCAAATTGGGGCGGCATTTTTTCCAGGAGCCATGGGCGGAACAAGTTCACGCTACGCCACTGAAAACCTGCTGTAGGCCTATAATTAATGAACCAGATATCTTAATACGCGACTCTTCCCTCGATCGCCCTACTAGTCATTCCGCAAGATATTCGGCAGGACTTTCATTTAGTTGATGTCCCTCGTTCTCGTACAGTCATTGGCGTTAGTGTGTAGTATGAAATGGCTGTGTGTGTTCTATTTCGAACCCTGTAGATCGAAATTGATAATGATATTATTGATTATTCTTGCAAAAGTTAAAGCAATGAAGATGGAACAAGAGGAAAATGTGGATTTTGTCAGAGAATTTCTTCAAATCGATTAGATTTTTTACATATCTAGAGCCTATATACCCTCTTTCAACAGCGAATTCAAAGCGGCCTGGTTCATTGAAATCTTACTGATAGAAAACAATAATTATAAAACTACTGCCGCCGAACACTGATGTTTAACAGCAAATAACAGCCAATTAACTTTAGGCAATCACGTGCATATTAAACTGCGTTTCGACGTCGATTAGGGTCAATCCGCTCATAAAATCTTCATTTAAATAACATTAAAATGCGCCGCTTGGACGAGCGCTTGTAGCCCTGTATGCTGGACGTTTATGGTTTAAGTATAAGGACGTGCCTTGAGGACTACGCTTGATTAGGCAAAATAAGTTTGTTACTTTTTCTAGCGCTCATTAATGTTCTAGACATTTGGTGTAGATACGGGCCACCCCCGTCATGGATTACCCCACCCCACCCCCTATCCATCCCTCCCCGGACCCCTATCCAGGCAGTCTGTGCGTATGCCTAGTGGGTACGGTTTCTTACGCGTAGCAAGGTACAATATCGCCAGCGCTTCTGAGAATATTGCCACAAAGTTATCGAACGTTGGGGGTGGGGGTGGGGGTGGTGGAGGAGATGTCTTGCCGGATGACAGAAGATTTTAAGGACAGGCTGAGAGAAAGGAGAGGCAGTAGTAGGCTGTGGCTTCTGTGTAGTAGTAGTAGTATAGATCATCTAAACTTTAGAACACTTTGCAGAACTGTGGTCGTTTAAGTGGAAGTTTGTCTTGAAATCGCAGGTTTTTTGGCGTCGAAGTCGATTAAATTTGCTGCCTTCAGCTTCAGAATCTGTGAGTCAGAATAAATGATAAATCACCGTCTTCTTCTTTAACCCAGAACTTTGATTAAATGAATCTCAAGATTTTGCTGTAATTCAATGTAAAAAAACTCTATGGAATCAATATATATTATTCGTTATTCATCATTCGTTATTATTCATTAAAAGACAGTCCTTTGCAGAAAGTCATTTGATTAAATGAATTTTTCAAGATGTTCATCGCGAAAATTGCAGATCCTCTCAAACAAAACTCCCATCGAATCAATCTTAATAATTATTCGTTATAATTGTTTTTTCAAATTCGCATAGATAGATAGATAAACATTTATTTATTGGACCACCACATGAATTTAGTAATATGTCGTAAATATAACAAGTAACTAAAACGAAGTGAGTGTTCCAAAGGAACGCAGAAGGTTAACTGTGACCTGCGCCCAAGCATGGCTTTATAACTATGTAACTAAATATACTCAGGGAGTCAGAGCCGGATTAAGGTTCGAGTGGGCCTGGGGATGAGAAGTAAAAAAAGGTCGTCGCTTCCATAATTTGAAAATTGCCCCTTGTAAAGTTTCTAAAATTTCCCGCCGCCTTCACTGAAAATCGCTGACAAGCAAGAAAGGTCGCCGCTTGAAAAACAGTGAGCCTATTTTTTGTGGTGGGCCTGGGGCTTCAGCCCCCTCAGCCCCCGCCTTAATATGGCCCTGAATATAAACTAGATCAATACCACAGTAAGCTGTTAAACTGTATACATTACACATACTGTAACTACAACGCATTATAATGAGTCATCTCAGTGGCGTCGCTAGGGTTGGTGTCACCCAGTGCGGTGGTAAAATCGTGGTGTCACCCATTTAGACTTGGGACCTCTTCTAAATCTTCCCTATTTTTCCTTCTCAAATATCGTGACAAGCAAAAAAGGTCATCCTTGTCCGCTTGCCGTGACAAGCAAAAAAAGTCATCATTGTTTGGTGTCACACCCCTAGATGGTGTCACCCGATGCGGTCCTCACCCCCCGCACCTCCTCTCGACGCCACTGAGTCATCTGTTACGACTTGATATTCTGATGACTATCGCAGTTGAATTATGACTAGAATATTAAGAGATATTTCGTGACTAAATAGGCTGTTTCTGCTTAAAATATTTTATTGATTCTTGGGATGTACTCGACACTCGAAGACATGACGCAGTAACTGTTTAGGAAACGATCTACGCAATATACAAACATGTCCTTATACTGTAGATGATAATAATACACTAATACAGTATCATCTAATAAACTTAGAGTTAATGCTTTTGTAGGCAACTTACAGTAAGTACAATGGTATATTAGATGAGTTGGATTTATACATAGCGATTAGTGTACAGGGCGTATTAGGAACTGACATGTAATCTGTGTGCTGTCTTGGGTTGTATACATAGCCTCCTGCGAATTGTACTTGCTTTTTTAGAGAATCAAAGATGACAGCTGTAGCGGACAAACGGAAGATGGAATAGAGGGATGTATGTGGTTTTCAAAACAGGAGAAATCCTATTAGACCACTTACAATCCAGTTATTATTATTATTATTATTATTATTATTATTATTATTATTATTATTATTATTATTATTATTATATTTCACACAGGTTTGCTTAGCCTCCTAAACCACTTAAAATCACATCACGTTATTATTATTATTTTCAGGTTTTGTTAGTTAAAAGAGAACTCGCACAGAATGTGTAGCTGCAAGTGCGTTTCGAAATTCATCCTCATCGTCGTCAACCTCATCTTTCTGGTAAGAATCAAAAAGTTCTATCGAGGCCATAGGCGGATTTTATTAAAGGCTAGGGTAGGCTTAAGCCTACCCAACTAATCCCACCAAAACAAAAAAATGTTTTTCCATCAACACCAGCCAGGTCTGTCGCGTGCTGGATGGCACCCCAGACTCCCATGCTAGCCTACCCCCAAATATTAAACTCTAGATCCGCCTTTGATCGAGGCGCTGCATAACTTCTCACTTAAATTCGATAGGATTGTTGAGTCGAAGAGAGAATATTTAGACATTTCTGACTGTTTGGCTGCTGTGACGAAAATGTAAAAACTGTGCATTGATGTGTGTCTCCCTCCCCAGCCTGTGTTATTTCTTGGATTATCAATTTATCAATTTTGGGGGGGGGTCGGTAAATTCTGGGGTCCCCTGCCAAAAAGTCTTGACAAGCAAAAAAGTCATCCCACATCTGAGATTGCGGCGGGTGGTGGTGTTTGGGGTGTCGGTCTCAGATTGGATTGTTGGGGGTGTTAGGGGTGTAAAAATATCCCTGCCCCAGCCAAATCAGTCCCCCCTCCCAAAAAGGCCTGGAGTCTGGATAGAACACTGCAATGAACATAGATTAAGACGCCGTTCATACTAGTTTGGGTGAATTGGTTCTCGTGGAAGTTCTGCCATGCTAAACCCAACGGCACCGATCTCGCACATTTTCATATCTCTATGAGTTCAGTTTGCTCTCAGTTTATTAGTCAAACGGACGAATTTGACACCGTTTTTTGTATCCTAACATCACTTCTTGTCCTGCGTTCTATTGCTGTTTTTATGCAAATGCAAACGTTGCAATTAGAAAACTTCTGCTGCAAGAAATCTAGATTTATATCTAGGAAGTTCAATAGGTTAAATCAGATCAAAATATGAGTTTTAAAATCTCCTCTCTCTCTCTCTCTCTCTCTCTCTCTCTCTCTCTCTCTCTCTCTCTCTCTCTCTCTCTCTCTCTTTCTCTCTCTGTCTCTCTGTCTATGTGTGTCTGTCTCTTTCTGTCCTCCTGCCGTTCGTCTGTTTGCGGTGTAAGTTTGTTCTCGTGTTACATACTTCGAAATTCTAGTTTTAACAGTACAGTGCAACTGTACGGTACAATATCTGCGTGTGTTTTGGCATTTGATGCATTGTGTTGTCAACCATTTACAACCGGGTTCAAAGTTCATAAGCACCGTAGTTATTGGAATATGATTGTCTACTTCTTCTTCTTCTTCTTCTTCTTCTTCTTCTTCTCCTCCT
>CM030860.1:11314906-11337406 GCA_018105865.1 Metaphire vulgaris | reverse complement strand
TGCATTTTTGGAATTTGACATTTTAAAATTAGATTCTACTGTGTTCGGTAATTGATCGGCCGTTACTTGGCGTTGTGCGACCGGTTTCCGTCAGAACACCGAAGTTAAGCAACGTCGAGCGCGGTTAGTACTTGGATGGGTGACCGTTCCCGGGATCGAGTCGTGATGCCGGCAGCCACCAAGCCGTTCATCGCTTAGGCGTCGATAAATTTGCAACGGCGTTAAGCTGAGAAGGTAAAACGCGGATCTGGAGATAGCAATGGTGAACTAATCTAGATTGATGGCGTAAGCCATCTGCCTGTGAGGCTTCTTGTCTGCAAAACGGGGATCAGCGCCGGATTCTATACGACTACCTATATACATTATCATTTCGATTTTGTATACCTATCAGGCGTTAAATTATGTTTCCATTTTTAAAATTCATATTATAAAGGCGCCAAATAATCGTGCGAATGATTGAATTGCTAAGTTGGAATCCATCGCGGCGCTATATAAATTATGACTGCATAACTAATAACGTGATTGCTTTGTTTTACGTGTTTTTCAGATCATCTTGATAATATCGACCATCTGCATTTGCAGAGCAATCAAAAAGGGCGATGACTAACTCCACTCCAAAATACCCCGTCTTCCTTTCCCTTCTTCAGTTCCTCTTTAAAGTCTTCTCCTTCCTTCCTTCCGTCCTGCTTCTCTTTCTCTCTCTCTCTCTCTCTCTCTCTCATGGGCGCCCGCAGAAATTTTTCCAGGTGGGTGCAAAACAGGGTCTTGTGACAAAATAAATGAAAAAATTTTCCAGAGGGGTGCAAAACAAGGTTTTGTGACAAAAGAAACAAGTAATTTTACTTTTTTCATAACTCCACATTTTTCCAGGGGGTGCAATTGCACCCCCTTGCACCCCCTCCGGACGCCCATGCTCTCTCTCTCTTCTCTTTCTCTCTGTCTCTGTCTTTCTTTCTCTCTGTCTGTCTGTCTGTCTGTCTGTCTGTCTGTCTGTCTCTCTCTCTCTCTCTCTCTCTCTCTCTCTCTCTCTCTCTCTCTCTCTCTCTCTCTCTCTCTTCTACTCTTCCATATATAAGATGTCACGAATGCTTATCAGAAAATTATCAATCGTAATCGAGCATCTACAAACAGTCTGATTTTAAATATCGTAAATGATAAATATTCGTGTGCCTTGCTTATATAAAAGAAAACAAAAACCGGTTGGTTTGCCTATCACGTGCTATATAAAAATCAAAGTTTTAGGAATTACCGTGATCGATGTCCGTGCCGAACACCACGTGACCAGAAACCCTAGCGGACGATATGAAAGCTGTCAATGCATTGAATTTCAAATGAATGCCGGGCGATCTCTTTACTGTCGGCATGCAGATGAATGTCAGTATATTAAAAAGCCATAAAATCGTGGGAGCGCCCCCAAAAGTTCGATACATGGACAGATGACGTCTGCTGGGAACTGGGTGCCCCACATCTGGATGCATCCCCCGCCCCAAATCCGTCAAAAAATTGGACACAGTTGCTGACAAATACTCCCTGAAAACAAATATGGATAAAATGCATATTTTCAGTGGTTTGTGAGATAATTATCAATTTGACGTCATCATTCATCATCATCATCATCATCATCACCACCACCGGAAATAGACAGGCGCTTGAGTGAAAGTACTGATTACGGATATATCTTAAGACATGTATCAACTTTTAGTTATTTAACCCCTTAACTGGGGATCCCGGACATATCCATCCATTTTACATTGAGTTACAGTTAAAATACGCGGTTAAATGGCTAATACAACTCTTTGTTATTAAGATTTTCATGATCCAATCTTCTAATGCATTTGAAAATTAACGTGAACATTGATTTGTTTTTGTCCTCTTTAAACTGTTAGGTTAACCCCTTAACCGTGTATTTAACTGTAACTCAATGCAAAATGAGCGGATATATCCGGGGTCCCCCGTTAAGGGGTTAAGTAATTGCATACGGCCAACCACCCCATGATGCTGCTTTGCTGTGTTGATTTACATGGAGACTATAATAAATTATAGAGTTACTAGGTCTGATAGGCGTACACGTTTATAATAGCGATGTCTGTTCCTATTATTTCGCTTCGGTTAAATCGAAATTCTGGATCGTTTAAGCTTTGATGTATTAATTTTTGCAAATAAACGCAATTTTACTTTCTCGTATACTTATTTCGTTGCGTTTATCATCTTATACCGTGCGGAAAAATACTATTTGAAAGCAGTGGCGTAACGTGGGGGGGGGCGGGGGGGCACTTTGTTGACTGCCCCCGGGCCCCGGGCGGGGGGCCCCCAAAGAGGGGTCTAAGCTAGGGTTAGGTTAGGGTTAACCCTAATTTCTTAACCCTAACAACCCTAACACCCTAGAAATGAACGTGCTGACGACCTTTTTTTTTGCTCGTCAGCTCGAAACTTTGGGGCCCCCATGGCAAAGATGCCCCCCGGGCCCCCAAAAGTCACGCTACGCCACTGTTTGAAAGGTATGCTTGCATCGTATAGATGACGTATCAGTCAGCCTGTATGTCTGGCTGTTTGTTTGTCTGTCCGTTCGTCCGCCTCTCTCTCTCTCTCTCTCTCTCTCTCTCTCTCTCTCTCTCTCTGATAATTCTTTGCATTTCCTTATTTCCGCCTATTTCTTGCTCTTCCTCAATTCCTAAAGTTGACGCCCCTATCTTGGATATCCCCTCTGGCTGAGGAGGGAGAAGGAAGGAGGGGGAGAGGAAGAGGAGGAGCAAGAGGAGCATTGGACATAGTGTTGGACACGGTCGAGCGATTGTAACACTCGATAGAAGTCTCTTCTTGGGTAGAGAGAGAGAGAGAGAGAGAGAGAGAGAGAGAGAGAGAGAGAGAGGTCAGACAGTTTGGCAGTATAGTATTCTCTCTTGGCGCGATTGCAGTTAACGGGGAGCTATGCTGCAGAACGAACGTAGGGTAGGTATCGATCAGCGATCGATTAATTATTGAAAGTAATCGATACGTATCGTCATGAAGAGAGAGAGAGAGAGAGCATCTTAAACAACGTCGGTTGCATAGTAGGGTTAAAGTCGAGTCCCTCTCTCTCTTCCTTTCTCTCTCTCTCTCTCTCTCTCTTTCTCTCTCTCTCTCTCTCTCTCTCTCTCTCTCTCTCTCTCTTTCTCTCTCTCTCTCTTTCTCTTTCACTCTTATTCTCTTCCTCTCTCGTTCTTCCTCTATCTCTCTCTCTTCCTCTCTCTTTTCCTCTCTCTCTCTCTCTCTCTTCTCTCTCTCTCTCTCTCTCTCTCTCTCTCTCTCTCTCTCTCTCTCTCTCTCTCTCTCTCCGGTTGTAAGAAATAAATAAATGGAAAATAAGGAATCGTGTTCACACATTCATTCGTTCGTTCGGTGACAGTTTGTCGCTAGGAAATATGTTGGGGCAATTCCAAGCACGGACGCATGTTTGTGTTGGCTTGTGTCTAACTTACCGCGAAAGAGAAAGAGAGAGACAGACAGACAGACAGACAGACAGACAGACAGACAGAAGAGAGAGAGCGTTGGTGTTCATATAATAACACAACGCGTCGTCCATTGTGGACCGTCGTATCCTTTCTATTTTTCTGAGTTTCGGTGTTAAACAAACATTTGTTGAGGTATGTAGACCTGTTATAGCACTGCCTTTGCCACAGGTCGGAGCGTGAAACTGTCACTTGGCCAGGTTGTCTGTCGCGGCATCACGCACTGTATCCAAAGCATGTCCTATCTGCACTCTTCCTCTCCCTCTCTCCCTCTCTCCCTCTCTCACTCACTCACTGTCTCGTTTTCCTCTAAGCAGCTAAAACGCATTGTGTGATTTTTACGCTTTTCTCTGTTTGTAAGACTACTACTACTACTACTACTACTACTACTACTACTACTACTACTACTACTACTACTACTACTGCTACTACTACTGCTACTGCTACTGCTGCTGCTGCTGCTGCTGCTGGGCTGCTGCTGCTGCTGCTGCTGCTGCTGCTGCTGCTGGCCTGCTGCTGCTGCTGCTGCTGCTGCTGCTGCTGCTGCTGCTGCTGCTGCTGCTGCTGCTGCACTACTGCTGCTGCTGCTGCACTGCTGCTGCTGCTGCTGCTGGGGCTGCTGCTGCTGCTGCTGCTGCTGCTGCTGCTACTGCTACTACTACTGCTGTTACTACTACTACTGCTACTACTGTCACTACTGTTTACTACTACTACTGCTGTTGCTGTCACTGCTGATTCTGCTGCTGCTGTTGATGATGGTGATGATGATGATGATGGTGATGATGATGATGATGATGATGATGATGATGATGAAGATGCTACAGCAAATAGTAGTTTACGAATTTAAATTCAAGTTTTGGGCAGACGACTAAAGTGAATATGACAATGATGATGATTGCGATAACTTATATAGGCATTATTTTTCAGCAGCAGTTCATCCACTGACCGGACTCTGTTTAAGTTAATAAGGTGTTTATCATTAAATCACGCACACGGTATAAATTCGATTTGCGTCATTCGAGCGACAATCGTGACGTCATCATCTCCGTTTGAAATCATAAATTCATTCTTTAAGACCGACAACAGACGAACGTATAGAGAGGAACCAAAGAAACTAACGTTGTTTGCCGCACACTAATTGGCAATGCGACAAAATATTTCTCCCAGCGAAAAACATATCCTCCCACCTCTCTCTCTCTCCCTCTCTCTCTCTCTCTCTCTCTCTCTCTCTCTCTCTCTCTCTCTGCTTCTCTGCCCCATTCTTCCTTGTGTTGTTCTCGCTGTGTATTTCCCGCGAACGCTGAAATTCCTTATTAATTTTTTTGCAGTTGCCAAGACGACGATAGCCGGGGGCCGTTCTGCCCCGCTGCATCTTCTCCCCCTCCCTCCCTCCGCCAGACACACCAACCTCGATTTCAAAGAAGCAGCAGCCTATTGCGTATAACCGACTGAACGACATCAGAGACAGACACACACAGACAGACAGAAACACAGACAGACAGACGAATACAGAGACAGACGGACAGAGACAGAGACAGAGAGGCGTGAGAAAGTCGGACTCCTTCTGGCTTCTGGAGCTGGACAGGCGCCACGTCTATTATTATTATGATTCGTGGCCAGTGATTGGAGCGCCATTTTTTTATTTATAGCGCTATACTTCGCCTTAACGCCTTTCAGGAATTTCTCGCAGCAGCCAAACAAACTTCGAACCGGAAGTCACAGTCGGGAGTGGCTCCTTCGCTGCCCACGCGAAGAGCAAGTACAGCCGCCGAGTACTTGTATAAATTCGTCGCGTAGACAGGTACTAGGACCTATACTGCGCTGTCAGGAGTATAACGTCGACTCAGGAATATATATATATATATATTTATACGACGTCAACTGTTGCTGAGGTTCTTGTTCTAGCTTCTTCTCCATCCGCCCGTTCTTGTTCTCGCTTCTTTATATTCGCCCGCCGCGGATGACGTATATTCTGACGACATGCCGACTGGTGGTGAGCACGCCACCTGGCGAGATTCTCTGAGCTGTCGGCGTTGAGAGCCAGCGGGCGTACAGACCGGAAGGAAGCAGTTTGGACGAACTTCCGGTGTGTGTGCGCGATTTCAAGGGGATGGAATGCTGATGAAGAAAGGAACGAAGAGGCGACCGTCGAAAGAAAAGAAGTAAGTGAGTTCGTAATTTCACTTATTAGGCCATCTCAAAAATTAAAATTATTAACTGAATTCTGACATTATTATCACTAAACAGAACTGGCCGCACAAATGAAAACAAGAAATTTAGAATTGAAGACCGTTACTGAATAGATTTACCTTCAGTCTAATTACATTATAAGTAAATTGATTATTTAAAAATGTCAATTAATTTACAGAATCAGTAGAAGGCGGGTGCACCTTCGACTTCTATAGCGCCAATTTTCGCCCTCTGTTCAGCGTCATTTTTATCGTAATACTTTTCGTTGTCATCATCATCATCATGATACTGACTATACAGTATAGCTGTAATGTATTTCGAATCTTTTCAGATTACTCCTGGCATTGCTATTTGCGCAGATTATTACGGTCTTGGTAAGCATCTATCATATTACATTTGGACTCGAATTACAGTTATGAACAGTATCTGCAAACACATTTAGATTGTCCGATTGTCGTTTAGACTGATTTAACGATGTATATCCTCATCTTTACGGCTACAATTCGTGACGTAATTTGTTTTTCACACCATAACCCCCTCCCCCCACTCCCCACATAGTCTAACTATCGTCAAAATCAACACCACGAGTAATTTTTAAAAGAAGCGCTACATAAAGTAGACCAACCACCACTGCAAACACAAATTGACCAGAGTTTAATTCCTCTCCTCTCCGTCTATGTTTCGTTCAGTAACAAGTTTGGCCTTCACGTCAGTCTGCATTTTACGGCCAGGAATTTTGGATTTTGTTCGAAAGTTCTAAATCTGATTCCTTCCCAATGTTATGTGATTCACTCTTAATGTTATCTTATTCACAGAACATTAGGACAGTGTGATTAGAACGTTGAACATTGTGATTCATCGTGGAACATTAAGAACATCGTGAATCACAGAACATCGCCTCACCTCCCAATGTTCCCTGATTCACTCCCAATGCTCCGTGATTCACTCCTCACTCCCAATGTTCCCTGATTCACTCCCAATGTTCCCTGATTCACTCCCAATGCTCCGTGATTCACTCCTCACTCCCAATGTTCCCTGATTCACTCCCAATGTTCTCTGATTCAATCCAATGTTCCCTGATTCACTCCCAATGTTCCCTGATTCACTTCCAACGTTCCCTGATTCACTCCTAATGTTCTCTGATTCACTTCGAGTGTCTTTGCATAGACTGGTTACTGGACAATTGGCGATCCCTGAAACTGACGATGCATGTCTCGGTATGCAAAACTACGCTGCAAAATGGAACATGAATTCATAAAATGTTACTAAGGGGCTCATAAGGAAGCACTTATACTAAAAGAGGGTTACTGGTCAACCTACAAAAGGTGCGCGCGAGAGGTATGCCTGTTGTGAAAAGACATGATATTGCGGGGATGGGGGGGGTGGGGGTGGGGATGTCTGTATGCGCTCCACTATAAATGATTGTGCAATGCAAGACGGGAATGAAAGATAGAGTTGAAAGTATTTAATATTATGTGTCATCTATTTCGTTCAACTGAACACGATGATTAATTAATTATGACCAATAAGATATCAATTTTTTAACCCCCTATACTACAGTAGAACTTTGTTGTAACATGCTTAACGAGTCTGTACATTTGAGTACGTTATATCCGAGGATACGTTTTAACCGAGTCTGCTATAACGAAGTTCTACTGTACTACTACTGCTACTACTACTGCTACAACAACAACAACTACTACTACTACTACTACTTCTACTGCTATTACCTACAACTACTATTACCTACAGCTACACTAATACTATATTCTATTTCAAATACTACTACAATAACTATTACTACTATTACTTATGCAACTACTACAACTACAATAACTATTACTACTATTACTTATACAACTACTACTACTACAATAACTATTACTACTATTACTTATACAACTACTACTACTACAATAACTATTACTACTATTACTTATACAACTACTACTACTACTACTACTACTAATAATAATAATAATAATACTGATAATAATAATAAACAATAACCAATAATAACAAATAAATAAATAAATAAATAAATAAATTACTTAACGATGTTTCAGGTTGCTATGCCGACAGCACAAGACACGAGTCACGAAGGCAGACGTCATGCAGTGGACGAGGACGATGGAAGAGGAAGAGGAGGAGAAGAGAGGGAGGAGGGGATGGAAGGGAGGAGCCGTACCGGAAGTAGTCGTCGTCCCGAAGAAGAAGACCCAGAAACAAGAAGCGAGAGTCGTTCGCCACCTTAAGCTGTTGAACCGATGTTCCCAGAAGCACTTGCGCCTGACGAGCAAATACGTCGACGCCAAAGGATCTTCCGACAACATTTACAGTAAGATTACATTCGTTACCGGTTGCAACGTTGCTTGTAACGAACTTGTAATTTTACGGGGATCTTACTAAATGTAGTTGACACAGAATTGAAGATTGCCTGTTTTTTAAAGATGTAAATTTGATCACGCTGAATCTATCTGTCTATGTCTGCCCATGTCTGTCTGTCTGTCTGTCTGTCTGTCTGTCTGTTTGACTGATTGTCTGTCTGTGGTTCTGGTGTCTCTGTACTGATCACTAAGAACTAATTTAAATTTCTTGGGTCTGGAATTCAACAATGTCCCACCACAATGTATCAGTTAGCTATAGGCGCACCAGCATCTAGCGCTACAAAAATCTATTTATTACTCTTATTCCATTTCGAAATTCTTCGGATTTACTGCCGCTGGGCACGCATATTTTTCCTCTACGGTCCAATGATTTTAATTAAATTGTCGAACAACTTAAAACCAAGCCCCGTTCTATAGATGAGAAATCCCTCCGAAACAGGACCGAGGAGATTAAGAGACTGGGGTCGCGTACGAAAAGACTTATTGCCGATTATAATTATAATAATGTGCGCGTGGTGCCTATGGCCACGGGGTGCGATCAATCCCGCTAATCCCGTGTGTGCGGTCCTGCCAATTCCCCCAGATCCGAAATTATTATTATTATTATTATTATTATTATTATTATTATTATTATTATTATTATTATTCAGAGGAGGAATTTCGTTGGCTTCCGAAATTTCAGCGCAAAAATGAGAAAGCACGACTCGACTTTTGTTCACGCTCACCTTTTACACCCCCCCTTCCCTTCCGTCCTACCCACCCTCCTCCTTATCTCGACTCAACTCCCCAATCTTCTGCACGCGTTGACAATTTTGGAGCGTAATCGTTATTTCAGAATTACAATTTCATCATCATTATTATTATTTCCTTCCACCCTTCCTCCCATCACTACCCGCTCCTCGGTCTCCAGTCTCCCTTTGACTTTGTCGTCCTCTTTCCTCCTCTTTCTCTCCTTCTCTCTATCTCTCCCCCTCGCATCAGTGGCGGCTCTAGGATTTGGCAAGTGGGGGGGGGCCGTTGGGGTGGCAACTTCTAATCATGGGGGCCAACCATTTGTTGTTTAATGTATGTAGCATTAAGTATAGGGTCCCAACTGGGGGGCCACTGGGGGCCAGGCTATCAGTAGGGGGGGGGCACGGCTTTTGAAATTGAAAGGGAGAAGGGCTGTCGTCAGAGCAATAGACGTCGTATTCTCCTCCTCCTTCCTCGAGCGAGGAGGGTTTTTAAATTCAACCCGCGAAAGGTCAAAGTTCAGACCTCTTTGTTTACGACAAACGACTGCGATGGGGGTTTTTTTGCCCAAGGGGTGGAATTTGAATTTAATTCTCGACGGTTTCGTCGCTTTACGGGTCATTTAGGTCAATGGACTACGGGGTGGGGTGGGAAGGGGTGCGGGATAAAGGGAGAGGGGGATCATGCTCGAGATACTCAGAGCATAAAGACTTCTAAGGAGAATCGGGGTGAGGGTGGGGGTGGGGGTGGCGGGGCATACAACCCTGGATTTGTTGAAAACCGAAACTTAGGACAAGAATAAGTAGAGACATTTTAAATTCAGCGTGAGAATCTACAGAATTTCGGATCCCTAATGAAAATTAAATAAATAAATAAATAAATAAATAAATAAATAAATTTTTTCTTAGAAGTTTCTAGTGGCAGTTGCTTCTTCGCGTATCAGAATATTATCTGTCGTTGTTTTTTTTAAAATCAATATCACGGCATTCCAAAGGCCACCGTTTAACGCGATTTTACTGTACCTGTAAAACGCCCCACATATAATAAAGGTGTTTTGCTGAGAGATAGCGAGAATTTTTGTTTTAAAAAACGCCGCTAGAGGGGCGTTCAAAAGTGAGAACAGTTCTGAAGAACGCGACGCGGATTTTCTGTTGTTATGTGAATTCTTAGCTCGATCTCAGTAGACTTAATTATGCCGTTATTTACGATCGTGGCTCTGACCTTTTCATCGCCTGCATGCTTTGCTGAGGTGAACCATTGGCGAGGTCATCTTACTTACTTAGCATGATTTAAAGTGGTTTAGGAGACATTATACTGCCTGTGTGAAAGCCACTAGGGGGCGCTACGTTAGCGGGGGCTTGATACCGCTCCGTCAGCCTATACCGCTCCAGAGCGTATTTTCCCCAAAAAACTAAAACTGTTTCGTATACTAACGATAATTAATTATCTATTTGCCCTCCTTGTTTTAAGGTGAACACTAGACCAGCCTACTAGAAGACAGCGGGGCAAGGAACAAGATTACACAGCCAGACACTCTATACTCACTATCGCAGGGTTGTTAAGTGACATGGTGCAGGGACAGGGGGTATATTGGTATATATATATATATATATATATATATATATATATATATACCCAAAATCAGGCTACCTTAAAGTTTTTAATGTGTTTTAAAGATTTTCCAGGATTTTTAAGATTTATACCCTCCCCCAATCGCATTATACCTCCCAAATCAAATTCCTGGTTACGGGATATACTGGGGTTAGCCAGGGACATGGTGCATTGCAGTTATATGTACGTGTTTTTAAGAAGCAAACGTGCACCTGGACGATGTAATAATAGTATGTTGGAATATTAAATCATATTATTATTATTATTATTATTATTTATTTATTTATTTATTTTTATTATGTTTTCCAAACGGTCATCTAAGAGTCGTCAGCGAGGAATTTGGAAGCAGGCTTCGAATTCAAAGCGCCCAGACCCTCAACTATCTTTGCTTCAACAAAAGGGGCAAATTAATCGTCAAAGTCAGTAGCTGTCTACCTGTCATCGGTCGGCGTAGCCACTTGGGGTGGAGTGGGGTGGGGGGTTGCGATGGGTGGGGTCCGGCCCCCTTATTCTGGCTGGGATCAATCGTGGAAGTTGCCCAAAACCGTACAAAATGCCATGAACGGGTGTCAATGTACCAAAACTCGAGCTTGTTTGACTTATTGTGTTTTTTATACTCGTAAATGTCTGTGCCTGTGGCCGTCGGTGCCCCCCCCTATTTAGGAACAACGGCTACGCCATGGTTATATGTATACCTGCGTGGTTTGATATTTCTCTCGCCGTTACCCAGTGACCAGCCAATTATAGAATCAAACGGGCGGATGGACAAAAAAAAGATAGCGCCCATGCATATAGGCCTAGGCCTACATGTAGATCGTCAAATCGTTACTCCCTTGCGCTGACTGTTTTGCACCGACGGTTCCAGATTCCTGTCCGGCCGGCGCCGCATGTTTTAGTCGGCGCACCGTGTAATAACTATTTGTTTGTTAGGCTTGTCGGAGCCGCAAACGCCAAGTAAAACACATCGACGACCGCCTCCCGCACCACCACCACACCACCACCACCCTCCCTCTGCCTCCAACCCCCACCCCCTCCTCCTCCTCCTCCTCCCCTCACCCGCCACGTCGGGTTTGAAAATAGCGGTGTCATTGTGTGGCCTCCGGTAGTTTTCGTTCGGGGCGGTTTCCCGACCGCAGCTGAACCGCTGCCTGTTGCCGTGACGTCGCCTGCGCGGCGGTGTGACCGGTGTCGTCCTGCCGGCTTCCACCGTGCAGCGACGTAAAAAAGCGCGTCGTTTTCTTTCTGGGCCGCCCTGGGGCTCCGACAGTGCAAGGCAAAGACTGCAAAGTCTTCTCCTGTATATTATATTATATCGTATAGGGTGTTCGGTAAAAACACGGCGAGATTCTCTTCGGCGCATTTTTCTCTGCGAAATACGCTTCGGCTTTTGTTGGCCGCGAGGAATTCCTTCGGCTTCGCGTTTGGTACGGACGGACTGATGGGCGGCGTTCGGTGATCGTAATCTTGGAGACGCCGCGCCGCCGCCGCCGCCGCCGCCGCCGACCTGGGCGGCCGATTCAGCCTCGCTCGGCCTTATTAGCAGCGATGAAAGGCCACTGTCGGACACAAGGCCTCTTTGTCCCGACGGGCTATGCCCCGCTCCCCGCCCCCGCACGCCGCCCCCTCTCTGTCTTCGCCCTCCCCGCTTCGCATTCCACCGGGTCAGGTCTGAAACTCCCGACAAAATTCGTTCGGATTTAGGTGCCGGGGTCACCCCCTCCCCCCCCGATGACTGCCACTGTTAAGTGCTGCTTTCCTTTGGTATTATGGAGTCTGCCGTTGTTGTTGTTGTTATTGTCGCCATTCGGACGGTTGAAGGCACGCTTGCATTTGTTTAGGGTTTCAACAGACCCCCGTTAAAGATTATCTGACGGGCATTCGAAAGGCCTCAGTTGGCGGGAGAGATTTCCGAAGAAAACTCTGCTCAGAAACCATGCAATGATCGATGATCCAGTCTAGCCATATTTTGACACGGATTCTATGGCATGAAGCCATAGAATCCGTGTCAATATATGGCTAGACTGGACGATACAGATGGACCGATCATTGCATGGTTTCTAAGCAGTTTGCTTCGGAAATCTTTATTGGGAGAAAAACTAGAAATGCCGTCCATTATATGAATTTCAACGTTTAAAATCCTGTGTTGTAAAAAATTTTCAAAAAGTGTGAACAAATCAACCAAAACGAATGAAATATTTGTATGAAGGGCTTTGGGTAAGTAACAACGGGATAAAAATAATGTTGGCATCTATTTATTAACAGCCCAAAGTTTCGTGTTATTGATAATAATAATTATAGAAACTACAACAGGTTTACGATATGCCAGCGTATATACAATATACCAGGTATATACTATAGTCGATGTTGTAAAAGGCAACGTTAGGCTACGAATTGAGGCGCTGAAAGCAACAAGAATGTCGGGGAAGAGAAGAGGGTGATGGGGAGGGAGGAGAAGGAGGAGGAGGAGGAGGAGGGGGGATTGGATTCGGGATGTCTTTGTCGCCATGTTCTCCATTGTCCGTCATTGTTGCCGCTGCTTTGTACTCGAACACTGCTGAACATGGCACCGAGCCGGCGACACCCGACGACAAACCCTAATAATACGCTAAAGCGACTCGGGGCAAATTGTCTCCAAAACGGTCAAGTACGCGGATAGTGGCTTTTTTCGCCTTTAATTGCTTCATAGAAACCTGTCGACAGCCCAGGAGGGACCAAGACCCCCTATGGTGCCACACACCGCCTCCCCTTCTTTGCATCCCTCTTGTGGAATTTCGGTAGGCATCTTACTGTAGCAATTGACAGGTAGGATAGAATAATTATTTGAAACGTAAAGACGGCGTGACAGCATTTTCCTGTTTGATCTCCACCAGGCCTTTGATAGCATTGAACTCCCGATTTTACCCGATCTAATAGACCTACCATGTCCGGTGACTCGACTACCGTGTAGTTTTGCCCGGTGGGCGTTTGATAATGTTAGTTATAACGACACCGTCTTTTGTTGAGCGTCAACCGAAACAAATGCGACCGGTTCTAAGGGGGATGGGGGGTTGGGGGGTTGGTGTGAAGACATATTTCGTTAGTTGATCGTCTGCAATTTCAACGATGAAGCAGTCAATTTTATAGTCGTTAAGGCAATTCCCAATGCAAATATATAACGAAGGCGGCGACACTGTTGAATAGCTCGTTTCGGTAAACGGTGTCAAAAGCCTTTGACAGATCTACGTTGAGGTTCGATTTCACGAACGATTTGTGAATAAGAAACATTAAAAGGTCAAAGAATAATCGACCTTTCTGGGCACTTAACAGACTCCCATGATACAAAAACAAAGCGGGTAATCTAGGGACAGAGGGGTAGGCTATTTAGAAGCCCCATTCAAGTCTAAAATTAACAATACCTGTATATCGCTCACACGCATTATTGAAACAAATCAAGAGTTTTGTAGCTGAGTGGATAGATAGCAGTCATTTTCAGTGGTTGCGTGTTAAGAAACTTCTCAAATTCCAATTAATTGCATGTTTGGAATGGTTTTAACTTTTTACAACTGCGCGTATGTTATACGTTTTCTCGCTCAAATATCGTTTCAATTTTAACCCCTTAACTGGGGATCCCGGATATATCCATCCATTTTACATTGAGTTACAGTTAAATACACAGTTAAGGGGTTAACGTCGTACCCTAAATTGTCGGTGCACTAATATCTCGCACTTTTTCCAGCATTCGGGTAAAGACGATGGTTGCATCTTCCGCGAAATCTACTCTCGCAATCATTTCACCGAATTTCAGTCGACCGTCAACGTCACGTGGTTCCTGGCGTTCCGGTCGAATGGACGAGCGATGGACGGCGGTATCCAATGGCAACGGCGTCATCCGTCGATGACTCGCTGTCGACAGTTCGCCAAAATCCCCTTTTTTCGCCCCGACGACGACTACGACCAACTGTCACGTGACACAACCAGAACGAGGCACGGACCACCGTTACGAGGCAATCTATTCGCCCCTCGCCGGGATCACCAGGTTTTCCTCGTTAGAACTCCTGACGAGAAACGGCGGCGAATAGCGGAAACGGATATTCGATCGTCACGTGACCGCAGACCGCCGGAAGTCGTAGACAGGATGTCACCGGACGGTGCTCGAAACGAGGAAGAGAAGAAAATAATAACTGAGACGCCAATCGCTAGAGGGCGAAGCCGGCAGGAAAGGTGACGTATAATATATAGTCATCGCAGAGTATCTCTCCTGTCCGATTCTACCTCCTTGATCGTCTGAGTTTCGAACAGCTTCGTCCGTCGTCAGATGGCGCCTTGTATCTGCGAAAAGTCATTCAGTCCATTCGCCGTAGCAGGGGAGAGGGGAGTTTTAAAAAAACTTTTCACTGCTTGAAACCAAAGAATTTGTTGACGCAAGAACACCGTGCTACAAATCAGTCTGAAGATCATTTTATTGACCTCTTAAAGGTGTTTGACTTTCCGCGTAGACGCCAACTTTATTGTCAGACTCGAGAAAGTTATTGCTGTTGTTTTGCCCGCGAAGTCGTCTGCCGTTAGATATTCCATATAAGTTGTTCGTTTGATGGCCAAGAAACTACTAGTAGGAGACAACTGTTTGAATTAGACCAACCAGGCTAATAGTTTTTGTCATTGATCCACTCCTCCAGTGTGGGGGGGAGGGGTGGTGCAAATAGTTTTTGCCATAAATTTTCTCTAGCGGGATGGCGCAAATAGTTTCTGCCGCAGGTTTGCTCTGGTTTTAAAAGACCCCAACGGTAGCAATTTCACTATCAAATCAAATGGAAAAATATCACGCGACGTTTTCGAGCAGTGAATGTTTTCGAAAGCGGACTGTTACACATGCATTCGTTCGAAATTAACTATGTGGCGCTATAGAAGCTTCATGACGAGACCGAACATCGGGATTTCGAATGGCCAGTAAAAAGTCGACATAACTTGAAATGCCGATTGCTTAGAATCGGAAGTTTTAGAAAATAAAATAACCAAACCTTCGCTCTTGTCGTATGGGAGTAATTTCGTTAACCCCTTAACTGTGTATTTAACTGAAACTCAATGCAAAATGGACGGATATATCCGGGATACCCAGTTAAGGGTTAATGCCTGGTTCGTCACTATCCATAGAGGTCTACTAAAACATTTTAAAAAAATTATTGTCCAAAACCTGGTTCGCTGGCTTAGCCTAACCAAGTTCATTCAACTTATGTTAGCCATTAATAAGTCGTCTATACATGTCTAACGTTTTTATGTGCAATCCAGTCGAGTATTCTACGACTTCCTTTTAAGAGCGACCAAGATTTACTCAACGTTAAGAAGTATTGACCGAGTATCCATATCGACCACGGGAAACTACGCAGAATTGAAATAACTTTCTGCCAGTAAAACGCGATTAAAGTCTTCGCATACATTTGAAAATGTGTCGTTAAAAAGGTTAAACGGTAAAAAAAAAGGTTCCATCACGTAAGCAGAAACGCAGGTGGCTTACCGCCGTTAAATCTAGAGTACAGTGTATATATAGTTTTTCCATTGCTTTATCCAGGCTCGCTGGGTCGACCTTAGGGGCTCCTGCAAGAATCGAACCCGTTCCGTCAGCGTAGCGCTTTAGCAATGTTACCAATCTGCCATCTTCCCTCCCCATTATTGACCTAATGCTCTTTTAAAAACACTATACAGCCTACAATATTCAGGCATTCCGATGTATTGCACAATGTTAACTGGAGGATACATAGGGTTAACCAGGCAACATGGCGCAATATAGGGTTAAAGCACACTTCTGACATAATATCCTTCGAATCAGTTACGAGCATTAATTGCCTAAATATTAAAACCTAAAATGCCAAATTTTGTTTCTTAACCCCTTAACTGGGGATCCCGGATATATCTGTCCATTTTACATTGAGTTACAGTTAAATACACGGTTAAGGGGTTAAAAACCTTTTTCAAGCCCTGCTCTAAATCTGTTTACCACAGATTGCGCTACATAAATATTGACCATCGAGGTCTCGAACGGATTCACTGCCGTTCATTCCTCTAAATGTCGAGGCGATGACGTCATAAGGTCGATGAATAATTCATCGATTTATCTGACGTCACAGAGCATGCGCAGAGGTCAGACATGAAAGTCCCCGGAGTTGTATTGGAATCGATCACAGAGGTATAATATTATTGTAACCTATCTCTATGACTGATTAACCCCTTAACCGTGTATTTAATTGTAACTCAATGTAAAATGGACGGATATATCCGGGATCCCCAGTTAAGGGGTTAATAATAATGCGATTTACAGTGGTTTAGAGGAGGCTAAGTAAGCCTGCGTGAAAACCGCTGTATAGTAACTCTCCACGTTCAATAACCTTGTTTTCCGAGATAGCCTTTGAATCCGTTTACTGTTTCAAAAGCTGTCACTCCCACCACGGAAGCCTAGACTTCCATGCTCTCACCGACGGCAAGTGGTGGGTAGGGGCGGGGGGGGCGGCGGCGGAGGTTCTTGTTCTTGTTCTATCTTCCTCGCTTCATCGTTCGATCTCTCCGGTCATTTTCAAAAGGCGAGTGATCGAGTGATACATTAGAGAGAGAGAGAGAGAGAGAGAGATGGAGGGGAGGGGAGAGAACATATGAGTCCTGGTCCCTCGGCTACCATCGACCTGAAACCAGACGATAGCATCGGCGGTCGTCATGGCAACGCCGTTGAGTTGGTAATTTGATTCATAGGTAAAACCGCTGATATAAATACGAGGACATATAATATACATATACGTACTTGTGTGTGTGTGTGTGTGGTGTGCATGTGTGTGTGTGTGCGTGTAATGGCCAACCGTGACAGTTGTCATGACGACTAACAGCGTAAAATAGTTAGCGCTAATGGAATCGCATTGCTGATGAGAAGCTGCGACCGATGCTCGCTTTTGCTTTCAGTTTCCGCCTTTTGCGAGAAATATTCCGTCTCCATGACAACGACCGTGGTTACGGGCGCAGCTGCCACTGGATCTGTATGATCCATGATCCTGGATCTATGATCGACTGTCCGCGGGATCGAAGATCGCTATCAGCGCCACCTGCTGACGCTCTCGGAAACGAAACCCTGTAATTTATGGTGCGCTTTCTCTGTTGCTAAATTCTCGCCGAACTTGCAAGCAATGTGGACTGGATCACGGGAGCCGAATATATCATCGATGGCGCTAGATAAATGCCTGACACAAGGAGTCCGGCGAGTGACGTATACGTGCATCCATGTTACCATGGCTACGTTTCATTTTCCACAGTACAGAAGGAGAAGAGAAAGAAGTATTTTTTGTGACTTCTATAACATAGATACTATAATGTGGAATTTTTAAAAGTTAATGCACACACAAACAGATTAATTATGAAGAGTTGAGGGTAGATGGGTTGAGGGTCGGTGGGGCTGCTAAGGCGAAGGGGTCGAGAGTGGAGTTGATGAGGAAGGAGAGGTTGGAACCTAGGGAATTTTTCACTGAAGATATGATCCATTGACGCTGTGTTGCTATAGCAACACTAGTAAATGTAATACACGAAATGAAAAAAGGATCCATTGTTGGTTTCCGACTTGTCACGTGTCCCCGTCGACCGCGTTACCATGGTTACCGATCAGTTTAGCGCCTCCCCTCCTTCTCCTCCTCCTCCGACTTCGGTGCCAGGCACGTCGGTCGACGACGACCACGGCGGAATCCCTAGCGACCGTTGCTATGACAACGGTTATGTATTCGTCCGACTGACGAATTCATTTGCCGAATCACGTGACCTCCGTCGTCGTCGTCGTCGTCGTCGTCGTTCGAAGGAGATCGATGGCGTCGATCACGTGGTGTGCAGCGGCGGCGCGGCCGGAAGCGGAAGCGAACAGAAATCCGGAAGCAGTTGCACGGATATCTCTGCGCTTAGAGGCGAGAAACGACTATCGGTTCTAAAGAGCCATAGAGATAAAAACTCGGCTCAAATTGCGCGGATAATTTATCACGTCAATCATCGACGACTGGGCGTGGCCACGGTCGTCCGCAGGCTCCGCCCATCGATAGAGCAGACGACGACGACGACGACGACGCGTCTAGGGCGGCAGCACCCAGTTGACTCGGTCTCAGAACGAGGCCGGTCGGCGGGCTCCGGCTTCGGCTGCTGCGGAGCCAGGAAAGTGCCTCGGGATGGACGCGAGGCGGAGAGAGAGGAGAGAGGAGGGGAGAAGACGGAAGACAAAGAAAGGCCCGGATGCGGAAAATCGATACGCGCATCTGCCACCAAAGACTCGGGAATAAGAGCTTCGTTTCTTCATTAGGGCAGCGACCCGGTACAGAGACAGAGACAGGCGTAGGAGAGAGAGAGAGAGAGAGAGAGAGAGAGAGAGAGAGAGAGAGAGAGAGAGAGAGAGAGAGAGAGAGAGAGAGACCCCGATTCTAGATTCTAGATTTAGTTCTGTCTGTGAAGAGAATGGAAAGGAGGACAAGTTCTTACACGAGCGGTCAGTGTTAGAATAGCTTTCGCTGCTGACGTCATTAGGTCATTGAAATCCGTTCGGATGACGTCATCCTGGCTCAGTAAAGGCCGACGGTGATGTCGTCATTAACTTCTCTGTGGCCTGCTGAACGTGGAGTTAACCGTAAAACATCGAGAAACACGCGGCACCAGTTGTCTTTTTTATGCAATGAAATCGTTCTGAGATCACAACAACGAACGAGATGGTAAGATACCAGAATTTCTCTCTCGATGACGTCATAGAGAAGGATGATCGACTGTTTCCGGTCTATAGCGTATTCGCCGCCGCCGCTGCAGCTGCTGACGTCAACCAATCGGTTAGAACGAATAATTACAACAGAACCGTAGATTTCCATACGACGTCCGAGCCTACCACATCCGCCGTCGACCGACTTCCGGGCGGAGAAAAGCAATTAGGATGCCGCGATCGATCCACTTCCGGCTGTTGCTTCTTCCGTTTCGAGAGATCGACCGACCAACCGGAAGAGGAAACGGGCTTCCAATTGGTCGCCGTATGCAAGATGTATTCGTACGGGTCGGGACTGGCGTACACCGTTCTGTGCACGTATCTTGTGTACGCCATCGTTCGTATGTCGATCGCCGCCAGATGGCAGACGAGTCGCGTCTACGGCGTGACGTCATTCGTCGTCATGGCGATGCTCGTGGCCGCGGCGTCGTCCAGGGCGACGTGTTTCTTCATCGAGGGGTTTGGCCCGGGGATTTGGCGCCGGGGGTCGGTCCATCCACGCCCTGGAGACCTTCCTCTATAACCTGATGTTCTCGTGCGTGACAATCTCCTCGGCCATCCACTTCCGGAAGACGATGAATCTGACGAGCGTCGCTCACCCGTTGCTAGGCAGCGGTTGCCAAAGGGTTTTCGCCATATTGGTTGTCGTGCAGCTGATGCTGACCGTTTGGGCGTCCGCTGTGGATTCGAGGACGTTGCTCGGGGCGTTTCTACCCAGAAGTCTCTTCGCCGTCTTGGGGTCCGTCATGTTCCCCACTTTTTCCATCTCCTACCGGAAGCTGGTGGCGCCGCCGCCGCCGCCTGGCGAACAGACCGGAAACGGAATAGCGATCGTTTTCGAGCGATTGTCCGACTGTCAGATCGAAATCCAGAAGTTCTTTCTGGGATTGAAAATCCTGGACAGGATCGCGATCTGCGGATCGATTTCTTCCGCTCTGATCGTCCTGGTCGTCGTCGTCTCTTCGCTGGGTCTACGGTCGATGACGTCACTGTGGTTGCTATGGCTACTGGAGACGCTGGTGCGCGTCGGCGAGCTGCTGCTGTGCGTCGGGCTGGGTCACGTGACCTCCGAGGGCTACTGGGCCCTGAACGGCTGGGACTGGGGCTGGGGCCGGGGGGGCCGGAGCTGTTTCGGCCAGGCGGTCGATTCGAAGTGGCCGACGATCGTCGAGCGGTGCGTGGAGACGGTCTCGTCGAAGTTTCTCTGCTTCCGGCGGACCCTCGATTATCGCCCGACGGACGGAACGCAGAAGAAGAAGATCGGCGCGAATCGCCTTCTCCATTTTGGAACCGCGCCGGCGTTTCCATGACAACCGGGATTCGAAGGAGGAGGTGGAAGAGGACGAGGAGGCGGAGGCGGGGGAGGAGGAGGAGGAAGAGGGGCGAGATGGGAGACGCGGACCGAGGGGTCAGAGGTCGGGACCGCAACGGGCGCCGGGTTCAAAGTTCAAGGGCTCTCGCTGTCACGTGACCATCGACGGCGACGACGCAGACGGCGGCGGCGGCGGCGGCGGGGGAAACAATCCGGGGGAGACGAGGACTTCCGCCGCCAGATGCTCGATGCTCGTCAACGACCACGGATTCATCCGGTTCCGGTTGGAAGAGGATCCGGAATCGGTTCCATCGCCCGACGACGACGACGACGATTCCTCCACCGAATCCGTCGACCGATCGGAAGGAAGCAGGAGGAGGAGGAGGAGGAGGAGGAGGAGGAGGTGGTGGAAGCGGAGGCAGAAGGAGCAGAGGCAGGAGCAGGGGAGGAAGAGGAGGAGGAGGGAGAGGAGGAGGAGAGGAGGAGGAGGAGCAGGACTCGATGAGCAGAGGCGATACGGCCGAGATGGACTCCTGCTACCGCTTCAACCCCACCGCCGCAGCCGCGTTCCCCAGCCCCCTGGACGAACCGCCCGCCCAGTCTCTGTCCCTCTCGAGCAGCAGGGCAGGAGGAGTAGGATGCGAAGGAGGAGGAGGAGGAGGAGGAGGAGGAGGGGTGGGGAGCTACCTGGATTTCCTCAAGTTCCGACTGCCGTCCATCCACCTGCAGGATAGCGTTGAACAGGCGCTGAACGCCCGCTGGTCGGCCGGAAGCAGCAGCAACAGCAGGTCGTCGCTTCACGCCAGGTGGCGCAGCTCGTCCGATCGACTTCCGGCGGCGGACGCGGTTTCCGCGTCCGGTTCGCAGCCGTGCGTCCTGGTTCACGGTCACCGACGCTCGCCGCCGGAAGTGGTCGTCCGGAAGTGGTTCTGGCGGTCGCGTGGTTCTTCGTCGCCGAGTTCTCTGAACGTGTCCGTTCAGGAGAGAAAACTGACCGCCGCCGAGAGAACGGAATTCGGTCGCGGAAGAGAGGAGGAACTGTTTTAACTCAGACGACGACTTTTCCCTATTTTCTCGCGACGATATTTTGCATCAGAATTTTTTTAGAATTTCCGCCAACTGAAGCCTTCAGTAGAAGTTTCCGTTAATGGATCGTTCATTCGCTGGGTGTCGCCACTCATGAACTGACTTGACTGCATGAATGGAACCTACTTACGACACGGAGTCGTAGTGATGATGATGATGATGATGATGATGATGATGATGATGATGATGATGATGATGATGATGATGATAGCTTTATCCTAAAGTTAGAATTTTCCAAAATAGATTCGAATTTATTTATAGCAATTTTTCGAATAATCGAAACTCAGCTTTGGTTAGTTACACATAGGCAGTGGCGCAGCCAGGATTTCCCCAGGGGGCTGACCATTCCCAACTTCGAAAAATCCCGACAAGCAAACTAAATTCGTCACCTATTATTTTGCTTGATTAAGTTAGTTATACTATGGCTATATGAGCGCATACAACTATATTGGCATTTTCTTTGTTTCTTTTTTTGCAATCTTAAACCTAATTTTGACGCCCCTTCGCCCACAGAATAATAATACGCAATAAAAAAATGTTGGTCGGGCAACCAGTGGGGTTTAACTCCAGCTCCCATTTGGCTAGGCCACCATATAAAACACATAAACCACAGGTAAATTACATACAAAACTTTAAGGTAGACTGATTTTCGGGGGTATATATAGGCCTACGATATACCCACCCACCCCGTCGCTACGCCCCTGGTTAAACAGTGGGGAGAGGGCAACGGAAATCATCCCACTATCTTTCCCATTATTACTCCATATGGTGATATGACGACACAGCTCAGGAAAGGCTCAAGATGGGAGGAGTGGCGACGCTGGAGTATGGAACCTGTCTTTGGACAGAGCACATGAAAAAGTATAAGCTATGAACAGGAAAGATTGATTTCGAATTCATTCGCCAGGTGGCAGAGGTCACAACAGAAGCACGGAGAGAATTTTCGAATGCACGTTTTCT
>CM030860.1:11307406-11309906 GCA_018105865.1 Metaphire vulgaris | reverse complement strand
CTCTCTCTCTCTTTCTCTCTCTCTCTCTCTTTCCTCTTTTCCCATGCGCACCGATATCAAAATCAAAATATCAAATAACCTATCGGATGTTTATATAGCGCATAATTGTTGCCGCTGAGCACTGATTCGTCGGCATCAAACAAACACGCAACCAACAGCCTGCTCACCAGAAGCGATTTATATTACCAGACGCCGTGCGGTTTAGCGGCGGCGAAGGGACTTTCTCATCGCGCCGGCAGCGGAAGCGACTGTCGACGACCAGCGCTCGGCGCATCCGGTGCGGTTTTCCCCGTTCGGCTCGGCGTCGCCGCATCGGGTGGACGAAGGTGACGGCGGTACCGGTGGAGCCGGTGGTGGCACCGGTCGGTGGAGCCGGCGGACACACGTGGTAGACGCGGTAGTCACATTGCCTGACTTAAAACTTCTTCATATTATTAAACGTAACGATTTCGAATGACATACAGCGGATATATTTAACAAACGTACGGCAGCTGACACACGCACACGCAGCCGCCGCACGGCCGCAAGTGCAGAGGAGTGCACGGCAAGTGCAAACGCCCTCGCCGGGAAAAGGACCCGCTGGCGCTACATAAACCGACGACCCGAAAGAGAGCTGGCGCCTCATAAATGGAAAATCCAAAGCGACGAGAAGACTGCGAGTTCGCGATTTCGGGCAAATCGATAGGACGTCGTCGTCGTCGTCGTCATGGAAACGACGACGAACTGCACGCGATGACGTCAGAGGGTCGCCGGCTGCGAAGGCGTATTAAACGCGAAGGCGCTATATAAATTCTCTGTCGGCGTTTTCGGTTTGAAGACCGGACCTGACCTTAATTGTGGAGTCTTTTGTGGCGAAGTTTCCGTCGTAAAACTATTAACGCTTTTACGACCACCTGCTGCGTTTCGTTCGATGCACCGCTGTTTGCCTTGTCGTTCGCCAGGGGGCCGATCGGACGTTGCCGCTATCGATATAACATCCGACTCTGACGTCATCCGTCGTCGTCGACGTCGTCTTCGAATCGGACTCTTCAACGGAATCCGTAATCTTCGTTTTCTGCTTCGCGTTTTCGTTCAAACAGGCGAAATTATGTAGCGCCTTTAGCGCATATATTCTGGTTTAATGCTTTCTCGAGACCTGAATAAAGGACTAGAGATATTAAGAGTCAAATGTCACAGATGACGTCACTGGCTAGATCATAGTCTGTCTTTTATCTATTTGATCATCTGCTTATACTCCAAATGGCAACGGACTGTAATCAGTAAGCCAATGCGATGACCCACAAAGACAGACAGACAGACAGACAGACAGACAGACAGACAGACAGACAGACAGACAGACAGACAGACAGACAGACAGACAGACAGAACAAAACGGATGGATGAAAGAATGGATGGATGGACAGTTAATATCGTTGCGCATATGAACACAGACACGCACGCAAACATGCAGGCAAACACGCAGGCAAACACTCGCATATTTCTTATCGATGGATACAGGGATGGCGACAAAAGAACACGATTGCAGGCGCTTTAGAGAAGATAACGCCAATGGTATACAATACATAGATAATATACATATATACACTGTGAGCCAATAAAAAACGTGCCACTTAATATTTGTCCATGACTTTGGCAACTTTGAACCGATTTTCAAAATGTTTTCACTGTTTGACATCGTGCGCCATTCGTTTCTGAGTCAAATAGTGAAAATATTTTGAAAAATCGGTTCCCATTTGCCACAGTTATGAACAAATAATATACAGTGGCATGTTTTTATTGGCTCACATTGTAGATAGGAAAGATATGGACGGAGAAAGAGAAGTCGAGAGGGCAAGAGAGAGGGAAGGAGGGAGGGAGGGAAGAAAGACTGTTATATAGCGCTCTATTCTCAATACATCTCTGCTGGTTTTTTCTTTTTCTCTCACGACAAAAGAACGGGAATTAAGAATATGCAAAGACCACTATCATCAACTAAGCGCATCTCTGTCACTGTGTGCCTCTGTCTGTCTGTCTCTGTCTGTCTCTCTCTCTCTCATCTTTTTCTCCTTTGTCTGTTTCTCTACCTGTTTCTGTTTCTCTGTTTCTAAGTTTTTTCTCTGTTTCTCTGTCTGTATTTGTTTGTCTGTCTCTGTCTGTCTGTCTGTCTGCCAGTCTCTGTCTGTCTCTCTGTCTCTGTCTCTTTCTCTCTCTCTCCCCTCCCATCTGCAATGGTAAGTGTATATGTAGTGCACACTGTGACCCAATAAAAAGCATGCCACTGTATATTTATTCATAATTTTGGCAACTGTGAACTGATTTTCAAAAAGTCTAAATTTTCCTTTTCTGACTCAGAAATAAACGTGCAGCAACGCCCCCCCCCTACCTAGTAAAACTAAAATAAGCGGGAAAATAGCGAAAACTGTCTTATGAAGCACATAATATAATATCTTCATTTGGTTTACCTGATGAATCGACGTTAACATGTTGCGAATAATTAAGAACATTATATGTGTTTAACAAG
>CM030860.1:11299906-11302406 GCA_018105865.1 Metaphire vulgaris | reverse complement strand
CATTAGCGAACGTCTTGTTATACTGCTCTGGTTTTTTTCTGACAGAGAAAAATTTCAGCCCAAATTGACTGAAACGGTCAATTGAACGAAGAGGAGCAATCGGCAGAAGACTAAGCCTTCTGCTTCGAGTTCTTTCGCAGGAGCGATTGTCACGTGGTCATTCTCCTACCTGAACAGACGGTCTTTTGAGGAAAAATGCGCTATAGAAACTGCCGGACAATGCTGAGCGATAGAACAGAAGTAGACCCATAAATGACGCGGGGCGCAGGTGAAGGATTGACTGAATGAACGACAGATTGAACGACAGAAGATTAAAGATATGACAAAATGACAGAAGAACTGACCGATGGACGATGCCTTTATCGTGGAGTGACTGAGTAAACGAATGACTAAAACGATTCTGACATTTAAGTTGACAATTTTTCTGACTAACTTTCGCGCGAATTTTAATATATATATATATATATATATATATATATATATATATATATATATATAATATATTATATATTCTATCGTCGGTCATTATTTCCCAAGTCGCTGCGATATTCCGGGATGTAAATCTGCACAGAGGTCATCCCCAGTGGCGTATTTAGGGGGTATGCTTCTGATCCATAGCGTACCCCTTTGGTCTTTGGCCTTTGGTCTTTGGTCCTTCCCTTCGGTTGCACCGCAAAATATTTTAAAATTTGTTTCAGGAGCTATTTGCTTCATAACTTAATTTGTGCAATTAGTAACAAATGTAGCAAAGTGAAGGAAACTTTAAGAAAGTATGCGCTCCATGGGCGGAATTTATTAAAGGCTATAGGGTAGGCTTAAACCTAACCAACTAATTCCACCAAAACAAACATTTTTTTCCATCAACACCAGGTCTGTCGCGTGCTGACCATAATTTTCGTCTTTTTCGATATTAATCCTCATATACCATATTCTTCAGAAACTAAAGCCAGTCTATCGATGATTTTTTGTGAAACCTTTTCTTTGTTTGCTGACATTGACTGGTCATCTGTAAATCGCGATGCTGACACTAATACTCCCCCTATCTTGATTCCTTCTTCCAGTTTTCCTAGTTCTTCTGTAATCAATTCCAGTTTTTTTAAAACACACAAATTCTCGCATCTTTTGCTCGCCACCCCGTCATTCATTCTTTCCATCCTTCCTTCCCTCCCTCCCTCTTTCCTAATCTCTTTCGTTTTTCCATTCATCAGTTTTCCCTCGGGCCAGTACAAGTGCCGTTCCACGGTTTGGTTGGTACTGAACACGTGTTTGACCTGGTAAAATGTCGCAGGCTGTTCGAATGATTGACACTGTCGCAGAAAGTAATTCAGTGTCGCTGATCCTCAGGGCACGAAATTTCGTCGCGTCGAAACCAGTCTAAAGAACTACTTCCTCTGCAAATCGCCCTTTAAAGACTTTGAGACTCCCAACCCCCCCCCTACCCACCCCCCCCCCGACGCCGCGTCAGTATATGACAGCCGACGTCTGCCAACGTCAGCGCCGTCAGCTTTTTTTACCTTCAGTTTGCCGCCACCCCACCCCGCTCGTGCTCCCGTTTCCCCCACCCCACCCCCCCCCATCCTTCGATAAATCTTTAAACACGCTGGTCAACGGTCATTGTTCTGTTGATAGCGAAAATGTCTTCTTGAATTGACCGGATTTCTTTCCTCGCTTTCTAAGCAACATCTTGCGGTTATGCGCTGCATATGCGTCACTGGCCGCTCAGCGTTATATAGGTGGTTATAGATTCGAAGAAAATAATGTCTAAAACCAATCGAAATCCGGCGCCACATAAACGCAAAAGGCTCTGAAGGCAGAATCGTCGTTCTTATTCCTCCTTCTTTCGTCGCCGACGGTTGTCCAGAAACGCGTCCTGCATCGCTGGAATGAGCTCGCCTCCGGTAAATCCCACCCCTCTTCCCCTCTCCCTCCCCGCCTCTTCAACCACCCACGGCCTTCCTCCGCGCTTCCTCTGTCCACCTCCTCCTCCGCCTCCCCCCGTCATCAACAGAGACAGAACGTGACGTAGAGCGTCGAGATTTCAACTTCCGGCCGCCTGACCAACCACAGACGTCGACGCGCAAGTAGACGGCGCAGACCACGTGACCGACGACAGCCAAGATCGCAGACCTATAAGTCCTAAGCAGCACAAGAGGAGAAGTCTGCGGATATGTTTGTCGGGGTCGTCGCTGCCGTCAAGGGCAGACACTTTGCACGCACAAAAGACATTGGACATCAATGAACGCAGACCGGTGAAGAGATTGAAGGGTGAGGGTTGGGGTACGGGAGGGGGCAGGTGGGGCAGTTGGCGTCGTCCAAGAATTTTGAGATTACCTATACCCGCCTACCCTCCCTTCGCCGGTGACGTGTGTCGCAGATGCGTCCGGAAAAGGGCACAGGGTACCAGCTTGGATCAGAAGAATTACCGGAATTCCGGAATATTGGAAAAGACCAGCCATGCACTGAAACAACTTCTTCTGATGACAGATTCGTCAATTCTGAT
>CM030860.1:11277406-11294906 GCA_018105865.1 Metaphire vulgaris | reverse complement strand
AGGATAATCCTGTTGGATTTAGGCATATATATATATATATATATATATATATATATATATATATATATATATATATATACAACCTCCACTCATCCTCCGTTATTGGAGGCCGGTCTATTTATTCTGTGTGTGGGGGAGCACAGGTTAGCTCTTGACACTGTAAAACTAAAATACGCTTATTTGTAAAATTGTTAAAACTTTCATATTTTCCTCTCAGTGGCCAACTCAGGATTTCAGAATAGGGGGGGGGGGGTGGGGCACTTCGCCTTTTCTCGGACTTTTTCTGCCATAAAGTCTAGACAAGCAAAAGAGGCTTTCACCTCAAACGCTTCAACGTCTCCCGTCTAATGCGTTTCCTCGATCTTATACTACTCTCTGCCCCCCCCCATATACTCACCGGTTTTGAACGATCGCGGTCCGAATGGGGGGGGGGCGAAACCCCGTGCCCCCGTGGTTACGCCAATGTTTCCCCTTGTTATACATTCCTGCCTGAGGAAATAGAGTGTAAATTCTGAGGGTAGAGTATTTTGGGGTGAAAGGCACGCCTGGTGTTTTAATCGGGGGGTGGGGGGGGAGGGGGGGTGTCGTTCTCTTTTATCTTGTGTCATACGTTCTTCTGTTCTTTGTTGGCGTTCTTGGGCGCAGGAAACCGACGTTCTCCGATCGCATTTCCGAAGAACGGATCCGAGGCAGGTACGAATGCCTAGGCCTTCAATCTGCAACGCCAGATGCAACGGCGACAACGGGCGAAGCAACAGCAGCAACTCAAGGCGGCGGCGGCAACAACCACTACAACAATAGTGCAACGATGACAACGGCGGTCAGCGGCGAGCAACCGTTGTCCATATATTCTGTCTTCTTGGCCAACTCAAAACGTTGCAACGTAAGACAACCGTAGGTACTTACTTACACACTACTGAAAAGTTGGTCTGCAGATCTAAAATAAATAGCCTTTTTTATTTGCATAAATTTCCGCATTTTCTCGAATATGTTGCGGAAATATTGTCAATTTTCGAAAACCATATTCAACTTGGTGATATATTTGCAATTTTATGCACGCATTTTCTCTTTTTCTGTACTTTCCCGTTATCCGGACCCCAACGAATTGTAATGGATTTTCGGTAGGGAGCCTGACCCTAACCCTAATCATAACCCCCCTAACCCTAACGCCTCTCTAGCCAACTACGCCATCCCTCTACCGGGGTCCGGATAACCGGGAAAGAACTCTTTTTTCTGTCAAACAAAACACGCATTGTGAACCAAAATTCATCAGAATAATAATTATGGTGAAATGTTTGCTAAATTTACTGGAATATTTTTGTTTTGTTTTAATCTTTGTACAGTTCCGATACAGATGTACTAATATCGATGGACAATGAGATTGATTATGCCGTTGCAAAGTATAGAGAAAGTCTCTTAATGGGTTTGTTATCATCAATTTTCAATTCAAGGCAGCCGTGGCAATGTTTGGCAATGAAATTAAACATAATGTAAAATTATATGCGATAAAAGAAAATAAGAAATTTAAGACAAGCTTAATATAAATATACAGTTTCTTTCAGTCATCGCGTCACTATAGGCCTACAAATCTCTTTTTGACGCATTATAATGAAAGACTGAAAAATGCGCGAAATAAATAAATAAATAACATATCTTGAACATTTTACGCAAATTAAGCGAGTTATCCGATCTGGTAACAAACGCCTTTTGGCCACTTACATAGCGCCTTTCTTTCGATTTATTTAGCGCCTGTTTATAAAAAAAACTATACGACTGCGAATGCAAATCTGTCTTGGCGCTATTTTTAACCGAACGTCACGTGACAAACTCCAATATCACGTGACTGTGTTGCCACTTAGGAGAGAATGCCCGCAAGAGGTCGTCGATTTCAGAGGAACAACGCTGTTGCATCAGCAGCAACAGCAACAGCAACAACGACGACGACAACGACGACGACAACAACAACGGCGGCAGCAGCAGCAGCAACGGATCGGTTAGCGCCATCTGTCGAAAGAGCAACGTCACCGTAGTTCAGCGTTCATTCGACAGAGGGACCGAAGGCCAGAGAGACGGTGGCGCCACCTTGAGAACGATGACCGCCTCAGATCGTCACGTGTCCTTTCTGTTGGCCGACAAGGCCGGAAGCTTTAGCGGATACGGAAGCGAAACAAAGAACCAGAGGTCGGTTCAAAGAACAGTAACAAGAAGAATAAGAAGAACTTATTATACCTATACTTATAATCACACACTGTAAAGCGTAATATATTATATATATATATATATATATATATATATATATATATATATATATATATATATATATATATAAAGCATTGGCTATCGAAATACCTATCCTGTTAGGCGTTGCCATGGAAATTTTAAAATAAAAAAACGTCCAGACTTGTTTCTAGAATCTAGACTCTTTGGACTGACAGGTAGATAGGCCTATAGGGTTTAGTGAATGGGCCAAAGCATCACTTGACACTAGGTTAGGGGAGGGGTGAATGGGTGAGAGAGAGAGAGGGGGGGGGGTAAAGAAACGCTGGACAGTCCGCATTTTTTAACTGATAGTTTTTCGAGAACGTTTTTTTATTTTCTGAAAGTTTCACTTTCTGTTTTCGCAGATTCGTCGACGGCGAATCGAATCACCTCTCGCAGTCGATCCTGACCCGCGTTGCCAAGCAACTGTCGCTAGGCAACATAGGATCGACTTATCGTTCGTCGTTCTGGACCGACCGGATGACGTCGTCGACCGGCGTGACGTCACCACCGCTCAACGACGACTCCGTCGTCACTTCCGCCGCCCAACCGGAAGACGATCCACTTCCGGTTTCGCAGACGACGACGACGACGGCGACCGGATATGCTAAGTCTTCTGTCTTTCAATCGCAACGACAGGTGGCGGTAGAGATACACATCCACGAAGACGAGGAGGAGGAGGAGGGGAAGGAGAAGATGGCGAGAAGACCGTCGTCTGTGGCGGAGAAGGCCAATCTGGAAGCGTGTTACAGCGCTCAAGACAGCGCCGTCCAGGCGTCGAGGCGCTGTCGGAGGCAATCGATGAGCCTCGAGATGGACCCGGCGAAGAAGGACGGAGGGCGGCGACGGAGTCCTCTGAACACCCGCCGGGCGAAGAGCTACGACGAGGATCCACCACCCGGCGCCACCATCATCCACCGCCGCCACCATCATCACCACCGCCGCCGCCGCCGTCAGAAACCAGCTCCAGCTGCCCGTCGAGATCCCCGGCTGCTACGGGGCGGAGAGGGACACGCCGCCGAGACCTCCCGACGGCTCGGCGAGGTACGGACGCAGCCGACGTCAGTCGATGAGCCTCGAGATGGACCCGATGGCGGCGGCGGTGGCGACCCCGGGGCCCGGGTCCGACCGGAGGAGGGCGAACCCGTTGACTACCCGGCGGGTGAAGAGCTGCGAGGAGGACCGAGCAGGCCGAGGCCCCGCCACCGGCGGCCAGCGCGACTACGACCGGAACCGGATAACGCAGTTCTTCCGTCGTCCCATCGTGTCCTGCGAGGACTCGGAGTGTCCCGCCGGGGGCGGCGACGGCGGCGGCGGCGGTGGGACCGGGGGCGGCGGTAACGGAAGTCGGCGGTCGGCGGGGGGCAAGAAGGTGGTGGCGGAAGTCGGGTGCGTTACAACGACACCGGAAGCTTCGAAGAGGTGGACGAAGAGAAGGTCGAACTGCTGTTCACCGCCACCCGCGAAGTGACAGCGGCAACAGCGGCGGGAGTGGGAGTGGGAGTGGGGGTGGGAGAGGGAGGATCGGCAAGAAAAGAGGCGCCGTTCCGCATCAACGCGGCGTCACGTGACGTCGTTACGCCGCCTACTTCTCCTCTTCCTCCTCTCCCTCTTCCGCCGCCGCCGCCAGCGACGACGATGACGGCGGCGGCGCTGGCGAATCCGCAGAAGTACCGCGACCTCTGGCGACTGAGAGCGACCTTCGAGGAGACGGAAGAGTTCAGCGACATCTTGCGGATGGAGGAGATAACGTCGCCGGAAGAGCCTTCGTCCGAGGAACCGGGTCTGACGTCACTGACGACGTCATTCGAATCGAACGTCACCGAACCGAGGACGACGACGACGACGACGGAACCGATGACGCCGTCACGCGTGACGTCGGACGTGACGCCGATGACGCCGACGACGACGATTCCGAGTCAAGAGGCGAGACGACAGAGCTACCGGAAGATGATCACCGAGCGGATGGCCAGCCGGATCCACCTGAGATCACGTGACCACCACGTGACGTCGTCGTCGCGCTGCTTCCGGCGATCGCGAAGCCGATCTCGGAGAGCAGCTTCGACAGCGTCGACACGGACGGCGACATCTCGGACACCAGCCGTCAGGAGATGACGACGACGTCGTTCGACTCGACGACGACGACGACGACGACTACGACGACGACCGACAACAACACCGACGTCGACAACAACAACAGGCCCGGTCGCTCCTCCTCGTCCTCGTCGGTTGTCGCTGTCGAGGACGCGGCGGCGGTCCACGATGACGTCACGATCGGACAACTGTCGATGACGTCATCGTCCGGGTTCGGCGACGGAGGAAGAGGAGGAGGAGGGGCGGGCGGAGGGTGGCGAGCGAAGGAGGAGGGGGTGAGGGGTCTGGAAAGAAGGACTTCTAGTACGGCGTCGAAGAAGCGACATCAGTATCGGAACGACCGACGAGTATGGCAAGTATGCGAAAGTATCAACGAGGTGATGACGACGACGACGACGACCGGAGAGGGCGCCACCACCGGTCTCTGCCCATCCTCGTCCTCATCCTCGACCGCCGCTCAGCGGAAGCGCGAGCCGGAACAAGAACGGGATGAGGAGGAAGAGGATGAGGAGGAAGGAGAGGAACAAGAACCCACCGCCGCCGTCGCCGCCGCCGCCGCCGCCGCAGCGTCGTCGTCGTCGTCGTCGTCGCGAACGGCAATCGCGACCGTTTCCGGTATGACGTCATTCTCCCGGTTTCTCCGCTACCACATCCGGCGGTCGGCAAGGCAACGGCTGCGGCGTCGCGACTACAGCGTGGACGAAAAAACGGACGCCCTGTTCACCGAATTCCTCCGCTACGACCCGAGCTTCGATCTGAGAACGAGGCGATCGTCGGCAGCGAATCAGTCCCCTCTCGCCGCTCCCGCACCCTCTCCCTCCCCCGTCGACTACGGTCACGGCAGCGGCGGCGGCGGCGGCGGCGGCGGCAGGCGGCATCGGTCGTCCTCGCAGCGTCTCGAGACCGTCGTCGAATCGGGCGGAGGGCGAAGCGGGGTCAACCGCACCCTCCGGGGTCCCCAGGGAGGCCTCCGGGAGGCAGTCCCTGCAGAGATATATGGCCCCACGACGTACAACCGGGGGTCTGTCGTCGACTCGGAACCGTCGAGAACGGACGAGGCGGCGGGGACCGGTCTTTCTTTCGACCCGAAGAGAACTCTTGACCCCGGCGGTGGTCAAGGTCAGAAGATGACGTCATCGGTCCTCTGCCGAATGCAGTCGGAACCGCCGGCCATTCGAGTCTATAACGACAACTCCGTTTGAAAAAAAGGCCAGGAATGTTGTGGGGAGGGGTGAGGGGTGGGGGCGCCGTTTCGCTCCCCAAAATGTCGCACGTGGGTCTTCGACGGACGTTGTCGAGTATTCGAACTGCTGATGTTTGTTGTTTAAAAATTCTTTTTAACTAATATTGACCGCCTGCACTGATTTCTGTCAAATATATTTTAATTATTGAAAATCGAAGCTATTTGCTCAAGTATTATTATTACTAGCCAACAGTATCATGCGTTCCAACCTCCAAAACGGGAGACGAGCGAAAACCATCGCCAAGAATTCCGGTTGTTGATTGACCGACAGTTTCTAGGAAATAGAGGCGGTTGACATGCCAACCAAAAGATGGATTGACGCGAAAACATCTCCATTGCCGAATAATTTATGTTTTATCTATATTTTAACAACAACAACAACAACAACAATAATAATAATAATAATAATAATAATAATAATAGTACTACTACTACTATTACTACTACTACTACTACTACTACTACTACTACTACTACTACTACTACTACTACTACTACTACTACTACTACTACTACTAATAATAATAATAATAATAATAATAATGACAAGCATTCCATGGGTCTATTTTGCGCGTATCTTATGTGTCTATTTTTGCTGCGTCTTATGTAAAGGCTGCGAAGGAGTCGAGAAAATTGAGTCCGTGAAGATTTATCCTCAGTCGATTATGCTGTTGCAAGGTTCCTCAAATATATTCGGTGACATTTAGATTTCTGTAGGATTTGATGTCGATTGTGTTCGATTATTTTTGAATAAATTATATTTTCCTCTTTAAACCGAGCAACTGTTTCCTTCTGTTAAATTTTCTTTAGGTGCCATCTCTTGCTACGTTTTAGACAATTGTTACCGCGGTCACCATAGAAATTACCGTACAAATTCAATATATAAGTCCCGATTTCTACTAAAGCAAAGACTTTGTTTGAGACCAGGCTTCTATGCGGAGTTTTACGGTGATGCAAAAACACTTAACAAAATGGTGGAAAATCTACTTCACTTTCATACACCGACTAGTTACAGTAAATTCAGTAATAGTTACAGTCTATACTATAGAGTTTAATTATTGGCGATTTTCAGTATTTATTCTAGCCACCTTGACCTTGGGGGGATTTTGAAATGTTTGAGGGGACAAGGTCTGAGTCTCCACACTTTGGGGGATTTCCATCTCCCCAGCCAACATATAAAAAAATTTAGGGGGAATTTTTAAACTTGAGGGCAGGGGGGAATTCCCCCTCCCAGAAGGCCTAGAATAAACACTGGTCGATTTTGATTATTAAAGTCTATGTTTTGCGGCTGCAGACAGCAGAGGGGTGCGGAAATTGAGTTCCAAAGTTCTGGTGCAGCATACAATGCATACATGTATGAAAAAGCGCGGTTGCGGATTTTCAGAGATGATTGAGTGATAATGCAGGAATAATAAATAAGGATGCAGAATTTAGTAGAACTACCGCAGTATAGCCGCTTATTCTTTGGCGCTTGATGTACTTTTGAAATAGTAATAGCCAAAAGGTGGGATTCAGGCAGACAGAGCCCTTTTATCTCATGGAATCCTGTATTTTCCATTACTATTATGGTTCACTGAGTTTACAACTGTTTCTTTCAAATAACTTCCCAACCCTTTATCATCATCATCATCATCATCATCATCATCATCATCGTCGTCGTCGTCATCATCATCATCATCATCATCATCATCGTCGTCGTCGTCGTCGTCACCATCATCATCATCATCGTCGTCGTTGTCGTCGTCATCATCATCATCATCATATTCATCATCATCAGACGACTCTTTCAACCATTTATGCTGTACCGTTTGGGAGTTTACAGTTTATTCAGTACCAAGAAAACAGATTTGGCTTATTGCTGAACTCTCGAAATTCGAAATGTCTAAGCGGGATTTATCCTCAACACGCTGTCACCGATGTCGTGTCCTCCCCTGGGCCGCTGCACTCTTCACTTATAAACCCGACACAGCTGCTACAATTGCTCATACTCACACGGAGGATACTGATACTGTCGATTTGATGTACAGTACTTGTGATGGCTGAACGCGATGCTCACGCGCCCCAGCGGGTGACTCACCCACTGACTCGCCTGCCTTCTCTTTGCTTATAGCGTAGTGACGCTCAAAAAGTCAAAATGTCAGAGATGCGAGTCGAGGGTTCATCGATTTACTTACCCCCTCCCGGCCCACCCCCGCCCCCACGTTCTGCAGGCCTTAGGTATACGACAGGACAAAGGCCAAATGCATCTTATACGCCGTGTGGTCTCCGCGGTGAATCTTAGGCAGTCCTATTGTCTGTCTGTCTGTCTATCCCTCTGCCTGCCTGCCTCTCTCTCTCTCTCTCGGTCTATGTCCATCGATTTGGGATCGATTTCTCAGCAAACAAACTTGAGTATAAACAGTTTAGGGACACGCCAAAATAATAACGTTTTAAATGAAGACCAAAGCGCCGGTGTTGTTAACTTTTCTACAAAATTTTCTATCTTATCCGCCTAACAGTTATCAAATCTCCGCTGGGCGAGAGCAGATGTCAAAATATGAACAACTCAAGTCTAGTACTTTGTACATTTAAGTGGTAATAGTTTCATCTCAACAAATAGCGGGATAGATCAAAGACTCACATCATGTTTTTTCACATTTGAGTCTTTTGAGAATTCTTTCTGCGACATCCAAAGGATATCCTATATCGACGTATATTCGACAGTCTTCGGATAAAAGTTTTTAGAAGAAACGCAACAGAAGAAAAGGATAATACTTGACTTATTGTGTAGAAATATTCAACCTATAGGGAGGGGCGTTTCCCTTTTATTCGTCTCTTCAAGCCACGAAAGCTGCGCATGGGTCTTCTAGACAGGTCATCTGCTTCGCGCTTGGCCTTAGGAAAGGTCAGAATCTAATTTCTGTAACTTAAGCGGTGCCTTTGAAACTAGCAAGTATTCTTAGTATTAAGAATTAAGAATTCGTGAAATTCAGAAGATGAACGCGAATGTTTTCCTGCAACCAGTGTCGTGTTTCGTCGTCGTCGTCGTCGTCGTCGTCGTCATAGCAGGGCACCAGCGTCTTTAATTGCAGTAAAGCCGGCCACTGGAAAAAAACAACTTGATTTTAAAGGTGGTCTCGAAGAACTCATCGGTCTTCATTTCTTGTCTATTTGCCGAAGATCAGTGCACTAAATTTAAGTGAAAAACACTTCACTCGACACAAAATCCATCCACGGAATTCCAGGAATAAATAGACTTCCGGTGCACCATCTCAGGAACGTCTCCATGGCAACAGGTGGTCATCGTAAAACGGTAAGTACAGACGGCAACGATAGAATTCGCATCGTCATGCTCCACTTAAAATGACCAAATACTGGTCATCCTCATGCCCTCTCTGGTTTAAAGTATTTGCTCGTGAGAGAGAGAGAGAGAGAGAGAGAGAGAGAGAGAGAGAGAGAGGCAGAGAGAGACAGAGAGTGAGAGACAGAGAGTGAGAGACAGAGAGAGGGAGAGAGAGAAAGAGAGGGGCAAAGAAAACCGTCACAGAAATAATGACAAAATACAGAGCCATTACTCCTCAGGGCGATTATATTAAAAATGCAAGACTCCTGTCAAATGAACTCGGAAATTGACCTCCAGAACGGGAAGACAACGTTAGAGCATGGCTAATAAATGACGTCACGCGATTTGGGCAGTTTTTGACCCCCCTCCCCTCGTCACACGTCGTCACAAATGTTTGAACTCGTCCCCTAAGTGCGTGATGTCACTTATGGATGGTCCCTCGCCGGTTTTGGACGGATCTCACGACCGGTCCCGATCCGAATAGGGAGTCTGCCCCCTCACCCGTACCCCCTCCCCTCCCCACCCCTCCCACGTGGCTATGCCAATGAAGTGGTTGGTGTCTGTTTGAATTCTTATAGGATCGTCAGCGTCACAATCGTCGACCATCGACGAACTCTATGGTGTCACGTGATTCGATCTTCGTTCGGATATCGCTTCTGCTCAGTTCTTTGCTCGGACTTCCAACGCTCACATGGTCAAGGTATCATCATCATCATCATCATCATCATCATCATCATCATCATCATCATCATCATCATCATCATCATCATCATCATCATCATCATCATCATCATCATCATCATCATCATCATCATCATCATCATCATCATCATCATCATCATCATCATCATCTTCATCATCATCGAACTTTTGTAGCGCCGTTTAGTATAATGTCCTTGGCATCAATCGAAGGTCGCTCCTTGGAGGCCCCATTGCCAAATCCAAATAGTCTATTGCCTCAACCAACAAACGAAATTAGATGTGGATTGATAATAATAATAATAATAATAATAATAATAATAATAATAATAATAATAATAATAATAATAATAATAATAATGTGATTTACAGTGGTTTAGGAGGCTAAGTAAGCCTGTGAGAAAACCACTGAAGCAACTCTCCGCATTCAATAACCAAGCTTATCGAGATAACCTTTGAATCCGTTTACTGTTTCAACTGTCACTTCCACCGCATCCAAACTGTTCCATTTGTCCACAACCCTTGCACTAAAAATTTTTACCTCTTTCTTGGACAATTGGCATTTGTGGCCTCTTTATGGATGCCTGGATGGAGGGACAGATGGATGAAAAGGAGGAAAGAGAAATTTTCATTTAAAAATCCATTCTATATTGCATTAATTAAATATAAATATTATGTTTCTTTTTAAAATCAACAAATGCTAATTTTTAGCGTCGTATTCGGTGCTCTTTTCCCTTTAGTTTTGTTCTATTGTAACTTCGACAACGATACGTGGCCGTGTCCCATCGTCCAAGACCCCACGGGACAATTCTACTGGATGCAGTACAGTGGAAAGACCCCCACCGGTGGGACGGGGCCAGACGGGGGTCAGGGAGGGTCACTGTTCTACTTCTACATAGAATCAAGCGACCCCAGGCAACCGAACGACCAGGCTAGGTAAAAACCCCACAGACACACACACACACACACAGACACACACACGTTGAAACAAACATTCATTTTGCACTATACTTTTTATATCAAAATGCTAAAATTATGATGATGACGACGATGAAGATGGCGATGACGATTATGATGAAGATGATGCTGATGACGATGAAGAATATGAGGTGATGATGATGATGATGATGATGATGATGACGACGACGGCGACGATGACGATGGAAAACTATTTGACGTTTAGGTTCACGACCTTTGCCCTTGGCGTGACAGGTGACCTGTGCGTTGCCTTCTACTACTACGCCTACGGCGAGGGGGTGGGGCAGTTGATCCTCTACACCCAGGTGGGGTCGGACTACAACGCCCAGCACGCGGAATGGTGGAGACTGCGAGGGGATCAGGGTCCCACCTGGAGATACGAAGCGCAAGACATCCACCTGGACAGCACCGACACTAGAGTAACCGATCACCTCAAAATAGCACAGCTTCAATCGTATAACTCATAGGCGGATTATTACTGCTACTACTACTGCTGCTGCTGCTGCTGCTGCTGCTACTACTACTACTACTACTACTACTACTACTACTACTACTACTACTACTACTACTACTACTACTACTACTACTACTACTACTACTACTACTACTACTACTACTACTACTACTACTACTACTACTACTACTACTAGTAATAATAATAATAATAATAATAATAATAATAATAATAATATTATTATTATTATTATTATTATTATTATTATTATTATTATTATGTCGTTTATGGTGGTCTGTTAGATTGGATGGAATGGAGTCCGGGGTTTGAGCTACTTGGGGGACATCGGAATCGACACAATTCGCATACGTCAGGGGTCATGCGCCCCACCTGGTCAGTTTTCTTTATCAACGTCATCATCGTCATCTCCGTAGTAGTTATCATTTTCGTCGTTGTTATCATAAAATGTTCATAATGAACAGCCTATGCCATCTTTGCGTCGTAAGATATGAGGCGTCTTAGGGCTTATGGCCGAAAGCGTTATAATAGGCCATAGTCTTTAGTCCTTGGGCTTTGGGTCTTATTAAGTCTTAGACCGTGGACCTTAGGCCCTAGGCCTTAGGACGTAATAAGTATTTTCATTTTATGTAGAGTCGATCAATCTTGAATCTATCACAAACATCCGGTACACATTATTTTCACAGAACGCCATTTGTTTCAAAAATACAGTAACACGAACATAAGTAGGGCGGTTCGTCCGTCTGTCAGTCTGTCTGTCTGTCTCTCTGTCTGTCTGTCTGTCTGTCTGTCTGTCTGTCTGTGTATGTATACTGATTCATTTTATTTGTATCTATGCCTGTTTAAATCAATGTTCGATTTGTCCGGAGTTGGGGAGCGGGTTGGTCTCCCTCTCCCCTCCCCCCACATGATCCAAGTGAAGGCGAAGGTCACACAGTGCAGAAATGGGGATCGCCCTCGGCGCCGTGTTGCCGCTAGACACGGATTCTAGAAAAAGAACTCCGGTAGAAACAACGGGACAGCCATTTAACAAAAACTTTAACATTTTAAAATCTCTCACCTTTTTTCCACCAAATTAATTAATCTAGTGTGCTGAATTATCGCAGCGAAAGGGCGCTACATAAATCGACCGTTGCATAATAATCGTCCGTCCTTTCGTACTTCGTCCAATCGTTCCTTCAGTCCATCGGTGGTCACGTGTGTGTGTCTGTGTGTGTCTGTGTGTGTTGCAGTGACGTTGCCGTGGTCATGTGACTTCGAGGCAGACGACATCTGTGCGATGCGTCAGCGTCCGGACGACGACTTCGACTGGTTCCGACAGTCCGGGCCTCCTCCCACTCCGGGCACCGGACCTCCCGGATCACAGTCCGGATCCTACTACGTCTACGTCGAATCGAGCAACGTCGTTGCTCCCGGAACGAAGGCGGCGTGAGGGGAATCTCTATCCGGCGGCGTAGCCAGGGTTTATGAATAGAGGGGTGGGGGCACATTCGACATTTTCCGGTGCGAAAAAGTCTCCAGACGAGCACGAAGCTTCGCTCATGCTACCTCCCCCTCCCCCAATTTCTCAACGGTTCTACGCAGTTTCCACCCACGACCGGTCCCAGCCATAATATGGGGTCAGGTGCCCTGTGCCCCCGACCCGTGGCTACGCCAATGCTCTGCTCGTTAAACTTATATTATACATTATTAACTAAATTAATATAGTTGCAAATCAGATGTATAGTTCCAACGGTGATGCTGCGGTTTCTAAATTGGCGTAGAAATAATTTGAATCAATTAATTTCCTTTTTCTGCAAACAATTAAATAAATGTCTCCTTAGGGGTCGTCCATAAATTACGTAAAATTTATTTTGGCACTTTTTGACCCCCTCGTCACACTTCGTAACGAATGTCCGGAGTCCTCTAAGCGTGTTACGTAATTTATGGACGACCCCTTAGTTTCCAAACCATAATTAATACAACGTGCCTAAGCGTCTGGTATCTTCTTGGGCATTATGATAGTGACGTCATTGAAGTTCATTGATTTGATTGATTGATTGATTGATGATTGATTGAAGATGATTTTATTTCAACTCAACTCAAAACCGGTGCATATACAAACTAACAGTACATATATGTAACAAACAATATACGACCCTATTTAATACAGTAAAAAAGAAATGTAATACAATAAAAAAACTAACATAATTGGATCACAACTGACAAGGGATATAAGAATTCCAATAAGGTAATGACAAATGATTGATTAGTTGATTGATTGATTGATTGATTGATTGATCGATTATTGATTGCACAGCATTTGTTGTTGTTGTTGTTTTTCGTTTTTGAAGCGTCGAGTCACCTGTGCTGCTGTACTCGGGAGATGCGTGCGTTTCTTTCTGGTACAGCATGTACGGATCGAGCATCGGCAATCTGTCCCTTTACACCCTGAACGGGGGACAGGGGCAGCCCTGGTGGACGCGGAGCTCGCCCACTGGACGCAACTGGACACAGGCAAACGTTACCGTCTCACTGACCGGCAACACGGACAGGGTACGCCACTATTCACCTCTGGCGTAACCACGGGGGCGGTAACGGGGTCCCAGCCCCCTATTTATTCGGACTGTGAACAGTCGTGGAAAATGTGCAAAACCGTTTAGGATTTTTGTGGGGGAGGGGGATGGTAGGAGAATGAACGAAGAAAGTCAAAAAGCGCTGGAGCATAACCTATACAGTTACTCGCTAATCAATTACTTATCGATTATATTGTAAGAGTGTAAATCGCTCACTGTACTATAGTTAATTACTGCAAATGTATAAGAGTTTACTCGATTATTTACAGTATGTTTCCTGATTGTTACTTCTTTTAAATAATGAATTCCGTGAAAAATGGAAATAATTACAACATTATAGATGGCCAAATGATTCGTTTTATTCCAATATTACTGTTTAAATGAACGAATTGTTTCTGTTTGTATCTGTCTGCCTGTCTGTCTGTCTCTGTCTCTGTGTCTCTGTCTCTCTGTCTCTCTGTCTCTCTGTCTGTATGTCTCTGTCTCTGTCTGTCTGTCTGTCTATCTGTCTCTGTCTCTGTCTCTGTCTCTGTCTCTGTCTCTGTCTGTTTGTCTGTCTCTGTCTCTGTGTCTTTGTCTCTCTGTCTCTCTGTCTCTCTGTCTCTCTGTCTCTCTGTCTGTATGTCTCTGTCTCTGTCTGTCTGTCTATCTGTCTCTGTCTCTGTCTCTGTCTCTGTCTGTCTGTCTGTCTGTCACTCTGTCTCTCTCTCTCTGTCTCTCTCTCTCTCTCTCTCTCTCTGTAGATCGGTTTCTTGGGAGTGAGAGGTAGTGACATCTACGGTGACATCGCCGTCGACAACGTTCAAGTGAATCATGGACCCTGTCTGACGTCAGGTTCGACTCTCTTCTCATATGCTTACTTACCTACTCACTTACTCAATTACTTACCTATTCGATCTATTCCCTTTTTCAGCCTTTTCCGGCAAAGTTTATGGATTTTCCCCTTCTATTTTCATCCCCACCAACTTTCTATGAATTCATTTCATCCCCCCACCAGGAAATCCTGGAACCGCCACTGAATTATATCAAATTCGATTTTTTTGGTCAAAATTCGACATTTTGTTTCAATGATTAGTTACTGTAAGTGAGGTCTTTTTAGGAGTGCGAAGATTTTCTTATTTTGACCTTCTGTCGGTAAAACCGATGAAATATTTGCATCGGAGGAGAAAGCAGAGCGATTGACTATTGATTGCCACACAGTCTGCGACATTATTCCAGAATTTAGGATTTCAATTTAAATATCACCCCTAAATTTTGAGCATCGGGGGCGCCCTCGTTCCTCCCCGGGACCCTTGCAGGATCTGACTAAGTTGGCTTGTATACTGTATAGGCAATGGCCATTATGCCCCCCTCCCGGTGCGGATTCCCCAGATTCTTAGATCCTGGCTACGCCGCTCAAAAGTGTAAACATTGTCTCTTTGGCATGATTCTTCCCCAACAGCGACTACAGCTGCTGCTGCAACAACGACGCCTGCAACAACGACTGCAGTCACAACAACTACATCAGCAACGACTGCTCCGACGACTACACCCACGTTGACTACTGCGGCGACAACGACTATCGCAACTACTACAGCAGTCGTCACCACTAATCCGACAACTACCACGAGCTCAGCAACGACTAGACCAACTACGATTGCAACGACACCGGATTTTTCGAATCTTCCTCACGGTCATTAACCCCTTAACTGGGGATCCCGGATATATCCGTCCATTTTACATTGAGTTACAGTTAAATACACGGTTAAGGGGTTAAAAGAAAAGGATTTTCTCGTATTACTTACATTTTCAAAACATTCATTCAACGAATCAATATTTCAAAATATTATTTCTCAATAATTGATGAGAGAGAGACAGACAGGAGAAAGTAGAGAGAGAGAGAGAGATAGATAAAGAGAGAGAGAGAGAGAGAGAGAGAGAGAGAGAGACAGACAGACAGACAGACAGACAGACAGACAGACAGACAGACAGATAGACAGATATAGAGAGATAGACAGAGATAGAGAGACAGAGAGAGGCAGAGAGACAGAGAAGTAGATCTCCCTCTCAGCCTGTCTGCCTGTCTGGCAGACAGACAGAGAGAGGGAGAGAGACAGACAGACAGAAATACTGATAATCTTGTTTTCGTTCAGTATTTCTTCCGTGGTCATGTGATTTCGAGTTCGACGAATGCCAAATGGAGCAGCTGAACTACGTCAACTACGTCTGGACCAGATGGTCGGGTCCAGCCTCTCCCACCGGACAGACCGGACCGCCATCGGCCGAGTCCGGACAGTACTACATGTTCCTCAACACAAGCGCTCCACGAAAACTCGGCGACAATGCACTGTTAGTCGACTACCATCATCATCATCACCATCACCATCATCATCATCATCATCATCATCATCATCATCATCATCATCATCATCACCACCACTACCATCATCATCATCGTCGTCGTCGTTGACTTCTATAGCGCCGTTTAAGTAATATTCCTGACATCAGTCGATGGTCGCTCCTTGATTTGAAAATCGTAATCACTCATCTATCAATAAATAGTATCGGCCTATGTATCGATGCAGCTACAACACACAAGTTGGCGCTATATAAATCGATGAATCACGCAGACGCAGTATTAACGGTCAGCTGCTGTTCTGTGTTTGTTGTACGTGTTTTTCCGTTGTTTTTTCCAGATTGGAGACTGCTTATATAGTCCACAGCGGCAGTTGCTGTTTTCGCTGTTGGCTGTACATGTTTGGACCAGATGTGGGTCGGGTGTTTCTTTACACAAGCGTCCCAGGGAGAGAGGCCCCCTGGAGGGTGTGGTCAGGTAACATGGGCCCCAGGTGGTTCCTTGTTGAAGAGACGATTCAACTTGCCTATGACAGGGTACGATCATCATTTCTCTTTCTCTGTTTCTCTGTCTCAGTCTCTGTCTCTGTCTGTCTGTCTGCCTGTCTCTCTCTGTCTGTCTCTCTGTCTCTCTCTCTCTCTCTCTCTCTCTCTCTCTCTCTCTCTGCTATCTGCTTCTAATTCTTCTCCTGCTTTGCCATCTTAGTGTTGTATTTTGTTTGTTTTTTGGCGTAGATTGGAATCATAGCGGAAGTGGGGAATGGTCCTTTGGGAATCATTGCCATTGACAACATCACGATAAGAGCGTATCCATGCAACTACACAGGTGACCATGGCAACGATTGACAGCTGTCGTTCATTCGTCCGAATGCTAAGAAAAGACTTATCTAGAACAGTGGCGTCGCCAGGATTCGAGAATAGGGGTCGCTTGAAGAAATTGTCTGCCCTAAAGCAAAAAATACTGTCGACTAAAACACTTTAAAGTCGGCTTTCTGATGCGTTTTCCCTTGATCAAATACTACCCCTACCCCACCTACCTACCTACCCCCCAACTACTCACAGGTATTGGACGAATTTTACGACTGACCCCGGTCCGAATCATGGACCGAATGGGGACCAGACCCCTTGCCCCTTACCCCGTGTTCCCCTACGCCCATGATCTAGAATCTACAACTGATATAACAATATTTAATTTATAGAAGTTTCGGACAATAACTTTAGCGTTTAAAACTTTAAATAATGAGTCGCAGCTCACGTGATCTGTATACGTCATTTTCATTTCAGAACCTAACATTACATCATCACAAGCGCCTCCTGCTATTACAACAACTACTACTACGACTGCTACTCCTACAGCTACTACTACTACTACTACTACTACTACTAATACTACGACAACTACTACTACTGCTGCTGCAGCGACTTCAGCGACGACTACAGGTACAGAAGACAATACCCGCCGATTTAGGTGTGCAATCGGCTGATGCTTCTGTGCGTTGCGAAGTGGCGCTATAGAAGTTACGATTAGATCAGAACAGATTAGC
>CM030860.1:11224906-11274906 GCA_018105865.1 Metaphire vulgaris | reverse complement strand
TACGTTTTATTGTGGTGCTCTGAAGTCGGTGTTCACATAATATTTACTGCAACTTTAATTTATTTAAAGTTAAACCAATCACTTCATGTTCTCTTTATCGTGTCAAAAATCGTTTCTTCTGTTAGGCCTACATGATTTACCGACTTCATTCATACTTACTAAAAATTGTGCAATTGAGTGTTTTTGTAATTCTTCAGCTCCACCGACAGGTAAGCAATCAGTCGATTAGCTTAAGAGTGAGGCGATAGAGGTCGCTGGTCTAAGGGGTGAGGGGTTGGATTAATTTATGATTACTTTTTATATTCTACGGGGTTTTTGGATTATCTGAGTTCCTTGCTTCGCTTGGTTGCTGTATTCTTAAAAAATTAACCTGACGTAATAATGCTAATCCACTGAAATTTCAATTTATGTAGCGCCTTGATGTTGTGTCTGGAATGTGATTCGGAGAGTGCCGAACGTGAAATCATTTTCACGCCATTGACAAAATCCATGCTATAGATTCTCGCATCCAGGCGTGCACCCCCCGGCTCGACGGGGTAACTCGGCCCCCTCGAGCACGAAAATCTTGTTGGCATAAATGGGGGGTGTTGTTGCGGAAATCCACCTGTGATGTCTCGTCAGTCAGTCAGTGCATGACTTTCAGTAGCAAAAGGAACTAATTGTGCTGTGTCTTACCCGTCTAATAAGAAATTGGATATAGGGCCTATTTCTATGGTTGCGTTAAGTAATAGGGCCTACAAGCTATCCTGCATGTTCGGTTGAGACTACCAATGTAGTTCACAAAATTCCGAAATGATCCATGTTACCAGGGGCGTAGCGACAGGGGGTTATATCGGTATATATATATATTATAACCCCCCTATCAGGCGACCTTAAAGGTTTTAATGTGCTTTTTAAGATGTTCAATTTTTAAAACATTTATACCCCAAGTCGCATTAACTCCAGATTCCTTGTAGGCATCGACTGGGCTTCAATCGGTGCAAATATGAAAGCCCTACGACACCACAAATTTTCGCTAAAATTTCGAAAAAAAACCTGGAATATAGTCCATGAAAAATTTTCGGGCGACCCAAAAATTCATGTCGATATATTGCTCAAATTTCGCTTTTAGAACCTTCAAACACCTTGCACTGATGTCATAGGACTAGAAAAATCCGTCACTTTCCACCCTATTAATGTGTCTATATTGCAAAATATAATAATGGTGGCTATACATTGTATAGATTTTTAACCCTTTAAAAAAGTCAGACACCTGATAGATATCGAAATTGCGGGTCCAGATTCCTTGTAGGTATCGACTGGGCTTCAATCAATGCAAATATGAAATCTCTACGACACCACAAATTTTCGCTCAAATTTCCAAAAAAACCCTGGACTTATTAGGCTTATTAATATTACAATATTAATATTAGGCTTTTATTATTAATTTTAATATTACTAATAATATTAATTATATTTTATTATTAATATTAGGCTTAATATTAGGCCGACAATATTAGGCTTAACCCATTGATGTACACTTGATTTTATAACTTTCAAATTTCCTTTGCTTTGTATTCTGATATATTAAGATACGGATTTGATTGACTGGATGGTTGATTGATTGATTGATGTTATTGTTAGGCATTCTTTGGACGTGCAGCTTCGAACTGGCCGATGGTTCGTCGACCATGTGCGGGATGACCACTCCACCGGGGTCGGTCTTCGAGTGGACCCTCTGGTCGGGAAAGACTCCGTCGGAGGAGACGGGGCCAAGTCGGGCGTTCAGTCTTCCCTACTTCATCTACGCAGAAGCCAGCGAACCAAGGATACAGGGAGATGCGGCCGAGTAGGATCACGCGACACGCCTCTATGCGCCACTGCTTGATTGATTTAGATTGATTGATTGATTGATTCAATCATTCATTCAGTATACATTAGGCTTAATACTGTTTTTCACTAAACTGAATTCAATTGTAGGCGGACAGACGTCTGCTTACGATTGATAAGTATGATCGTCTACCATACTGCACTCCTATAAAAGCGCTATATAAATTCACAAAATTCAGTCAGTCAGTCATTCAGTCAGTCAGTCATTCAGTCAGTCAGTCATTCAGTCAGTCATTAGCAGAACATCTGGAGATTATGGAAATCTCATAAAAATGACGATAACGACTCCAGATGATGATGATGATGATGATGATGATGATAATGATGATGATGATGATGATGATGATGATGATGATGACGACGACGACGACGACGGAATTGCCTTCTTTAGGATCCAGATTCCATCGCTGTATGTGACCGGATACCTATGCCTGTTGTTCAAATATAACATGAACGGGTTTCACATGGGAACGCTCCAGGTGTACATCGTTGACAACGGCAACGCAGCGACGCTGTGGACGCTGTCCGGTAACCATGGCGACCAGTGGCTCTCGGCAAACGTTACCATACCGACGCAGTACGGCACAAAGGTCAAGGTCACTCGATGATAACTAGGCTAAAGTTCTGCTATAAATTCAAACGAGAACCTCTGATGATTCTATTATTTAGTTTAATTTATTTATTAATCAATAGAATTTATCAGGACATAGGCACATATGCTGTAGTCAGGGACGTAGCCAGGTATTTGATTGGGGGGTATAATGTGATTGGGGCGGGGGTATAAATCTTTAAAAACGTTGAAATTTTTTTAAACGCATTAAAAACTTTAAGGTAACCTGATTTTTAGGGGTATATATACCGATATACCCCCGTCGCTACGCCCCTGGCTGTAGTAATAACTGCCAAATAGTAATCATGTTATTCTCGCAATTGAATACAATTGCCTACAGATAGACATACGTCTGCTATTACTGCTATTAATAATTAGGCCTACGATCGGGTACTACCGCTAAAGCACTATAGGCTACAAGTTCAGAGCGAATAATAATCCAGTGGTTGTGGATTATTCTGATGTTGTTCTGTATTTGCGTCTACGGCTTATAGATTGGATTTCGTGGAATTCGGGGAGACGCATTTTCGGGGGACATGGCCATCGACGACATTTCCGTCATCGGGGGAGGCTGCGCTGGAGGCATAATCAGCGTATGAGAGTCCATCACACAAGCGACAGAAAGTACGAAGAAAGAAGAAGACTAATTAGAAGACAAGGGGAGGAGAAGGAGGAGGAGGAGGAGGAGGAGAAGGAGAGAAAGCGCAGGAAGCAGGAGGAGCAGAGGAAGAGGAGGGAATACTATCAACCTCAACACTAACCCGATCGTGACGATGGAAACAGGGGCGTAGCCAGGAATTTGATTTCGGGGTATAAATATTTTTGGGGTATAAATCTTAACTATAAACCACATAAACCATATAAACCACATATAATTACATACAAACCACATACAAAACTCTAAGGTAGACTGGTTTAGGAGTATATATATAATTATATATATACATACATACATATATACATATATATACCGATATATCCCCTCCCCGTCGCTACGCCCCTGGATGGAAAGAACAAACGAATGAACGAACGGATGGACACGTTTTCTAGTTCGTTAACGTTTTTTGGCAGCTACTAGAAACTGATTTCTGCGAATTTTGCCTGTTCAATTATTGTGCTTATGAATGTTTGGCCATTTGACAATCTATGCAGAGGAAACGCAAAGGTTTAGCGACACTATCTATTTATTAATCTAGGTTATTAATTTTAAAGTTTTTATAGACGATTTTTTAATTCACCGTTGACACGACCCTCTAGAATTAATTCGGTTGAATTTTGACGCAACTAGCTATATTTCTGCCAGCTCTTTCTACGACTGTGAGGTTGATTTGTATTGAATTTCTATAACTTAGTTTCTGTTAATAATTAAAGTCTATGACATCTACATATCATGATGTTACTTTTACCAATTATATTTCACAGTGGTTCTCAACTTCTCACACAGGACAGATCTTACTGGAAAACTTTTATCCCAGTTAAAATCATGCTATTAGCATTAGAAAAGTAATTGAGCTACTTCAACCTTCTCATTTAATACATTCCTGATTCGCTGCGCTTGCCGTTTGGCTGTGCGCTCATTCTTAATAAAGTTAGCGCTACATAAATAAAGTGAACGAAGGGACGGGATGCAGTATAGCAGACTAAGCGAGATTTGAAAGACGAGAGTTTGAACGAGAAGTGAAGAAGTTCCGGTTATTGATATTTCAATAGATGTATTTAGTTGAAGAGAATACGAAAGAAAGTTTTTTAAAATATAAAATTAAGCACTTTGAGAAAGTTTTACTGAGGAGCGAATCAATCGTCAGCGAGCAGAGCTGCTGTATTGTCTTATTTTCCTAACACGAGCCTTATGGCCATAGCGCAATGTCAACTGCAAGGTACACACAGAACCTCCATTTTTATAGCGTTATAATTATTTCCTCGAGTAGAACTTTATAATTGGCGTCTCTGTTTACCGTGCTTTGTATTATAGTCACTATTTAAAGTCGCTTTTGGAGATTAAATTGGGGAGTGAAATGACTGTTCTAAGCTAAAATGTAAGTATTACGAGACTTGTGCAGATCTGCACAAGTGCTAGTATTACTTAGTTGGAAGCATAAACACAAGACCTCCCTTAGTTTCCTTTCGATCTTGAGTAAAACGATAGGATTTTGGAATTTGCCTGTTTTCCCTGAGCTTGTGTACATTGAAGTTTATCAGAATCATGACTTGACCTCTGTTTCAGCAGACAATTGCAACAAGTATTGTAATTCTTTGCAGCGTGATTCATATTGGTTAATATTTTAATCCACGTGGACGTCTTGTAATCATTTTAATTTAATTACACTATAGCTGCATCATGACTAGCATTCATAAATTGCTAAAATAAAAGGAAAAAGGATGCACTTCATTCAATGATATTTTTGTTTTTGACAGCACTATGAGAAAATTAAACGATACTGATTTAGCTCGAGGTCCAGAAGAAGTCTTTACAATAATAGGCAAAATTGGACGTGGGTAAGTTTGTGCTTTGCAATCTTGCTTATTACATATTTTGATTTAAAGCCTTAAAACAAATAAACTACAAGCATACCTAGCATGGTTGTTTTTTGTTTTTTTTTTCTGATTTGTTGTTCTAAGCCAACTTAGTAATTTTGTAATAACTTTCTGATTTGGCATTTTTAATTTTGTGTCGTAGGTCCTATGGAAGTGTATTCAAGGCTCTTCACAAGGAAACTGGAAATGTTCTGGCAATTAAGCAAGTCCCTGTTGATACCGACCTTCAGGAAATCATCAAAGAAATTTCGATCATGCAACAGTGCGATAGTCCCTTCATCGTCAAATACTACGGAAGCTATTTCAAAAATTCGGATCTGTGGGTCAGTTGAGACATTTCCTGCGGCACCGATGCGGAACATGAGAAAATATCACGACGCTGGAAACAGCTATTTTGCTAATGATGTATTTAAAAATGGTGTTGGTTGAGTTATAAATAGGTTGCTTTCTGTCATTATGTTGGTCGTGTTGGCGGGCAACTCCAACTTCTTGCTTTGATCATTTTTGTTGAAATTGAATTATAATGCATGGTTGTTTATATCTTTTTGTGTGGGAATTCTATAATTGTTTTCTTTTGGTAGATTGTGATGGAATATTGTGGTGGTGGTTCGGTCTCCGATATAATCCGAATAAGACGCAAAACAGTAAGTAAGCCAGGTTTTTCCAGTCAGGCCCTATTCCATTTGTCTTTTGCAATTCAATTATCATTGGCAAATAACAATACCATTGACAGGACTGTAGTCCTAAAAAGGAGAGGAGCAATTACATAATACTATGAATATTTACTAAAGTTAATTAATAACAATAGTAAATAAATTATATATATATATATATTTTGCAAAAAGGTAGGGGGACTTTTGTCCCCTTCCGTCCCTGCTCCATTACACCACATGTGGTTGATGCTTTGATTAGCTGACGGAAGATACGATAGCGACCGTTCTGACGTACACATTGAAGGGCCTCGAGTATTTGCACGAGAGGAGGAAGATACACCGAGATATAAAGGCTGGGAATATTCTTTTAAACAGCGACGGTCATGCTAAACTTGCGGACTTTGGTGTGGCTGGACAACTAACGGTCGGTTGAATTTCAAAACTCTTTCACTTGTCGATAGTCATGCCATGTGGTACATTGCCTAAGAACCTGAGGTTCTCAAACCACGACCCGCGGGCAACTTTTGGCCCGCCAACTCTCAGAAAGTGTCCCGTGAGGCAAACATTTACACTCTCCATGTATCGAATCAATTTTTCAGCATCATCATCATCATCATCATCAATATCATAAGAATCTGGATTAGAATCATCTATGGCTTGTTTTAAATTTTTGAATTGTATTGCTTTGGGGCCCACTTATGTACCAAAAAATGGTAGATATGGCATCTGGTTTAATAGCTAGGGAACCACAGTCTTGGGCTTATATGGCTGGCCGTGATTTTGTGCTACTCTTCCATTTACTGTAGTTGAAATTCTGTATTGACTACACCCGTCTTTTCTTATTTGTGGTTCTAATGTATGAGGTCGGCCATATTTATGTTTTTGGGCAGCACTGTTTGCAAATATAAGATGTTTGGATATTTACGGTCTGTAGGATACAATGGCCAAGCGTAATACAGTAATCGGTACGCCGTATTGGATGGCTCCAGAAGTCATCCAGGAAATCGGCTACGACTGCGCTGCTGACATCTGGAGCTTGGGTGAGTAAGATTCCTCTCCAGGTGAAAGCACACCTTCTATACAGAAATTGCTGGTAAACAGCTAATTGGAGTACTGGTATGATATAATAGTAGGTAAAAGTAAGTAAGTACAACTAAATATTTTGCCAAGTATTCATTATCACATTGTGACAACCAGGATTGTATAAGTATTTCACTGAAATATTGTAAGTATTTTCTTACTCAAATAGCTACCATACATAATGTCATCAGGATATCATTACCATTTGGAGGTCTTAGTATCTAAGGAATTTGTCTTCTGTGTGTGTGTAGGGATCACAGCCCTGGAAATGGCCGAAGGGAAACCGCCGTATGGAGACATTCATCCGATGAGGGTTTGTTGATTGTGACATTTTTTGTTTTTGGGTTCCATATTTTACGGACAAAAGTTGATTTTAAAATCAAAACTGTTTCTTTAGTAGAGGTTAAATATTAAATATTTCAGAATATTTTTTCCCTTCCTCTTAGTTTTCCATTTAGATGAGCTCCGGTTTTTACGTTTCCAGGCGATATTCATGATTCCGACACGACCTCCGCCGTCATTTCGCGATCCTGACAAGTGGAGCCCGGAGTTTATCGACTTCGTGTCGAAATGTCTCGTCAAGAATCCGGAACAGCGAGCGATTGCCAAAGAACTTTTGCAGGTTTTCACGCCGTTCTATTTATATTTTCTTCTTTCTGAGAGCGACTTCTACTTCGCACTGAACTGTCATCATCATCATCGTGTGCTAAACATGATCTGCTTCGTTTCAGCACGCCTTCATCGTGAAACAACGAGCTTCATCAGTGTTGCAGGAGATGATACGAGAGGCGAAAGAGATCCAGGAGGAATCATTGGCTGCTATGGATGCTCATCAAGACAAGGCAGGGATTTCCAGATGATATTCAACTTGAATGTTATCGTATCTTTCGTATCGTATCTATCGTATCTCCGTGATTTCGTATGAACTCTCGTTGCTGTGGATGATCTAATTTCTGAAATTTTGGGGTTTTGTTTTATTTTAAGGAAGGAAAAGGCATAGCGGCAAACATCCAAGGCTCGGACGAGGCAGGGACCCTTGTACCTAACTCAGGTAGCTTCATATATATTGTATGGGTCTATAGTAGCATTAGTTGTGCAATACAATCCGTGCTGAGGTGATATATCTTGCATTCTGTACGTGTAGAGTGTGTTGTATCCCTTTTTTCAATTACTTTTGCTTCAGGTACTCTGGTGGATAAAAGCGACACCATGATTGTAAATAGCGACACGAGCAACACGATGATCGTAAACGTCGACTCTGCCTCGATCATGAACGACCTGGGAACGATGATAATAAACGACACGGACGACGATTCCACGATGAGAAGTATGCGTTCCGCTATCGATTCTGCCGGGCATTACCGTAAAAGACGCGCGATAATCCTGTGCTAGTTTTGCGTGGGATCGAGATGTGTCGCCAGGGATATTTTGCACCCCCTAAAACCCCCGCCCCCAACACCCCAGTCCTAATTTGAGGTCAACACCCCCAAAATTTGGTAATGTGACAATGGTATGCATAAAAATTGCATACTGATTAGCTCCGGACACCCCCCAAGTTGAGGTCAACGCCCCCCAAATTCACAATCCTAGAAGTATCCCTGTGTTTCTCACTCTGATCATGTCTTCCGATCCCTGATGCGTTCGAACTGTTTGTACGTAGGGATAGGCACCGATTCGACCGACCAGGCGCCTCAGAACTGGCCGTCGTACCTCGACCATCTGCGCGACTCGGAGAGCCGGCAGGCGGCCAGCGCGGCGGCCGGCGGCGTGCGCGGTCAGGAGGGACTGGGACCGTTCAAGAGGCAGCTGCTGCCGGCGCCACCGCAGTCCCACCAGGCGACTCCTTCGTCCAACGTCGAGGCCGGAGGGTTGCAGTCGTTTCAGAAATCGTTTCTGGATGGCGACTTTGAATTTGTGAGTTGAAAACAATTGGTTTCGGTCATTTGTTACTAAATTACACGTTATCATATACTTCTAGCCAATCTCTGTCTTCCTTCTGTCTTGTCTTGTCTTGTCTTGTCTTCCAACTGGCTTTCTGATCCTAGTCATCTTATCTATCGCCTTTTTTGGTCTTCCTACATGTACCATCAGTTGAAACGTATGTATATGTATAGTATATGTTCTTACAAATAAATGTTTTAACGAGAATTGTTATTTTCCTATCGGTTTCACCGTTTGCGCTCTTTTTGTAGCTTCACAATCTGTCTTTCGACGAACTTCAGACGCGAATCAACAGCCTCGATCCAGAAATGGAGCGCGAAATCGACGACCTAAAGAAGCGCTACCAGGCGAAGCGCCAGCCGATACTAGACGCGATCGACGCGAAGAAGAAGCGCCAGCAGAAGTTTTAGCGCCGGTCACGTTCACGCTGCTCACAGAATTGGGGGCGACCCCCCCGACAACACTGTACGATACTTTTTTTTGGAACGGAACGCTCTTATTTATGCCTTTGGTGAAAAGACTGCGTTTATATAGAGCATTCGCCACTGACGCCATGCATACATGTAGTGACGGCTTCCCCCTGCCCCCCACTTGTGGTTGTTTGGTCGTAGCATCGTGAAATTTTGCCGCACAATAAGACGTTTCGAATGCTGTACATATTGTCTACTGATGCATGCAGTGGGCAATCAGACGACTTCTATGGCGCCATAATGTTAAATTCTTGTTTGAGTGAAATTTTAGAAGAAAAATTCTTTTTCATATCATTTTGGTCGTGTCTTTCAAGAGTCCTGATGCGATGCTACAGGCTGTCCACAGTATACCATCTTTGTCTTCATTACAATCACATTTGGAGTAGCTGGTACTGATACTTACTGTAATCGAGTGTTACCGTTGACATAACTAACTGGTACTGATACTTAATCAAGTGTTTAAAATTAAATTAAAAGCTTTACAAGAATTTTCAGGTGAAGAATTGAATTTGTTGCTAATTAGCCAAAAGTAAGAGTACCAGGTGTACACTTAGTGAGTTTTACCTTTGCAACAAGCTTACCAGCAATTTTGTTTATTGTGAATCGCGAATACTACAATAGATCTTTATAGATAATTTGTCAGTGGTTCTCAACCCGTGGACCAAAAGTGGTCTGCGAGAGGGGGTCTAGTGGTCCACGGCAAATTCTGAAAAAACGTTAATGAAAGCTAGAGATATATATTTCCCTGTCAATGGCGTAGCCAAGGGGTTATTAGTGTAAACTGTTGAGTTGTTGGCCGAGGGGATGGGGGGAGTAGGTAGTGAGTGTATGCGATAGAGAATGGATGAAAGAAGTAGTTTGAAGGCCGCTTCACCTTGACAGTACCCTCCCTCCCCATACTAGAATACCACCGTTCAGGTTTATTTCTAGGATTGTGAATTGGGGGTGGGGTGTCGGTAAAATATTGGGGGGTGTTCGGGGGATATTTAGGGTACGTACCATTGTTAGATTAGGAAATTTGAGTGGTGTCGACCTCAAATTGGGGAGGGTGTAAAAATATCCCTGCCACAGTTCTAAGGAACTAATCTATACCAGGTTTAAGAAAATGACTAGCCCACATGCTTTGACTTTGCCGCCACCGCGTCCCCCCGCCAGCTTGCCACATCCTGGAGCCGCCACTGACTCTTCAACACGGACTCACTGAGTCATTACTCCATTCTTCTGCGCGGCGGGTGCCGCAAGTTAATCCTTTCTCATTCTTAGCAAAAACTGTCGATTCAAACGGTTTAAAGTCCGGTGCACTTTCTTCGATCTAATATCGCCTCAGCTTAACTGGAACGTCGCTATACAGTATATGCGTACATTGGATCAGCTTAGACTGCTGTAACTGCCGCTTCAAACGTCATTGATTGATCGTTAAACTCATTTCCGGCATCAGGGAAATGGAAACAATCAATCAATTAACTTCTATGGCGCCACTATTGCAATTCTCAGGCAGTGGCGGCTCACCAGGGGGGCCCGTGCCCCCATTGAGTGTCTGGCCCCCCAGTGTCCCCCCCCCCCCAGTTGGGACCCTATACTTAATGCTACATACATTAAACAACAAATGGTTGGCCCCCATGATTAGAAGTTGCCACCCCAACGGCCCCCCACTTGCCAAATCCTAGAGCCGCCACTGTTCCCAGGACATCGATCGATGGCGCACCAAATCCAATAAGAAATTAAAGCAAGAACCCGAAGCGTCTCTGTTGCCGATGGAGTTTCAGTAGGTCACGTGGCGTACTGTCACGTGGGATCCTAGTATCTGTATTTCGGATCTGTCTGTCTGTTTGTCTGTCTGTTTGTCTGTCCTGTCAATTAATGAAGACAAATAGAGACTTATAAATATTTACTGATCGGTTGTTTTGACTGCTGATCAAAAACGACGACAAAGATTATATTTTGGAAATTCTTATAAAAACAAATGATTTATATTGCGCTAGATATAGTGTCGCATTTACCGAAGCAACTAATGAACACCGCTATGATTATCAGTCCATTGTTCAATTTGCCGATTAATTAATTTATAACTCGGAGCTTACATTCAAAACTATCATATATTTCTCTTCTCTGTCGTTCCATCTATCCTCTGTCTTTCCACCTTTCTCTCTATCTGAAAGGGGCCGTCCATAAAGTACGTCAGGCTATTTTTGACAAATTGGCCCCTTTCTACCTGTCGCAACTCTCAGATCCCCCGAAAGTCTTCACAATCCCCCCCCCCGTGAAAGCGTCGTCCATAAATTACGTCACGCAAGTTTTCTATTTAGTAAATTCGAGTTTCTCGTAGGTATACAATTATCAGCAGCAAAACAGACATTCGACTTCCGGAAAAGACAAAGAATATAATTGATACCTAAAATTTTACGTATTTCGAGAAAACCCGTGTTAATGAGCAAAACAAGTCCTCTCTCAAACGCTTTTATCTTAAGGTTTAATTTAGTCTATACTGAAAGTGTGACGTCATGATGGTCTTTTACCGCCCCCTCGTCACAAAAGACATGTCACGCTTCCTCAGACACCCTCTTCTCGAGCGTGACGTGCCTTTTTTCTATGACTTATGGAGGATATTTTTCACTAAAAAATTGTCTGCACCTGACTCTCAGGCACGAGTCATAGAAATTGTCCTTTCGTGAAATTCAGTTGAATACCCATGATCTATGGTCTATGGTCTTGCGCTGTCCGTTGGTTTCATCCGCTTCAGCATCAGCACTGTGTCATGCCCCTCGGGCTCGTCGGTCACAATGACCCCGTCATCCCCCAGCTCCACAAGCGGCGTCCCGGGCACGGTGAGACGGGTCTGAGGGGGGCCCTGGCGGGGCGTGCCGACCGCCGCCGCCGCTGGGGCCTCGCAGGAGGAGCGACCGCTGGACGATGATCGGGGACAGGACACAACGTCCGTGAAGGCGTCACGGAAGTCCTTCGACGAGTGACTGTAGATGAAAGGATTGACGCACGAGTTGACGTACGGAAGACACTGGATGACGACGGTGACGACGTCAAAGAGTGACGATTCCGGAATGGAAGTGACGAAGTAGTGACGGTAGAGGAGGAGAAGGTGCATCGGCATCCAGAGCACGACGAAGGCGACGACGACGACGACCAGGAGCCGGCTGGCCTGGCGCTTACGGGAGTCCGACCGGGACCGGAAGGCGAGCCCTGGGCCGGCGGGCCCGGCGGGCCCGGGCCGGCGGTGGCGGGCGATGTGGCGCAGGATGCAGGCGGACAGAAGGGCGATGACGGACACCGGCAGCAGGTAGGCGAACACGAAGAACGTCGTGAATATCCGCTGGGCCACCGCCTCCGATACCGGGTTGCACTTGGACCGGACGGAGTACGACGCCAAGACGGGAACGTTGACGACGAGCATCGTCATCCACGTCACGATGACGAGCGTCGTGACGTTTCGCTTCGTTCGAAAGCGAAGCGTGGCGACGTTGTGAACGACCGTCAGGTAGCGGATGACGGAGATGACAACGAGGGTGTATACGCTGACGTAGGCCGTGACGTTGACGACGTAGTGGGCGGCCCGACAGACGAAGTCGCCGAGGGTCCAGACGGGCACCGCGTAGTCGTAGGCGGTGATCGGGGGGATGAGGAGGACGAAGCAGAGGTCGGCGACCCCGAGATTCAGCAGCAGGAGGTTGGTCACCGTCCGCATCTGCGGTCTCGAGCTGATGACGTAGATGACGAGAACGTTGCCGGCGAATCCGACGACCGTCAAGAACAGGAACAAGAACGGAGCGACGACGCGGAAGAGCAGGACGTTCGACCGAGAGACGACGTCATGACGTGCGTCAAGGAACCGCAGATGCGAGAGGGAAGAAGAAAAGGATGAGGAGGAGGAGGTTGTGGAGGTGAAGGTGGAGGAGGAGGGGGTGGTGGAGGCGATCGAAAGCTGTTGTAATGCTTCCTCCGCGTTCATTTTATGGAAATTCAAGCGACTGCTCCAAGAATCAAAGCACAACAAAAGGAGCGATAGAGGACAGACAGACAGACAGACAGACAGACAGTCAGTCAGATAGATAGATAGAGACAAACAGACAGACAGACAGACAGACAGAAACAGAGAGATTTTCAATGTCGGATTTAATTTTGAGTGTTTTTTTAAAGCGACCGAAAGCAATCATCTAACGGCGAAGGTAAGTAAGTAAGTAAGTAAGTAAGTAAGTAAGTAGGATTTCGTGTTCATATTTGTCGTCTTCAGTTGGCTTCCCCTCGTATACCAGTCTCGTCTCCTCCCTCCCTCCCTCTCTCTCTCCCTCCGCTTACGTCATGCATACTTCCGGAAAAATGGAATTTGCCTTCGAATGACGAAGAGAATAAAGCAGACGATAGATAGACTTCGCTTTTCCTCTATCTACCCCCTCCACCAACTGCTTCACCAGTATTTAATCTCTAGACTCCTGGTCTCCGGGGGAACTGACAAGGCCGCGGGGGGAAGTCAGCTATTGGGGTCTGGGGAGCGCTGTAAGTGTAAGTTGATTTAATATGCAAAAATTTCAGGGGGGATTTGAAATTTCCGGAGAAAAAGGGTAATTTTCCCCCACCGGAAACTGCCTATGATAAACCGTACCACTAGCCCCCCCCCCTACGCCCACTTCAAGCTCTTTCGTTGACGACAAGATGGCGGTGTCCATGGCGTCAGTTGCATCGCTTACAGTCGGGTTTTTTAAATCGATTTTCTCGTAATATTGGCTGTCAGGTTCCAGGCCTTAGACCTGATTAAAACAGTTGGCGCCATATAAATGCCAATGCGTCGCGTTTGATTCGCGTGGGAAAGGAATCTGCGCTTCAGAATAGATTGGATGCTAGATTAGATTAGACTGGACGAGAACCTAAGTAACGCTCTATTTGAAGATATGTCTGTGGATAGAAGGCAGAGCATCTGTCACGTGATCACGACTAATTGTATTATTTATTTATAAGACAGAGTTCGACGACGACGACGTAATTTCGCATTCCGACATTCGACAAACGCAGCAATGATAGGTTCCGCTGTGAGCGGGGTTAGTACCTGGTCGGGTGACCAGTTGTAACAACGGAACAATACGGAATCCAATGCGGTCGAGGTCTTCTAAGTTCTCACAGCCCCAGAAAGTTAGAAGCGCACTCAAGTATGCACCCAACAGCAACATACAGTACTTGTAGTACACGTCCCACACAATAATGTAATGTAACAATGTAATGTAACAAAATATTTGTATAGCGCCTCTTCTGAAAGATCACTCAGAAGCGCTCCCACAGCAAATTACTGTATATTGACAAAGAGATAAGTTTTAAGTCGTTTCAAAAAGAGGGCCATAGAATATTAGGACCGTATCTAGGCCCTATCTGGAGAGAGAGAGAGAGAGAGAGAGAGAGAGAGAGAGAGAGAGAGAGAGAGAGAATCTATCACTCCTCTCTCTCTCTCTCTTCCCTCCCACCCTCCCCTATCCTTCCGTCTTCTTTTCTTATCCGATGAAATGGACCATTTCCTAGCCTTCGATGATTACATCCACATATCCATGCGCTGCTTCCATCCTTCCATCATTCATTCTCAATTCATTTGGATTTATCTGGACTAAAGACGCACAGGCATAGAGATCTTCTCCCTCCTCCTCCTACTCCATCTCCTCCTCTCTCTTTCCTTCTGTGTTTGATATACTGGGTCTGAGGATGAGGAGTGGAAGAGGAATTTATTATCGATTTCTGAGCATGAATTCACAATTATAGTAATCTGTCAAAATAATTGTCATTCTCCGTCCAATGGCTTCCCGTTACAGTTCCCCGTCTTCTCTGTCTCCTCCTCCCCCCCCTCCCTCTCTCTCTCTCTCTCTCTCTCTCTCTCTCTCTCTCCTCAAAGCCGCAGTTCCTTATTTCGGCCTCGTTGAAGGACTTCCGTGCTTTAAAAAGTGGACAATTTTTATAGCGCCAGTCGCTTCAACGCAGCTCAAGGACACCGGCGAATCCGCCGTTCAACGACCTCTGACCTCGTGACCTCTAACCATCAAGGTCACGAAGAGATTACGTTGCCGTATATATAGGTTAAGTTAAATGGAAGAAAATATGGATAAATCATAAGAGACAGACAGATGGCCACACAGGCGCCTAATAAGTTCATATAGTCCTACCCTGTCGACCCATTGGGACGGACCAAGACAGTAATTAGGAAGACCTCCCCACCCCCCCCCCCCCCTCCCTCTCTCAAAAGAGAACACTGTAACCACCGAAATCTCAAGACCGATATAAAGAAGAATTAAATAAACGAATGTAATATATAATTTGATAAGATACCGTCGCTAATCACCTTTTCGATCTAAATCCGCTAGAGACGCCAGCAGTTGATGTGCATTCCCGCTTGATTTCAGACCCGAATGTCTTCTGCCCTATGACGTCATCGATTCATACGGCTCTAGACGTAAAAGTTAATCGTTGTTTTGAAAAATTCGCAACGGATTGAACACGTAATATGGAATATAATAGGCCTATAATATAACAAGGTTTAAAGTGGTTCAGTAGGGACTGCCCTGTGTGACTGCCCTATGTGCCCTGCCCATATTATATTATATTATATTATATTATATTATATTCCATATTACGTGTTCAATCCGTTGCGAATAAGTCTCTCAAACTGGAATGAATTGAGTTGGAAAGGAAACGCCACGCACCTACTGCTGCTGCTGCTGCTGCTGCTGCTGCTGCTGCTGCTGCTGCTGCTGCTAGCGTTTGTCGGCGTTGTCGTTTGGAGTGGAGATGCGAACGTTGTCGGGCAACGGCGACCGGCCGGACGAATCTCACCGAGCCCAGTAATTAATCATAAGGATACGATTGCATTGGGTCCACGGTCAAAGCCGTGTATGACAATCTAGCTGTCTTTAATTCCACTGTCACTTTGTCTGACTGCGTGTCTGTCTGTCTCTCTGTCTCTGCTAGTGCAGAGAAGCGGCATATTGGAGAGAGAAGGCAACAGATGTCGCCAGTTGAAAGATTGGTTTAAACACAGACTTCAATATCATAATATTAATAGTAATGAATCTATGGATTTAAGGAGGAAGGAACTAGCATTTTCTCAGAAGACAAAAGCAGAATATTGGACGGATAGGCCTATACAGAAATACATGCATGCGGAGAGAGAGAGAGAGAGAGAGAGAGAGAGATTAAGATCGATAACAGTGGCGTATCCAGGATTTTCCGAAGGGGGCTACGAACGACCACCCTCCCAACTACGGACAAAATTGTTGTTTGCTTTTTTTTCTTTTTCGTTACCTTAAACCCGGTTTGACGCCTTCGACACAAGGAATTTTAATGCGCAATAAAAAAGGACAACCAAATGGGGTTTAACCCTCAAAACCACCCTTGACTACGCCACTCAACGATAGCACACACGCCAGTGGCGTATTTACCATTGGGCCATTTGGGCCATGCCCCCCCTTTGGTCTTGGCCTAGCCTGTCCGAGCGAAATTTTGTGGTGTCGTAGGGCTTTCATATTTGCACCGATTGAAGCCCTGTCGATGTCTACAAGGAATCTGGACCCGCATTTTGGATATCTATCAGATATCTGACTGCTTTAAAGGTTTGAAAATCTATAAAATGTATAGCCATCATTATTATATTGCCAACATAGGCACATTAATAAGGTAGAAAGTGACGGATTTTTCTAGTCCACTGACATCACTGCAAAGCGTTTGAGGGTTCTAAAGAGAAATTTGGGTGAAAAATCGACATGAATTTTTGGGTCGCCTGAAAATTTTTCATGGACTATAGTCCAGGGTATTTTTTCGAAATTTTAGCGAAAATTTGTGGTGTCATAAGGCTTTCATATTTGCACCGATTGAAGCCCAGTCGGCAGTGGCGTATTTACCATTGGACCATTTGGGCCATGCCCCCCCCTTTGGTCTTGGCCTAGCCTGTCCGCAGACCCCCATTATAGGCTCGCGCTTCGCGCTCGCCATGGGCTGCCCCCTACCAAAATTCTAAATACGCCACTGACACACGCTGTTTACTGATTTTCGGGGTAGGCCTAATTTCCAATCGCTTATCTGAACGACTGTGCTAAGATAGCTGTTTACTTACTTGCTGACATCTGATGAGACATATAGGCCTATTGCTAAAAAAATCTGAAAACCAAAAGAAGGACACGAAAGAAAGAATGAATAACGAATAAACGAAGCATTCGTAAATAAATTATCGATGCCTGTTTACCGCAAAGCAAACATCCTGTCGGTGGCTTTCAGCGAATTGGCAAATATTTTTCCACCGTCATCAAATATTTGCAACTCTCGACAAATCCCAGAAAATGCGCAAGATAATCGGATCAAAGGAAAAAACACGACCAAACACTTACATACCTCTCACTCTATCCCTCCCACCGTCCCACCTTCATCCTGTCTGTCTGTCTTTCTGTATGTATGTCTGTCTGTCTGTCTATCCATGGGCGCCCGCACATTAGGGCAAGAGGGGGCACTTGCCCTCTCCTGGAAAATGCAAATACCAATATTTCACAGTGAAATTTGAAAACCTTGCTAAAATATTAACCGCGACTGACCATTGTGCTAAAATATGTTTTGCCTTTCCTGGAAAAATTTATGTGAGCGCTCATGTGTCTATCTGTCTGTATGTTACTCTACTGTATTTTACATCGGGAGGAAGGGAGAGGGATGGATCATGGGTGCGAAGGGAGGGGAGTCGACCGATTACAGGAGAAAAGAGGACGGGGAATGACTACTGTATATCCCTTGCCATCCAACCCGCCCCACACTCCCCTACCCAATCCCGCACACAGTGGCGCCCACATAAATTTTTCCAGGGGGGGGCAAGACACAATGGTAACGGTTAATACTGTTTTCACGGTATTCAATTCTGCAGTTCTTAGTTAAAGTAAAGTTTCTCAACTTAGATGTGTGTATCAGTGACGTTTTAGTGTGGAAATGTTGTTTAAAAGCCAAAAATACCGTTAGTTATCGGAGTAGATTTGCATTTTCTAGGGGAACAGGTGCCCCTCTTGCCCCCAATGTGTGGGCGCCAATGCCCCCTCAATACCCATATACTATAGCGCAAAATAGAGCACAAAGAATTTATTACTAGTTTAAATTATATTGATTTATTCTAGAAAATATATGGATATTGTGTGCGTATGTGCATGTGTATGTGTGTGTGTGTGTGTGTGTCGGACAGGCAGATGCAGAGATACAGCGACACACCCAAACAGATAGTTTCTTTTCCTGCTTCCTCTTTCGTTTCTCTGACCACGCCCTACCTCCGCCCCCTCTGCCTCTTCTTAGTCCCGTCGCCCCATCGGACCATCCCCACCCCACCCACCCACACCCCACTCCAGACCCTCGTCTTCTCCCTCTCGACCATACGTTCTATCGTCTTCTTCTTCTACCTCTTCCACTGTTCCATTGTGTTTAGTTTTCCTTTTTCTTTGAAAGTCGAAACGGTCGCTTTAAGAACTCGTTGCTCGCCAGGTGTCGTAACTTGTCGTTGCGCCAAAGGACGTTTACTCGCTACGAACAAGAGGTCGTCTTCCTATGACGTCATCAATGGACTGTCGGTTCTCGGCGGCGAAAAGACGATTCTTACTTACTGACTTATTTACCTGGTTACGTACTTGCCTAGTTGCTCCTCGTTCGAGAAGAAGCTCGATTCGAAATAAAAGAGAAGAGGATTACAGATGCAGTGAAGGCTATTTTGATGATCCTCACGAGACAGTCCGTCGTGCTCTTCCTCTTCTTCCTCCTCCTCTTAATCCTTTGCCTCTTATTCCTCTCCTCCTCCTCATAAGGAAGATATCCGATGGGCTGAACAAAAAGATAGCGATACTGAGGCAAACAGAGACAGATGCAGGGAAGGGGTCAGGGATAGACTGAGATGTTATTAGAGACACAGAAACGATAGAGACGGAGGCAGAGATAAGCACATATAACGGAGAGAGAGAGAGAGAGAGAGAGAGACCAATACAGAGACGGAGAAGGAGAAGGATGTGCAGAAACAGTTAGAGATAGACATAGCAACAGAGACAGAGATAGATAGAAAGACACAAAGAGAAACAGAACAGGAGAAAGACAGGCGTGGTGCCATACGGATCAGTTAGCATATTCGTCAATTATTAAAAGCAGTGGGTGAGGTTGATATGAGGATAGGATGGGGAGGGGCGTGGTCGAACATTCTAGAAACTCAGAATCTGCCCCCGTCGACATCGTCTTCGCAAATGTCGGTTGCCTAGCAACGCTTCACGTGACTCTCTACGCTGTCTCGTTTCCGGAATCGGTTCCCGGGGTGGGGATGGGGGTCACGGGGTGGGAGGCGGGGGGAGGCTGTCGTCTACCGGCGGCGGCGAAGATAAGAGAGAGAGAGAGAGAGAGAGAGAGAGAGAGAGAGAGAGAGAGAGAGAGAGGGAGGGCGGAAAACGGAAAAGTAAACGGGATAAGATATTATTTGCCGGGCACTTATACGAGAACTCTCCACTCAGAACGACTCACATGAGACCACAACAAGGCAAACGGGTCGTCCGAAACTCCGAATATCGCTTCCCGTCTCCCGGAAAACGCCAAACGCCTTTCCTATTTTCCACTTTCTTCCGTCACAACCCCCACACACACACACTTTTTCTGTCTTCAACTTTTCACTGCCTTTAGTTAGTTAGTTAGTTAATATGCCAACTTATATAGCGCTGTAGTCACAGCAGGCCAAGATCAAGAGCGCCTTTGCCACCATAGATAGGTTACTTTTAGCGTACATTAAATTAATTCACGTGGGGGGAGGGGCAGAGGGAGTCGCCCCCGCCCTATATTTTGACCTAGACTAATCGTGCGATTCGTGCATAACCGGAGAGAAAATTTTATTGGCGGGAGGGGGGGGGGGAGGGGTAGAGATAGGGGCAGATGATCTCTGATTAGTTGTAATTTAGTCTTCAGAGCTCAAGATTTTAGTCTAATAGACTATCACCGTAATTTGTTTGTTGCGACTGATGCTCCGCACCTCCCCCTCTTCCCCCCCCCCTCGCCCCGCCCCTAATAGTTTGCCTGTATAAGAGTCTTCTTATTCCGGAATCCTTGCTACGCCACTGCCACGTCAACGCTCGTGACGTCATTACCATTCACGACTAGATGAGACATACTGTCGGTTACCCAGTAAGTCCTCCCTGGCGCGAGATATGAGACATACTAATAATAAGAGATACTAATAATTATTATTATTATTATTAAAATAGATTATTAACTTATTGTGTTAATTAATTAATTAATTATTAAAAATGAGAAAGTTAGTAAGGGTGCGAAAATCGATAAAACAGAGTGACAGACAGAGTCAATGGGTTCATTCGATGTCAGTATCAACACTGACGTCATTCCAGTAGCAAACGAGCGTGGGCAAGGTAACCCGTTACTATGGCGACGAACCGAAGAGGGCGGTCTGTTACAATGGAAACAAGTAGGCATAACTTGTGATAAGAGCTCGAAATATCTAGCGATCTAGAATTTCATAAATCTTAATATATCTATCTGTTTGCCTGTCTGTTTGTCTGTCTGTCTGTCTTGTCTGTTTCAATGCATGTTTGTCAGTCTGTGTTGTGTAGTCATGTAAAGAGGCCAGTGGCGTAACCAGGATTTCCGGAAAAGGAAGGGGTTGGTTTTAACTTTTGACCGTAGACAACTTCCGAAAAATCTTGACAAGTAAAAAAGTCATCCTATGTATCTATCATATGTCTTCCTATGCCATTCCTTCTAAAAATAATGTCACGCCTATGGCGCTTAAAAAATTTTGGTCTGTAGCCCCAAAGGGGGTTTGACCCTCAAAACTGCGTCCGAAAATTAAAAATGCAAGGAAACATTTAAAAAAATTTTTCGTCGGCGCCCAAGATGGGTTTAACTCCCAAACTTCCCTTGGCTACGCCACTGAAAGAGGCTGTATGCCTAGCTTTCCAAAGGCTTTTCTTGAAAAGGTCTTAATTTTGGACTAGCGTACCAACGTCGCTCCATCTGGCGAATACCACGGAATTACAGCAGTGTAATGGATAATGATAGATTCTTCGTTCGAGCGAATTTCCAAAGCGCAGTCATGATATTCATTATGAAAAACAAGACGTCAGAAGCCGCTCATAGTACAGTACAGTACAAGCAAAGACTTCCGTATGTATGACTATATCAGGTTTCATCTGTATGCTCAGGTAACGAAGCCTCCACAAAATCCACATACACCCACACATACAAACATCCATCCATCCATGCATATGCGCATATGCTAGGCCTACTGCTAGGCCTGGGGCTGATGATAGCCTGGGGCCTAGAGAAGGCCTGTTGTGACGTCAGCGGCTGAACGGCCGAAGCCAATTCGGTTTCGGAAAATAATGTTGACGAATGCTACGTTCTATTTCTATCGCCGCTTATAACTATAACACCTATAACATATAACACGGGATTTGTATGTGGAGCCCATTACACCTGGCGACAGCTGCTCAGTTAAACGGGAGAGAGAGAGAGAGAGACAGACAGACAGACAGACAGACAGACAGACAGAGACAGACAGAGACAGAGACAGACAGATACGGAGACGGAGGCAGAGACAGGGATTACAGGGACTGCTATCTTCTCGTCGAGATGCTCGTCTGCTCCTCCCAAGAGCAACCACCTGCAGCGTCTTATGGCTATCTTATCCCCTCCCCTCCGCACACACACACACACAAACACACACACACACACACCGGCCGAGTAGATCGAAGTATCTCCTACTGCTCGATAGAGGGCCTACGGTCGTCGCAACAGAAGCAACGGATTACGAAGTAGGAAGAAGAAAAATCAGAGGAGGAGGAGGAAGAAGAGGAAGAGGAAGAGGCTGGCAACGAAGAAATCGATATTAGTATGAATGGTCTTCCTTGCGCCGTCTGCCGTTAGGTCCTGCATTTACCGTCGATATAGGGTTAGACGAAATAGGCACCGATTAGGCAGACGATTATTAGGCACCGATTAGGCACCGATCGGTCGAAGACTATAGAAGAAAATAATAGTGCCGCGAGAACCGCTGACGATGTCTGCATCTGCATCACAGAGCTCTTCTTTCCGGTTTCATTCCAGAATCTGAAGAACAGGAGCAAGAACCGAAGGCGAAGCTGGTTCAACTGACCTCGATGACCATCATCTATCGCCATTCGTTGGTCGAAGAGAGAGAGACGACATCTGAATGACAGCCAGGGTACGGACAAGTATTCGAGGCAAACATTTCGATTAATTAATTAATCGCGGACTAATTCTGGAACATTTCTGCAGAACTGCGCTGCGATTAGAAGGCATATATAGATAAGATTAAAGTTCTTCCCACGTTGTATTCAGCCCAGACATGGACATAGGTCGATTTTCTAAAAACCCAACCCAACCTATATCATGGTTCAGAGTTCAGACCCGACCCGACCCACGAAAGCAATAGGTTTACTTGACCCAACCCAGCACACCGTAATATAGGGGCCTACACTACAATCTCTTAAACCACGATTTCTTTTCTTAGCCAACCCGACCCACCGTAAACATGGAAATTTCTGACCCAAACAAACCCACGAGCGGACCCGAGTAACCCGACCCATGTTGCCATGTCCATGTCTGATTCAGCCGGAGATGTTGGAATATTTAAGATAGAATGAGCGTCATATTTGCTAGTGTGATATATCTATCTATATCCGCTCATCAACTTGACCAAAAGTCTTCATGATCATAATTATTATCATCCTCATAAATAAGTAAGTAAGTCAGTCAGTCGGTAAGTAAGTAAGTAAGTAGCAGCTTATTCACGAGCACTCAATTATCACATTATCGTCGTCGTTGTTATCGATAGATATGACAACACTACTATATATATATATATATATATATATATATATATATATATATATATATATATATATTGGAACTGAATGGAAAATGCTATCATTTGGGAAAATGGTGACTGCTGATAAGCTGTCGTATAGTATGAAGATATGCTTAGAAATTCAATAACTTAATCTAATAGAAGAATACTACCCTAATTTTCTCGGATGGAGTCCAAACTCCATTGGGGGAGGGGATCGGGACTTTCGGTCACTTCCTCCAGAACCCACTCGAGTTGACTTGTACATGTAGAAATGAGGCTGTCTCATATTGTATTTTGGAACCCTGGCTATAGGCAGTGCGAAACGTAGCAATTTTAGGTGTGTTCCTTGCGAAAAATCACTCCTAACTGGCGATATATCAATGAATGAATGAATCAATCAATCAATCAATCAATCAGTCAATCAATCCTCGGAAACAATCTAAGTAAAATAACGGCGCTTCATAAATAGGCTTACAACTACCCTGTATACCAACGGCGCCCGCACATTGGGGCAAGAGGGGGCACTTGCCCCCTCCTGGAAAATGCAAATACCAAGATTTTGCATTGAAATTTGAATACTTTGCTACAGCTGTGTGAAAAAGTCCTGCAACTTTATAGGATTTTTGTTTTTTATGAATATCTGAATAACCATTAATGATTTAGGATATGCAAATCTCAATATATTTCAAGGGGTATTGATGTTTTTGGTAAAGAATTTACTAATTATTGTGTGATTGCCTTACGGATCCTCACAAAAAAATTTTGTGAGGAGCGTGAAACGTGAAACGTGCAGGACTTTTTCACACAGCTGTAAAATATTAACCGTGTCCATTGTGTTAAAATGTGCTTTGCCCCTCCTGGAAATATTTCTGTAATGTAAACGTGGCCATTATGTTTTGCCCCTCCTGGAAAAATTTCTGTGGGCGCCCATGCCGTCTACTGATCGATCGATTACAACGTACAGTATTCGTGGCCATCCAGTCGGCCAATTTCAACAGGCTCTCCGACATGTTCCACAGCCACGGTGTAGCCTATCATCGTATATTAAGCATATGTCAGGAGCAGTAGAGGCAGCTGGCTGGCTCTCTCTCCCTCTCCTCTCTCTCTCTCTCTCTCTCTCTCTCTCTCTCTCTCTCTCTCTCTCTCTCTCTCTCTCTCTCTCTCTCTCTCTCTCTCTCTATCTCTATCTCGGCCCTATTAATAGAAAGGCCTAGACGGTTAGTTAGCGAGCAGCACACATGTACACTGGGCCTGATATCAGAAAACGTAGGCATCTGGCCTCTGGGTCTGTGTTGTTGACGGCGGTCACTAGCTGAGGCGAACGAAAAACATCTAAAGATAAGACCAATAGTTTGCAAAGGGGACATTAATGATTATAAGCCTAACTATGTTATGATTTGAAATATAAACGGGACATCGCCATAGATACCAGCGCTGACAAAGCGATCATAGAGATAAGGTATAGGCCTTTAGGCCTATCCGCTGGTTTGCTAAAATCGCAGCGGCAGAATAATACAGCCACTCGTTCATGGTTCAACAGCTCAAATCTGCGATTTTTCTGCCTCCCCTTCTCCCTCTTCCCTCCTGCCCTCTCGGCTAATCTATACAGCGCCTGTTTACATATAATATAGCGTCTCTGTTTTGCCTTTTAAATTGAAATGCCGTGATTTCTTTGTTTCTCCAGATGAGGGCGCTGCTGTCGGAATTCGATTTATATGGCGCCAATTCGACGACGCACGACGACGTCACCACCACCAACAACGTGACGTCATCGTCGCGGGCTTCGTCGAACGGAACGTCAACGATGACGCCGATGACGTCGTCGATGACGCCTCCCCGCTTCATTCCGATCCTCGTCATCCTCGTCCTGGTCCTGGCCGCCCTCTGCGTCCTCATGGGCCTCGTCTACGCCTACATCTACTTCACGAGGATAGCCGACCGGGAGAAGAAGAAGAAGAGGAAGGTCCAGAAGATCGACCCCCACTCCGTCCACCATCACCACCACCATCATCACCACCACCACAAGGACGACGACCGAGGGTCGAACGCCACCGGATTGGGTCTGACCAATCAGCACCAAACCCACATGTTCCTCTTCAAGAAATTCCACCATCCGCACCACGCCAACGTCATCAAGTAGAATGTGTGGGGAAATGAGAAAAACGCACCGGGCACGTACAGGTCGTACAGGTATACCCCCCGGTCGTCTTCCCCGCCGCCGCCGCCGCCGCCGCCGCCGCCGCCGCCGCCGCTGTGTTCTTCAGTGCCGAAGAGTAAATTCCAGAATCGCCGAGAATCCGGTGCGAACGGATCGTTGCTTCGGGCGCCGTGTAGGGACAATCGCACGCGGTCCGGTCAGGCGCGTTAATAACCGCGAACTGACTTCGAACCCTTGAACTACATGTAGTTGAGATGACGTCACCTGAGCGTCACGGCGTTTGACAAGAGTCATGCCGTGACGCCGGGACGAAACGAGACGAAGGCTTGACGAAACAATGCGGGAATGTTTGGTGCAAGAGCCAATTCTGTTGATGTATTAATTCTCTATGGCAGGCAAAGCGGATTTCATGATATCTAGGGTCTGAACTTCTCTGAAGTATAATTATACCTCGACGATTATAATAAAAGCATCGACGAAACAATCGATAGATGTCGTGACTGTCGCCGTCGTAAAACACGACACCTGAATGTCTGTCTGTTCAGTCATGTAGATGACCTTTAACCTGTGACCTCCCACTTTTAACCTCTGGCATCGATTTGGTCGTTTAAAACGAACATCAAACGTGACGTGCAATAATCGGGTTTGGCGATCGGAGGATGAGCGGGAGAGGGAGATGAAGAGGAGAAGAGGAGATGGACAGCAACACCTGGATGAAATCCATTAAAAACCTTTGTCTTTCAGTTAACATGCATTGGTCATAAACCATTCGTTCGGTCGGTCGGTCGTTCATTCGTTCACATGTTCATTAATTCATTCATTCGTTCGTCCGTTCTTCTGTTCATTCATTCATTCATTCATTCATTCCATTCGGTCATTCTTTTATCCGTCCATGCTTCCTCCTCCTCCTCCTCCTCCTCCTCCTCCTCCTCCTCTTCTTCTTCTTCTTCTTCTTCTTCTTCACTTTTCACTTTTTTCACCTTCCCCGTAGCTATTATTTAAGAAAGGCTGAGCGCCTAAGAATAGGCCTAAGCAGCTACTGTTGTTCTGCCTCCAAAGCGCTATATAAATCTACGAGATTTTACTTACACTTTAACAAATGGACCTGAGAACTGGCTACTATACAGTATCTACAGTAGAACTTATTGTCGTCGAAAGCGCTCGCTTTTGCTGGGGCGAGAATTGCGTTGTAACCTGTTCAGCTTGTAAAGTGCTCGGAATATGCGCTGGATAAACAAGCTAGTCTCCTATCAGTAAACAGTTCGAAGGGTATCTCATTGTGGTCGGAGATGATTTCCTAGAACTTCAGACGATATTTGTTTGGAGAGAGAGAGAGAGAGAGAGAGAGAGAGAGAGAGAGAGAGAGAGAGAGAGAGAGAGAGAGAGAGAGAGAGATGATTACCATAGAAAGACCCTTGAAGAGAAAAGCACTGAACATGCTCAGGCCCACTCGATGGACGAAAAGGGGGATCCACCTCTGTACCACGGGTACTCAAACCGTGGCCCGCGGTCCACAGTCCGGACCTCCTCGAGGATGATTCTTGTGGACCACCACAGTTCTTTGAATATGTGTTTAAAAATTATTATGTGTTTGAAAAACGCTGAGCCTGAATTTCAGTGGCTTTCAACATAGGAAAAATCCTTCTAGACCACTTAAAATTACAAATTATCATAGGCGTCAATCCATAATTTCTTGTTTATATATATACATACATATATATATATATATATATATATATATATATATATATCACATAAAGTTGGAGACAGAACGTTGGAGACAACAACTTTAATTCGTTTCATCACTCTTCTGAATTTTTGCATATCTATAGCCTACTGTAGCACTAGTCCTTGCATTGTCCAATTTCAAACAGGCCATGTTGGCCCACCCAATTTTGGCTTATAATATTTTTGTGGTCTATAAAACGTTGACAAGTAAGAAAATATTGTTAATTTCTTGATTATATATATATATCTATAATATTAAAATCCTTATTCTGTAAATCTGCCTCATTATTTTTGGTTGACTATTGGTAGACGGTTTAGTCCTACGTCGCGATGCGTTGGTGGACGATGTTCGAAGACGACGTTGCTATTGGTAACAATTGTTCGTAGAATCGTAGTTTAACACGGTTTAGTCGAGTCATTGCAGCGTCAGAGGGGTGGGCGTGCGACGACGTTCTGGTTTTAACAATTGTTCGTAGCACTTGCTGCCTGAAACATTTTAACGTACACAAAAATACGTGTACAGCGTCACAAATGGTCACAGTTGCGTGATTTTAACGTACATAGGCCTAATTATTACGTGGCGCAGAGCTTGGCTAGGTGGCGTAGGTACATCATTGAAACGTTGTTCAGCATGAATTCAATGATTGAGTTTTAGTATTATCCTGCACATAGCGCGAAAGCGTTGGAGTATATATATATATATATATTATATATATATTATATATATATATATATATATATATATATATATATATATATATATATAGAGAGAGAGAGAGAGAGTCGTGAGTGACCATGCAGGACAAACGAGTAATGACAGCATCCTTTTCACGTGCCTAACTTCGGAGTCCCCCCCTCCAATATTCTAAGTGTATCGACGCCTTAGCAAATTATTATATAACATTGCTATAAATATTAGCTTGTTTACTCATTGTTGTCATGGCAATCATAAGTTGATGTCATGCAGGTCCTATTTCTTTTTCCGTTTTCATAGTGACAGTGTTCTTGCTTTATTAATTGTGGGCTAACATTCAACTGCATCGACTGAAATCGGAATCTAAAGAATCTCACGGGTTCTACGTTCTTAGTAGCCAAAGGAGAACCGCCCTCATATTAAACTGGGACTGGAATCAGTGGCGGCTCTAGGATTTGGCAAGTGGTGGGCCGTTGGGGTGGCAACTTCTACTGTAATCATAGAGGGCCAACCATTTGTTGTTTAATGTATGTAGCATTAAGTATAGGGTCCCAACTGGGAGGGGGCACTGGAGGGGGCAGACATTCAATGGCGGAGGGCGGAGGCACGGGCCCCCTCCCCCCCGGTGGAGCCGTCACTGGTCCTATCAACTTCTGAGTTGCTTCTTAGAGTCTGGAAATCTTGGGAAGGTGGACAAAATGTTGACAAAAATGCAGCACTCCAACTCGGTCCCCAGCCCCACCTTTAGTAGAATCGCAATTTCATATCTGAATAGTTTCCTCTTGACTTCTGCCCTCAAATCAAAGGAGGTTGCTTGTTTGTTTGTGTTTTCGTGATTTCTTCGACTAAACTTAGTAAACTATAAGTCCTAGTTTTCGGACTTAACAGCTAGGAAAACTACAACGAAGTTGTATCTGCGAGGACCGAACGATGCGAACTTATGATTAGTGAGATTAAATAATGACATCTGTCGACAGAGATAAGCGGACTGGCGAAAAAAACAGTTGACAAAGCTTAGGCCTACATCTATTCTTTTGCACTTAACACATAACGCAGCTGTAAGATACTACTGTGGTCCTAACATTAGCGACAACGTCCGTCTAGTCACGGTAATCATAGATTTTCCACGTCTTCAATAACTAGACGTCGAAGAAGAAAAAAGAGCTAATAATTATAGGCCTAAATTAAATTTTTAAAATATTATAGGCCTGGCGAAGCTTTCGAGTGAAGGAAAATCAAGCATGAACAATACAGTCTATTCGAAGTGTGCGAAGAGCTAAGAGGAATTTTGCGCACGGCATCAAAGAGTGTTTGGACCGCGATATAGTGTCCTCGTCCCCCATCTCTAGACCCGCCCCCCACCACTGCCTCTATCTGTCTTTCGAGGGAGGCGCTGGTGGTAGCCGTCTGAAAAACTGTAACGTGTGCAAACGATGAAGCCAAATAGACGCTGCTATATACAGTAGTGCATCGAGGTCAGTCGGCAGACTTCACTCGATCGCGCTAGGCGCTAATAAAGTTTGTTTCATCGGTACAACATTGGTCTGAAAGCTAACCGAAATTCTAGCAACATTTAAAATTTCAAAATTTTAAAATTGCCTCGTATATTGGAGTGTGATTGATTCGTATCTGTGATTCCTTGCAGCTTTTAAATTTTTTGACGATTTTAAGAGATTACGGCTAGTTTGGATCGACCTGCGTAGAAAACTCCGGAGATTTCAAGCAGGAAAACGTTCTTAGTTCTGGAAACATTCTAATATTGGTAAAATTACTTAACAGACTAATAGCTATCTATCTCGAGACTGCTAAATGACTGGCCTCTGGCGGCTCTAGGGGCAAGTGGGGGCCGTTGGGGGCAACTTCAATCATGGGGCCAACCATTTGTTGTTTAATGTATGCTAATACCCAACTATTATGGCATCGTAGCATTATGACGGGAAACAAGCTGAAGAAATCAGCTGGAGTAGGAGACTAAGGAGGACTTTCATTATCTAGCTGCCTCAGGCATTACGCCTATACAGGGTTTAATCTAGGCCGCTTCCGGGGGGAAACTACCCTTTCCCCCACCCCGGAAATTTCAAATCCCCCGGAAATTTTGGCATACTGCATCAACTAACAGCAGCTCCCTAACTGACTTTCCCCCGGCCTTATATCAGTCCCCCCCGGAGTACAGAGTAAACACTGGACCGTCTATACATCAGCGACAAAATCAGAACAACTTAATTAATTCCTCTCTAATTTCGCCGCTGATTAAGACTTCGCTCAAGTTTTCGGAAATTCTCGTTTAGATCACATTTTTTCGTATATTGGTTTAAGCCATCGAGATAAAATCTCGGCGGTTTAAACTTCTTTCGCGTAAATGACATCATTTCCGCTTTCCGCGGAGACGAAAATTTGATCATAGCAATTAAATTAAGTTATTAAATTAAACTATTAGACTTCATTTTGTATTTACAACAAATCAAATTACTTATTAAACTTTAGACCATTCTATTAATATAGCTTTATTGATATTGTTTATTAGGCCTAATGCGAATGTGGAATTTGGTAAAAAAAATTCTTAAACACAATTTACTAAATAACAGTTGTTAGGAATTCATTCTTTGTGTTTTATGATTAGAAGAAAATGAATGATTATAATATGATGCCACAGTAGTTGTTTCGCTGATGCCAACTAGGATTTTAGCCTTTTAGGGTCCAAATTTCTTTGTGTTCATCTTCAACAAAAATTCAATTAAGACTAAGCGTATCTGTTAAACTGTTTGGCATCTTGGTCTATTTATGTAGCGCTGTGACGGTATGGAAATGGGCCTATTGCTAAAGCTCTGCTCTTACTCTGATATTTGCCAACTGTCTAATTCCGAGAATGTTTTCGTTTCCTGACTAGAGAGTTACTCAAAAACGATCAAAGACAATGAATAAGCGCAAGAGTCAGTCTATTCGTCTGATAGTCATGATAGTTCTAACGTTTTCCTTCTTCGTCGTTGAACTGGTCGTTGGTTACGTGACGGGCTCGTTAGCCTTGGTCAGTGACTCCTACCACATGCTGTCCGACTTTATTGCCCTCTTCATCGGACTGGCGTGTGTCAGGGTAAGATGTCATCAGCATCATCGTTATTTATTATCATTGTCGTATGATAAACACCTTTGATTTTTAAACAAGGTAAACGGTAAAGGTAGTACCATCCATACTTGAACAAGCATAGGAAATTATGCTTATTCTGATCCTATCCATCCTAAGGATTGGCGTAAACTTGGATGAAAAAGTGAGGGGCCCAACCTTCATACTTTCCCCTTCTTATGGTTGCTTCTCAAAAAGTGGAGGCCTAATAGAAGTTTGCACCTATGATCCTAAGAAAGCTGGAATACAGGAATGTATGTAGAGGTAGTGACTGTTGTTTTCAACACAGGAGAAATCCTACTGAACCAATTTAAAAATCCAGCTATTACTATTACATACATATGCTAGTTATTTACCAGTGTATTATGCCTGTTCAATTAATGTTTACAAGCACATTACAAGGTTAATAATAATAATAATAATAATAATAATAATAATAATAATAATAATAATAATAATAATCTTTATTCATGACAAGCACAGCATCAAAAAAATAGTACACAAACAAGGAATAACACAAATCAACTGAACAAAAACCAAATAAAATCAAACTAATAATAAACTAATAAACTAAGCACAAACTTTACACAGTATAGGCACAGTTAAAGAGATGTTGTTGTTGTTATTATTATTATTATTATATTAATATTATTATTGCTGGAAACAAACTGTTACAGAATTCACTGCATTGCTATGGTGTTTCATGTTGTAACATGCAATTATTGCAGATCAGTTATTGGAATTCAAAGAAAAATACGTACGGGTGGGTGAGGGCCGAGGTGCTGGGGGCCCTCGTTAACTCGGTCTTCCTCATCGCCCTCTGCTTCACCATCCTGACCGATGGGATCACGAGACTCGTCGAACCGGAAAAGATCGAAAAAGTCGACCTCCTGCTATACGTCGGGATCGCCGGACTCTGTATTAACATTTTCGGTCTCGTCATGTTCTGCAGCGACACTCAGGAGGAGGTCATCACGGCCACTCCCACGGAGGAGGAGGTCATGGTCATCACCGCAAGAACTCGCACCATTCACACGGTAGCGATCATCAAGGTCATTCGCACGTTGCCGCCGCGTCCAATGTAGGTCAAGGTCAGACGAACTATGGGTCGGAACTACTTGGCAGCGAATCGGAAAACTCGGTTCACGGTAATCTAAACAGCAGCAATCTATCGACCAGTCTCATACAGGGCAAATTAACATTACAGGACTTTACCCCCATATAGTAGACTAGTACAAGAGCTGTAATTTGGTTTTGATATTGTTTTTTCTAACAGTTGATATTGTCATAGTGCAAAACGGTTTAAATTCATAATATTATAATTATATTATCAGTTTTATCTGAACGTTTATCTTTTCCCCAAAAGTGCTACTTCAACGAATAAAAATATATCCATATTCTTTCTTGTTTAAAAGACATTTTTGTCTGAAGAATCACCATTAGGCATCTGTTAATTTACTTGTGAAACGGGCCTACAAAAGCTTAAACCGGCCTTGATCATAATCAGTAAAGACCTTATCTGTTGTCAGTTACCAACTCAATACAATTTAGCAGATTTAGTGTCATTTAAATTATGCAGCACCCAATTTATTCTGTCATCGTTTTCAGCTGGTGCTCACCTGAGTAACTCTACATCTGCCGTAATTGAAATGCGACCAGGAGAAAATCATCATCATCATAACCACAGCCACCATGACCATGTAGAATCTGCAGGTTAGTTAGTTGAGCAAATTATGGAAACTATAATTATAGCGCACAATAATTCTGATCATGGTAATATGACTCCATTGTCTTGAAATTTTGGGGAGTTTGGGAATTGAAACCTACATTTTAAAATTCCTGACTCAGGAAAATGTTTGAAATCTGGCAGGGGGATAAAATCGTTCATAAAGTCAGGTCAGACCCCCTTTCATCCCCAAAAAGTCTTGACGAGCAAAAAAAGGTCATCCACAATGAGTGGTTTTACCAGATTTTAACATAGGCCTAAGGCACGAAAAATTGGGGGATAATTGATACTCTGTCCTCCTCTTACTAATTATTAGGGGGACCGTCCCCCGCCATCCCCTCCAGTGTTTTACGCCCATGGCCTCAAGCCTGCATTGTATTACTTGCTAGTACCGGTACTCATGAGAGCATAAAATTTAGAAATTACAAAATCTTGACTACCCAGCAAATACAATAGAAAAAAATAGTTGTATTCTCAAAACTCAAAACCCTTTCATTTTAGCAGCCACAGATACACAAGAAAGAATCGCCCTCACACTATATGTACCCATATATCTTTATTTAACATATTCTGCAGCCAAAGGTAGCAAAATACAAATCACAAATTTTCAAAAAGAAACACAAAACAACACGGTGCAAACAAAACTATTAACTACAGAGACTAAAATCTTTACTTGGGCATATGCCGCATATAGCCTATGCATTGGGAAACTATATTACGACGAACTTTAATTAACCCCTTAACTGGGTATTTAACTGTAACTCAATGTAAAATGAACGGATATATCCGGGGTCCCCAGTTAAGGGGTTAAATTAGTGCATACGATCTTTCAGGTGATAGGACCGCAGAAGTTCTGCCTGAATATTTTTCTACCGAGATCTCTGCTCGTCCTCCTCCCTACTCTGCTGAAAGTTTGCCGCCAGATAACGATGAAGACAGTGACGAAGGCAGCGTATCGTACATCAAAGAAGCAGTTCTGATAAGTGAGTAAATTAAGCAAAATGCCATCACATTTAGATCACAGTTGTTTCTTGAGTTTAAAAAGTGCTTTTTTACTCAACTGAATCAAATTTGTGTGGGTTTTTTAATGAAAATTTTGCTTCTACATGTACTAAGAATCAGGAAGTCAAATGAATATGATCGGTGTATACCTTCACGTCCTGGGCGATGCTCTTGGATCGGTTGTCGTAATCGTCAGCGCCCTCGTCATAAAGTTTGTAAAGGAAGATTGGGTCTACAGGCTGGACCCTGCCATGAGGTAAGTTCCACCCATCATGACAGTGTGCAGTTGCACTTTTAAAATAGTTTTATTCATCAGCACTTGACAAATTGATCTAACTGAAATCTAACTAACATCAATCGGATGGATGGCTTACAATTTCCAGTGAATGTCCAAGAAAATCAAACTCGTTTAGCAGTAACTATTGCTGCTTTCGCATTGAATTCAAGAATCGAAATGATTTTGAAAAATACCACATCAAAATGCAGTATAAAAATCATATGTTGACAACTGTTTCCCTGTGTTTAAGAAATTGTTTCAGTAATTATGAAGCTTGCAAACTTAGCAGATGACAGTTATGCGACAAAGCCATAATAATCAAACAGAATATGACAGATTTATTCAGAAAATTAAATAATATTGCTTTTTAAATAACTTGGTATTTTATTCATTTTTAGCATTGTGATGTCTATAATCATTCTTTCAACCACAATTCCACTCTGTGAGTTTCAAGACTTTCAATCAATATTAAAACATTAACTTGGCTTAAATTTGTTGGATATAAGTAATACATACAGTGCCGAAATCATAACCTAGGAAACAGATTTATACTGTACGATTGATAAGTTGCATATCACTGATCTGGGATTTACAGTGTACTGTTGTACAAGACCAATTGCTGTTGTTTCAAAGCATGTTAGGCCTAGGAACTTAAATGCACATATCTAGGATAATGGTAAATACATAAAAATGTAATGGTAAATATATTAAAATATATTAAATATATTTGATTAGTATCTTGTTTTAGTCAAGGCTTCTGCGATGATCTTACTCCAAACAGTTCCTAGACACATCAATGTATCGGCGCTGCAAGATAAACTACTGAGAAAGGTATTGATGCTATATTTTACTACTTAGCCCTATCACATAGGTTAGCATAAGTTATGATTGGATGTATTGTATACTGGTCGATAGAGGATTGGATTGAATTGTTGCCTTTATCAAAGCATTCTTCATTTTAAAAATTCATGTTTTAATGGTCATGTTATAAAGGTACAATATCACTCAATGCAGTGTTTTATACAGGCCTGTTAGGAGGGGAGATTTTCCCCCCAAAACCTCAAAATCCCCCTAAAATCCCAGCACTTACACAAATTTTTCATTGAACTGTGTCTTTTCCCCTCCAACGAAGTCATTCCATCCCCCCCAAGGCCTCAATTCCCCCACCCCCAAAGGCCTGGAGTCTGGATAAAACACTGACCCAATGCACAACTGTTGATCTGATTGTACAAAACAATGGCATCTGGACAAATTCTCTAGATTTTACTTATCGGCAATGAAAATGAAATCCATGTTGCTATTTGTCACCACTATACTATCTAATCTTAAACTTCTATAGCGCCACTTCGTGATGCATACAAGCACCAGCCGATGGCACACCAAATCAAAATCACACAAGATCCATGTCACATCGAGAATGCTCAGGCTACAACCAGACAGCCAATAAAAAAGCAGCCCCCAGGTCAGCTAATCCGGAGTTCAAAGCTGATGCACTACGACAAGCTTCTTAGTAGTGCTATACAATTTGGTTTACCTACTTGCTTACATACTTACAGGTCAAGGAAATCACTGGAATACACGAGCTCCACGTCTGGCAGCTGGCGGGCGACCGCATCGTGGCGTCTGGTCACATTCGAGTTACGGTCGACAGTTTAAACGACTACGCTAGCGTTGCTCTCAAAGTAAAGTCTTTCTTCCACGACGAAGGCATCCATTCGACAACGTTCCAACCGGAGTTCAACGAGGTCAGACGAATGTTTGTGTACATGCATGTGTGTGTACAGTAGAACCTCGTTATATTGAAGTTCAAGGGACCGTGATAAATACTTCGATATATCCGAGGTTCGATATATCCGATTTCTGTATCATTAACACTGTTTTGGCGGGACCGGCGCTCAAACTTCGATATAAACGTGATTTCGATATAAGCGAGTTCTATATAACAAGGTTCTACTGTATGTGTGGGCACCGAGGCATTGCTGGGTGTTTTTTGGCTGGGTAGGTCTAATGCAATCTACACAACCAGGACCCAGCTAAGACTATCCCTCCCCCCAAGAAAAACGAAATTCTCTGCAGATTTGCACGATTTGCTCAGGCGCCCCTGCTCGAGGCTGGGTGGGTCCGAACCCGCGGACCCACCCCCTCAATGCTGACCTGTGTGGGGCATGTGCATGTTACAAGATTATTTATATATTGTATTAGGTGTGCATGGAACTGTGCATGGTGCTGTACAGTGCAATTAACTATACACTGTGCAACTTTATTGTGGGATGTTTGTAAAACAGAGCATGGGGCAACTACAGAGCGCCGCCCGCGACTGTTTCCTCGAGTGCGGACCAGACAAACAATGTTTCGAGAGCACGTGTTGCTCAAACAAATTCAAGAAAAAGAATTCTGATGCTTCCCAAGACAACCCATCTACAGGCAGCGCCGAAGAAACAGGCAACAGCACTCAACGAACTGTGGACACAACCAACGGAGACGCCCAAACTGCCATCGAGATAGAAAACAATACAACAGCCATGTAGCAAAACCATGAACAATCAACGAATTCTTTGTAGCGCTGTTTAACAGTATGATGCAGACAGACTCATTTATATTTTTGATTTTTATACAAGACTGTTGCACTATTTGACGCTATGCCATTCGGTAAAAGGGTCAATTTAGGTAATGATTAAGGCTAATTACTTGTACTTGAGTTTATGATTACTTTGTTATTTATTCAAGCATATGGCTGATTCGACAACTGCTTGTTTCATTGAGTGAAATGTGATCGAGGTATTTATAGATTATGCTTATCTGTCAACTCATGACTTAATAAAAGTGTATTTTGCTCACACGGCCTTGTTGTTGAATATGTTTAATTCTGAACGAAACCATCAGAAAACATCTTGGTCACAGAAATACTCATCCAAAGTTTCCGCATTTAGCTCCTTAACTGCATTCCATTTCAAGTGAAAAATACTTCTAACAACTGCTACCAAATAGGACTGCAGACTTTGAATGACCATATATTTTTTTACTGAAACCAGTTTCACAGTTGAATCTAGCAAGTCCATCTGTGGACAGTTTAGAAATTCATCCAACTTGAAACAACATTGAAATTAACTGGAAGACTGTTCTTGTTGACATTATTTCTTTGGCTTCAGCTGTTCAAACTTGTTTGGCTGCTGGAGTCGAAACTTGGACATGGAATTGTCAAGGTCATAATAGGAGAAGATGTTGTGCTGGTAATACTCCGGGACGTTGTACTTCGTTGGGTCAGTACGGACCTCTTGAGATGTGGCTGAACCTAATTAGCAGTAATGAAGCCACAATTTATCAGAGCTCATCCATATAGTATGTACGCCAAAAATAGGCATATTTTCAACCCCCGTAGCATATGCCGTGCATATGCAAAATCTCCAAAATCCAATTTCCCCTTCCCCTACAGTGCATAAGATGGAATAGGACCACAGTTGTTTAAATTAAGGTGTCTTATATATTCTGTTTCTGCACAGTTCATTGAACCATTGAGAATACAGCCATAAATATTTTAACCAAATCCCGCCCAACCAAGTTGCTAGCGACACGATAGGAGGACAGTGTTTTGCCATACAGAAATGGGGAAATTACAGAGAAAAACTCTGCTGGGAAAGGGTTAAGCTCATTGCCCATGCTGACTAGGAAAGAGTTCAGGTATAGAAGCCATACACAATGAATAAACATTTACTTTTCTATGTAACACAATGAATAAACATTTACTTTTCTATGTATCAGCAAAATCTATGGCAAGAGCTATTTCATACAATTTGCCCACTATGCAACCAACCAAGAACAAAAGCTGAACAGAAGGCCTTACGAACCTAATGAAAAATGAAACACCATGAAACACACAAGTCAAAATTTGATATCATAAAAGAAATTTTACCAACATATTTTCAGTCTGTGACAGTAGGCCACATTAATTATTGAAAACTATAAATGAACATTGATCAATCTAAATACTATTCACACCATTTTGCTATAATTGGATGAAAGAAAATTTATATCTTAATTAACCCTTGGGTTGGGGTGGTGGCGGCGGCGCGGGGGTCTTCTGTTGAGGGGGAACGGATTCAGCGGCCCCTTCATTCGACAAGAAACGGTTCAAATGACCCAGAACACGCAGATTTCTGGCAACCGAAGACACCTAAAACGTAGAAAAATACATTTAAGCATTAAATACTTTACTATTTATACACAGCTGATGACAAAACAGTTATTATTGTCAAGGACGAAGAAAATGACATAGATTCTAAAGCTTAGACAATAAATAAAATGCTCAATTAACAATTAAAGGTGCCTACGCTTGTTAAAGTGCAGAATAATCTGTTTAAAATTGCTTTAAATGAGGATAAACAGGATTTTACAGTGATATTCAACTAACCTTGTATATCAATGCCATAGTTGTCTTCAAGAACTTCCAATATCGCCAACAAGAGTTCTATAGCGCTAATTTTTGTTTTTAAACACATGACAGATTAAGCAAGTAAGTAAAATCTTGTGGATTTATATAGCGCTTTATAAAGCAGCAAGACAGTAGCTACCTATTCTTAGGCGCTTAGCCCATCCTAAAATCGCTATGGGAAAGATGAATTATCAGCCAGTGAGCCAGGTAATGGTCAATATATACGGAGGGCAGTGGGACTAGGTTGTTAGTAATCTAATTTGGAGTGGACTATTGAAGTGGCGATTTTGGAGTCAGTTTTGGTATCGAGGCAAGGACGTAGGCGACGAATGTCACGAATATGGACATAGCAGTATTTTGAAAGTTGAGAGATTTGCGATTTAAAGCGTAGAGAAGGATCAAAATTGAATCCGAAATTGTTGCAGTTGGAGCGGGAGTTGTTGTGGGGGTGTCAGAGGCCAACACTAGCTTAAGATTATCAATTTTGGGAGCTGTTTGTGTAGTCCAACTAAAAGAAATCCAGTTTTAAATGGGTTAAAGGCAAAAGGATGTTCCAATCATAATGAGCGAATGACGCCTTAAGTGGCTTTAGTCCTCTTAGTTTGCTTTGTAATTGTGTATTTACACTAACTGAACTTATACTCTGAAGTAGCCACTCTGCATATTTATTAGTTGTAACCGTACGGTTCTTCAGGCATTTTAAAGATCAATTGATATATGTGCACTACATGAATAATTGTTATTTTAATGGCGGCATCCATATGGTGCCATTACTACGTTTATTCTTCAGAAATTCTCATTTTCTTCCATTTGCAAATGATCGCGTTTTTATTATTTTTATCCTGCGTTTCTTATCCTTGTTTTTCATCGATTCTAACTTCTGATGAAAGGTTTTGCACATTTAACATATGTTTCAGTGTTTTGTAATTTAAGATTTGTATAGCGCCGTATGTAACAGTGACGCCCATAATGCGTTGTTTTCATCAGTAGAACTTTAAAGATTCAAGAGTACTCGTCTGATGATTCAATGATAGAATTGTAGATGCGAACATGTATTAGTATATTATGTTTGACCTTGCGTTTTGCCGAGGTTAATATAATAAAGCGATTTTGTATCATATTTGTATTATAGTTTATTTACACTAGTGTATTGTGTTCTATCAATAAGTTTTAAAACAAAAAAGTAAAATCTCGAATTTATATAGCGCTTTCTAAGGCAGTGTTTATTCTGTTTATTCTTAGGCACTTAATCCGTCTTTGAATAGCAGCAAGCAAGGTGTAATGCATTGGTTGGTCAGTCAAGGGTCGATATATTTCTAAAATTTATATGCCATTTAAAATTTCAGTGATCTAATGAACGAAGTTTTTCCTCCAATCGGTCATAAGCATGGACCGCATAGAAGTCATCGTCACGTACGCGAATGCCAGCCAGCAAAATACAACAACGTTACTCATGAGTCGTATCCGTCACACAGTTCAATCGACAGAAATTCAGAAACGATGGAGCTGCGGTCTTTCAGCAAAGAATTTGAAGAATTTGGCGCTTCACGGACGGCACTCGGCCACCAGGTTATCATCAACGATCCTGCGTTAACACTTTCAGTTTTAGAGCCTCAGATGATTGGAGGATGTTCTGCGAAGACAAGAGAGACTGTCACAATCTCTGCGGATCAGAGACACTGTCTGTTTGCGACAAATGCTGGATTTTTTAACGTCACTGACGGATCTTGCTTAGGTAAACTCATAGTGCACTACATAAATTGCTATTTTTTTCTGTTTAACCCTTTGGCCCTGTAAAGCTGATGTTTTGGCTTCACAACATATTGGTTATATGGAATGCCATTGCAAAATATATGTATTATTATTATTATTAGCCTATTATTCTTGTTATTATTGTTATTATTAGAGATATTATTTATTTGGTTACTTATCCTAAATGGACTGCATGACTGCCCCCTGTTTCTATTAAAACAAATTACTTTTACCCTGGCTTGTATTTGAGAATTGAGACCTGGCTTATGGATGAGACTTGACTTGTATTAGCAGATTAATGGTAAGTTTTAGAACATCATTTAAATTCTTGAATTGACAAGCTGCTTCAATATACGGCATTTTGCTATAGTTCTGTTTAGACTTGTAGGTTTTCGATTGAGTGCAAAATGCAAGAGGAAATATGCTGATCCCTTAGCATGAGTATGTTTTTTTAATAGCAAAACGGTTTTCTTTTCTTTTTAAAGGAAATGTTGTTAGCGATGGTCGTGAAGCTTCTAATTCCGGTGGAATACAAAACGCTCATTTTGGAATTAAAAGAGATGGATCATTGTTTGTTGGGTGAAAGATTTAATATCATTTATTCATCGCCTCTTTTTTTAAAAATCATTTCTTTATATATTATATTTAGCTTCTTGCAACATCTCTTCAAGTTTTTGGATCTAAACTTAAACCCTTACTGTATCGTTCCAGCAACACTGCCCTGTGAATATTCTGACATTCAAAGTGAATGCATAACAATTGGCAGCTACTACAGTAATACTTTCAAAGTGCAGTATATAAATTTATGATATTTTACATACTATCCTACTTACTTACGTATTTCTGTTATGCTGCTTAGTTTGTGGATACAGGGAGGTTGATATTGTGTATTGGTTTTATAGCTTTAAACTGGATATTTTTATTTCACCAAGTTTATATTTTTAGTTACATTCCAGAAGATGGAAAGTTGAATGAAACGTTTGAACAGCTGGTGGGGGGCGTAATATGGCTCGTGAGAAATGGGGAAAATTACATCGAGACGAGTAAGGTTGCGGAATGTCCGGACTCCCAAACAACTGGTAGGATGTTTTCACCTCTGAGTAGAAATATAAGAGGCACTATATAAATGCTACATTACTTTACATTCATTGCATAGAATGAATCATTGTTAATATTTAACCCTTTTACCCTGGTGATCTGTATAACCTATAGGTTATGAAGTTGAAATTATCAGCTTTACGGTTGTGAAAGGGTTAATGGTTTAAATACAGGCATGTCAGAAGGAGTCTGATCACTATGAATGTCCATGAATGGCAGTAAAGAATCAAAACCTAAAGAAACTTGAAATGAGATAGCATGTTCTATGTGAAAAAACTATCAAGGTTACTAATGCAGGACTGGCCTGGATGCAAATAAAGAGTAGAAGGTGCAGTGACGTCATATTTTTGGACCTTACTGTAATGACAGTGAAGCGCCAAAATTTCTTACTAGAAATTTACGTTGAAATTTGTAATTCTGTCACAGATTTATTGTCATTTGAATTAATGTTGTTTCTGTTATTTGTTCATAAACGCTTCTAAACAGGGAGTCTTCAGGGGTTCATCGATGTTCAGTCAGCTCGTACGGCCATCGGACATGACACTATTGGAAGAGTTCACATCGTTCAAGTCGATGGGAAGACGTTTCGGCGAGGGTCAGTTGCTGAGAAATGTCTGTTGACGTTGAAGATTTTTAAATTGTTGACTGTCTTTTTTAGGAGAAAAAAACTTGTTCTTCTGACTGCATAGGATATGTTTTTCTGTGTTTTTTTTGCTTCAGAATTTCCTTGAACGCGTTTGCAGATCTGCTCGTTACACTGGGCCTCGTTAACGCCGTCAATCTCGACGGTGGAGGTTCGGCCACTGCTGTTCTCAATGGATCGGTCATCAACTATCCGTCGGACACAAGGTCTGGAGAAAAACCGGCAGTTTGCCTTGTGAACGCCTTTGCTTAGTATACATTGTACACGACAAATTGTTTTAACCCCTTAACTGGGGACCCCGGATATATCCGTTCATTTTACATTGAGTTACAGTTAAATACCCAGTTAAGGGGTTAACTTCTTTGGAAGTTTAGTTTTTAGGCGTTGAAAAATGTAATGCTAACATTGCATTGTAGCTGTGTTCTGTTTCAGAGTTTTGAATAACTTTACGTACAACGTTGCGAGAAAAGTGTCGACAATTCTCTGCGTCGCCGACCGCAGGTGCGTTCCCGAGTGCGGGCTCCACGGCCGTTGCGTTCGTGGAATCTGCGAGTGCGGTGCAAACTGGCACGGTGCCAAGTGTGATGACCTACTTTGTTCCGGAGATAACTGCTCTGGGAACGGCGCCTGCACACCTGGTCACTGAATTTCAACTATTTATCGTCATTTCTATAACAGAGCCTAAAATTAATCGAGGCATCATATCTGAATGAAATTTAGTGAGCATCATTCAGGCATTTTAAGAAATTCTAAAAGTCACTATTTATACTTTGTACTGACTTTATTTTATTTGTTTTTATGTTTAATGGTTACATTTTCAAAATCGCTAGTTAATTAACCCAGATTTTGATCAATTTGGTTGAATTCTAGATGGCTGTAGGTGTCACGCTGGCTTTGATGGTCCAAGCTGTTCGTTAGCTTGCCCCAAAGGGAAGTATGGGTTTGGATGCCAAAGCCTTTGTAATTGCCCTGGAAACTCCTCAACTGTCTGTGACCACATCACAGGTCAATGCCCTTGTTCTGCTGGTCACACTGGTCGAACGTGTGAATCAAGTGAGTATCAAAATTGCTTCTTTGATTATTTAAAACACTGCAAACTGATGGGCAATGTCTTTAAGTGACCTGATTGATTGATTGATTGATTGATTGATTGATTGATTTATTGATTTATTGATTGGCTTTCCATTTCTCATCGAATCATCAGGTACCATGGGCGTAAACTTCTATTAGGTCTCTAGGCCCGAGCCACCCCCGTACATTTTGAGAGGCTGCCATATGGAAGGGGGAAGTTATAGTGGTTGAGCCCCCCCCCACTTTTTCGGCCAGGTTTATCGGGTACTGAGTCTCAGAGTAACTGTGATTAAGAGTCACGAGTAGTATTTTTTGTCTCGCGTTTTCTTTCATTGCTTCAGTCTGTCCTCTTGGGCGGTTCGGTGAGGAGTGTGCCGGGGTCTGCCGCTGTGCCGGCGGTTGCTTCTGCGACCCAACCGACGGGTCGTGCAACCCTCAGATGCCGTCTGCCTTTTTCAAAGGTTCTTTTCAGTTTCTGTGGTCTTCTGGTTTTATGTTCCTAGTATTTGGAAAAATACTTTCCATCTATCGAACCTGGTTTTTATATACCCATTGACCGTCAACGTGTTATTATGTTTTCAGTTGGTGTCAATGTTTTGCAATATTAAATAGAAATTGAAACTGATGCCTTTTAATGGTGTTTTATTGATTAATTGTTTTATATTTGAGTGTTTACAAGGTCTTCAATTGTGCTGTGTTTATATCATGGTGTTTTCTTTTGTATATTAAAGCTGGTAGTTGTTACGGCAATCTGACGGTGATCGTTCAAAGGGGAGCATATGTAATTTCGTCGACAGAACTTAGGTTTGTATTTGAAATTTTGCTGACTTGCTTACTGTGTATTGTGCTCTGTCTTTCTAGTTTCATTACTTATTTTATCTAAGACTTTTAAGTTTGCATATGTAAATGTTTGGCTGTCCAATCAGAATCCTTCGTTTTGTGTGCTTGTTTGACTAATGGATGTCTTGTAAGGGCTCGTCCATATAGTACGTATGCAGAAAAGTCATATTTTCAACTCCCTCCCCGCCCCGTTTGCACATCGCTCATACGCATGATCTCCTAAATCCAACCGCCACCCCTCTTTGCGTACGTACTATATGGATGATCCCTAACTGCTGTTAATAGGTCATGGATGTACGTAGTCATTGCCGTCGCAGTCGTTTTACTACTGAGCCTCGTTCTCAACTTCGTCTTTCTGTGCCGAACCTGCAAGAGAGGCGTTCGCAGAAAATCGCGCCGGCGACAACACCGTAGCCTTCCGCGCGTCCCGACGTCCAATTCCGAAGACGACGATGAATCGAGTGATTGGAAGGCAGAAGCTGAAACTCCTCTGATGAATTTGGATGGCAACTCTATGTCTCGATCGCCTAGACGACCATGAGCAAGTTACCATTGGGACCAGCTTCTCTTTGGGTCTTACTTCTAGTGATCTGTTATGTCTGATGACGTCCAGGTTTGCTTGATTTGCGACTGCAACCTTGCCTTTCTTAGCGCACTGCTCTACTGAGTCTACTCGCTGCCACATTCGTTGAGAGTTAATCACGTTGTTCCTTTAACAGCCTTCAGTCCTCTGGCTTTGCCTTGATTGCCAGTCTTGACTACTGCAATTCTTTGCAGTCTGGAATTGCCAGATTTAATGGTAACTGCACACGGGCAATTCAGAGTTATTATTCGTAGCTGTTACTAGGACAGGAAATTATCTAAACAGATTGATATTATCATCAGTCTTCTTCTTCTTCTTTCTCTTCCATCATCTACGCTGACGATGAGTTTGATGCGAGATGACTCCAGGTCTTCCTGTCTCTTGCCATGTGTGTTGCTTCTTCTAAGTTCAGAATTTGTTTTCCGACATCTTCTTTTATATTATCTATCCATGTTATCATCATTATGTTCAACCATTTTACCGTACCTATTCATTTGTCGTTGTGCAAGAGTAAAGGCATTCGGCTAGATCTTTAGATCGCTGACTTTTCACTTTCCAGGTTCTGAAACTTTTCCCTTGTCTTGCGCACTGTTTTCGACCAAAGGCAACATCCATCGGACTAACGCTTTGACCACCACAGCCATTATTTCTTGCCACAATTTTTAACTTCACTCCCGAGCAATGGCGCGCAGAGAGCGGTGGGCGCCCGCGGCCAAGCCGATAAAAAAAAGGTCACCGATCAATTTTGGCGCCCCCATCTGCTCAGCGCCCGGCCACCACCCCACCGCCCCCTTCTGCACGCTACTGCTCTTGAGGGATCATCGACAGTGCTTTATTATTATGGTTATTATTCTGATGGTGCTATCGATCTTTTGCGAGTGATTGAAATTATTGCTCTGGAGTGTTATTTGCGATACCGCCTCCACAGCATGTGCTCTTGTCGATTCGTCGTTCGTTCGTCCATCCGTCTGTCGTGTGATAATCTGCACCGTGAAGGGATCATTTATGTATCGGACAAACGGATTTACTAAGCTTTTTCATTCTCAAAAGTAGGACTGTTCATCAATTGTGGAATTTATTTTGAACGCACAACATGTTTCCTGTGTTGTCATACACAATATGAAAAAGTTGCTCAAATATTGTGTGTTTGTGTATATTATATGTGTGTATATATATATATATATATATATATATATATATATATATATATATATATATATATATATATATATATATATATTTGTATGCATACATAAAAAATATATATATGTATATATATATGTTTTTATATATATATACAATTATAAAATTCTATATTTATATTTTGCATTTTATTTGTATATATATTCATTTATCACTGTTTTTGGGGCTTGAATATTTCAGTTTTGTTTTCCTTTTGTTATATCCCGTGCTTCATTTGTGGACATTGAATATTTCAGTTTTGCTAATTCATTTAAATTTTCATTTTCAGTGATTATAAGTAAATGATCAGGCCATTACTTGCATTCTTTGTTATTACTTGATGCAGTGCAAATACTGTAGCTCAGAATCCATTATGAGCTTCGTATGTCGATGTACATACTGTATGTAACAATTTGAGATTAATATTCAATTGGTGGGATTTGTGATAAAATTTGGTGCAGCTTGTAATGTTTTAGTTATTTTATTAAATATTTGTTCAGAATATGCAGTTGAGCTTATATTATGCACTTCTGTAGTGCCATTTATAATACCCAAGGGTATCAATCGATGGTAAATGTATTACTGTCACAGCCGATCGGAGCCATCACTAGTCTATTACCCTAAATATTGAAATGCACTCAATCTTAAGCAAAATAAGGCCATCCTCATATTTTCTCTTATGCTTTCTCCTTGTTGCTTTCCAACTTTGCTGACTAGCAAAAAAGGTCGCCACCTACCGTAACAAAAGTTTACTATTATGTGACGTCACATTTCCGGAGACCCCTATCGTAACGAATCGTCATAAATGTCTGAACCCCCACCCCCAGTGCGTTACCTCATTTGTGGGTGGCCCCCAATGTCATGTTGAGGCTTTTCTACATGTTTATTGGAAATCTTTGTTCACCTCTGCAGCTTGAGAATGGTGACAGAAAACTTTGCTTGACTGTACCGCCAGCTGATTCATGTTAGTTTGTCAGTGAACTTGGTGAAGTCATTCCAAAGACCTTCTTTGGTAAATCTTCATGATTCTCGTTGATTTTTAACACCAATTTGTTGGATTTATAAAAGCGTCAGCGACAAATAGTCGACAGGGAACCAGCGTGTATCGTTGTTGATATGAAAAGCATTTAAAGTTAATGTTAACACTTAGGGAAATAAAATGTATTAAAAGGTAACAATTATAAAATTTTGGCGAATTGCAGTACATGGCATGATTTTATTCATGCCTTCTCTCATTATTTGCAACCTTATTTCAGTTCAAATGAAATTGAGACTTCTGTAGCGCCACCTTTTTAAGTGAGCGTAATTTATTTCATGTTTTCTTTGTTCGTGGCGTTCAGGAGAGGAGCTATATAAATTCTCAATTTCATCACTTTGGAATTTAGATTTTAATAAAAATGTAAAGTTAGACTATTTGCTGTTGGCGTGTTTTTATTCTGTTGTCATTGAGTTTATTTATCATAAAAAGTGTTTCTGAATAGGTAACGATGGTTGATCATGTTCGTCAGTTGCTCGAGGCGTGTGTTGACGGTAATTCGTGGATTGTTTCGGCCATTTTGGACGAGGGAGTCGACGTGGATAGTTCGGACGACGACGAAGTGACGGCGCTTCAGGTGGCTTCTGCCAACGGCCACGAACACCTCGTCCATCTCCTGATCATGAAGGGAGCCACCATTGACAAGGCGAATTCCGCCGGTTGGACGCCGCTACTGCAGGCTGCCCGGCACGGCCACAGTCACATCGTGGCGCTCCTTCTGCAGAACCAGGCAGACATCAACGCCAGGACCAACCTGGGCGTCAACGCCATGCTTCTCGCGGCCCGCGGAGGTCACCTGCAGACGTGCCGGCTGCTCGAGGACTGCAGGATCGACCAGAGTTTTCCGAACAGCGCGGTCGACGGATCGAACTGCGAATTCACGACGGCGATGGTCGCCGCCTTTCACGGTCACGACAACATCGTCCGGCACCTCCTGGACCGCGGGAACGACGTGAACTACCGGACTCCGACTCTCGGAACGAGTTCGCTGATGTTCGCTGCGATGAACGGTCACATGACCACCGCTCAGATCCTGATCGAACGAGGAGCGGATCCGAATCTGAGTAACATCAACGACGACACTGCGCTTGCGATCGCAGTGATGAGCGAATGCAGAGAAGTGCAGGCTTATCTCGACAGGAAAACCACAAAACGCGGACAGGTTTGTACTGAGACAGTATAATTTTTGCATACGTTGCACTCTTGTTGTCATTTCTCTTGCTACTAATATGATTAGTTGTTCCTAATGGACTGTTTGCTTTTCTTGCAGCATATCAGGACATAAGGCCGAGCATTATCAACGCTGCCAAAAACGGTGAGCAACAACAGATCCGCAAGAACATTTTCCAAATTCAAAGCGCTGTTAGGTTACTTTACTCAAGCGGTTAAATAAATTTGCTGTCAAATTCTTTTTGTTTATCGCCTTCTAAAATGTGTCCATTTCCTAGACGCACTGTTGTAAAACATGTCGACGTTTGTAAACCGTTTTATGTTCTTGCTACTTTCACAGGTAACCTTCAGCAGGTGAGCGACATTTTGGCTGCAGACAGGACAGAGTGTGACGTGTGTTCAACGCAGGACGGTGCCACGCCTCTGATGTTTGCCGCGATGGGAGGACACCTGGAAATTGCGAAATTGCTCGTAGAGAACGGATGTGACGTCAATAAGCAGGACTTCATCAGTGGATGGACGGCATTGATGCAGGCAACCTTCCATGGGTTAATATGTTAATATATTAACCCTTTCATTCTGTGTTCTTTTCTTGAGACTTTCTGTGGCCTTTATAAAAATACTTTTCACCTGTTTTTATCAAGTTCTTTAGAAAAATAACTCCTTTTTTGAAATTTTTGTCATGGAATCATATGATGGTAAGGAAGGCAGTTTCTTCCAGTTATACAGTTTATGACAAATAAAGGAATCAAACTATCGATAAGCAGCATCCATTGCTATGATGTCATTTAGATGAGGCTATTTCAAGATATCTATGTGCCATTTATATGTTTTGTGTTTTCCTGTGTTAATATTTCATTTTAAAGGGCATTTCGTTGACATGATTTTGTTCTTCCTCTGTCTTATCAACAAATTGCAAATGATGTTGATTGGTAGAAAGCTTGCGATGGCAAAATATCTGATTGGTGTGGGAGCCGATGTTTGCATTCCAGCCAAAAATGGATGCTCAGTATTTGATCTGGTCACTTTTATCGGTAAATTTTGCCTTCTGTCTTTTTGATAAATTTTGAAACCTGAAGTTTGATACTCAATCGATTTTCTCAATTTTAATACGTGTTTCTTAATTGCATATAATTTAAATAGTGTACTGTGTCGTTGAAATAGATTTTTGAGGATTATTATTAATATTATATTAGTAATATAAATATTATTATTATATTAATCAATTTTCCATTCCAGAAAATGTCGACACCGAATTATGTCGACTGATTGCATCAAAGGCACTAATGAAGCAAAGTCACGTTGACCACATGTCGAAGAAAACCAGGGTCAACCGAAACGATTCTGGGTCGACCATAGAACTGTTATCAATGGACTCGGGGTAACAATACTAACCAAGTATTTCCTTCTTACATAATTAATAAATCTATGTTCAGTTATCGGCTTTAGATTGGAGTTTTTCTTGTAACTGTTGGCTGGACCCTAAAATTGTGTAGTATTCTTTTCTGTTGTAATCTAGATTGTGGTAAGTATGTAGGACAGATGCTTGTAAGAGTTTAGATAACATTTTGAATTTAGCTAACTGATTTTTAAAACAAGTGATGATTTCTCGTTGTAGCTTAGAAGAAATTCCTCGAAGCGGCCTAAAGGTAAGCGTATCACTCATCAGTGTTTTAATTATTGATTTTAAGTACAGAAAGTGGTAGTTTGCCTTATATATATGCGCACATGGTGTGTGTGTGAAAATTATTAACCCCTTAACTGGGGATCCTGAATATATCCATCCATTTTACATTGAGTTACAGTTACATACACGGTTAAGGGGTTAATATAGTGATTGGTGATGTAGTTGTTGTTTTGACAAGGCTTGGTGGAATCGAATGTCGAATCGTTTTCGTAATCTGAAACTCGGCCGGACGTTTACTCTCGACACGATCGGTCGTTCCTCTTCCGTCGAAGAAACAAACGTTTCGATTACAAATCATTCACCAAATATTTCGGTGAGTTTTTGATTAAAATTCGAATAAAAATCATTTGATTTCGCATCAGAAGGGAGTCGTGCGATAAAATCAATTCAGTTTTATGCATTTAGAAGAAGTAAGATTGGTACTGAAAATAAAAGTAAGGTACAGATATGCTGTGTAAAGGGAAGGCTGTGATCCTTTTCATATTAATAAGAAAGAGTTATTATAATAGAAGGGAGGAGTAAAGAAATCTCTATGCAGCTATAGCAAATATATTTGCAGACATTATTTGTATCTCCCAAATGATTGCTATTACAATTTGAATATTTTAACCCCGTAACTGGGCAACTATTTGTAACTCAATGTAAAATGGACGAGCGTTACTCGGGGCGCCCAGTTAACGGGTTAAGCAATTTGGATTCTTGTTTTGAATTTTGTTTTCCGATTCCAACTGAAAACTCCCTCTGTTGACGATTGTCTGTCTTTAGAATTTTCAGAACTTGAATCAGAAAA